>OZ017788.1:5733398-5974808 GCA_963969325.1 Lycopodina hypogea
TAGTTATTTTTCTTTTTTCATAAACAGCACATCTTGATTATACTGAGAAAATAGCCCCAATGAACTTTGCTTAGAGACAGATTGAATAAAAGTGTCACAGGTAATGTTACAATTTATAAACTGAGCACACTAAGATATAGCTGTGGGACATGTGGGAATGAAGGGACATGTGGGAATGAAGGAACTTCCATTGTTACTGCATAATGTGCTCGCATGAACAGATTGGTAAAGGGTGGATGGTGTGCTATGCCTACATATTTTTTCCTCAGTAATTAAATCTTTTTTAATATTATTAATTTTTCAAAACTTCTTGACATCCCTGCAACCAGGTTACTGGGCATCAGGCTTGTCCTACAACAATCTTCTTCAATGCTCCTCCTTGTTCCGTTTCTTCTAAGATGTAATGATCTGACACTTTCTAAAAAGGAAACTATATTACCAAACATAGTCTTGAAAGTGACTATGGCATGGACATAAACAGTGATGAAACTGTTATGTTAACATCATAACAATCTAAACAGGTTAGGCATTGTGAAAGTCCAGCATAGATTCACACCTCAGGATGTGATATCAGGTTGAGTTTCTGTTATTCTTCCCCTCTATCCATGCAGCACTGGAACACCTTACTACCAACAGGCTCACGTCCACAGGGACGCCTCCGCCACTCTGCCTGCTCTCTTGTAGACCCCAACCTCCTCTCCTCCTCACACTGCCACCATCTTCATCAGGAGTCAGCTGACAAGTCACACATCTGGCTTCCCTGTCCACCCCCTGACCTGTCAGTGGCAGAGGAGGAGGTGGTGGGACTGGACCCCAAGTTGTTGGTGTTGTGGGGTTGCAACAAACAAAATAAACGTGTCAATGATGCGTGGATACTCAATATTGCAACAGTGACATGGGAGCAGGTGAGAAACTTATTCATCTAATGTCATACAATATTGAATAGTTTTGAAACTCTCTGTAGCAGTATGAAGCTGTAGTCTGACTATATTCTGCATATGTATACGCCCACAGGTTCCATTACCCGACAGTGCTGGTCCATCACGTACCTCCTTTACAGCAGGTGTGCACCACCCAGCACCTCACCAAGCTGTGGTGCTAGTGGCAGGAGGATCAGCACAAATTGATGTAACAGATCCAAATAGAGAAAGGGAACCCAGAGCATTGATAGTGCACTTTGGTAAATGTGGTAACCATCTGGACCAGAATAAGTGGTATATCGTAAACACACTTGGTGTGTGTGCGTATGTGCATGTGTGTCCGTAGTTTATTAACCAACATCAATATTATGTCTTATTTTTTAAATTGCTAAGCACGTATTCTTAGTCCTAATCTTATCAATTATAATGATTATTGTCAGCATCAACGTTTGCATCTCCAGGCAATCTTAAGCAAAATAAATGTCTGGACAATCTTACTTAGCCAGCAACTCTATGTTATATATATATATAGGAATGGCAGGGTCTCTGTTTGAGCTGTGTCTTACGTATCTAGCCAATGAAATGCAAGAATTTGGCCCCCACTTGTCACAGCTCCCAACACATTTGGAAGTGGCAGTCAAGAGAAGACACCAGAAACTTTCTAACCAAGATGTAAATATAATGTATAAATGCACACTGTGACTAACAGTTTATATATTATGAACGATTTAGTGCAATTTTTATTTTTTTACATTGTTTTCACATTGTTTTCCTTGTGAATGTTGCCTATATAATACTCACTTGTTTCATTCAGCATGTTTTGAGCTATACTTCATATCTCAGGGCTAGTGGCTGAGAAAATCTGGTAATTAGCTGATTACTGTCATTTACCATGTTTAAATGCAAATGTTTCAGTAAAAGTTGTTGGGGAAAGGGCGGCAGGCAAATTCTTCTAAAGTCCAACCTGGTACCTCCCACAAGTAGCATTCCGAGTACAAACCTTTACACTTCTACATTCATGATGACCTTCTTGAAGGCGTGTTCCTTCAGCATGGGAATAGACAGTGCATACCAGACAATTATCCATATCAGCAAGGACCTCGTTGTGGCCTTGAGTATCTCTTTGGAGATTCAGATTCTGCTAACACTATTCTTCCTTTTGCACTAGTGGGGACTGACTAAGTTCTCACACCACTCGACGTCCACAACACCAGACCACAACATCAAGCATTCTGCCCTCAAGTATGTCCATGAATGTGTAAGGTTTCTCCTCTGCTAAGAGTGACATCATCATAGAGATCTGTCGTAACATTGTCAGATCTCACACTTTTGACATGAAGAGGATGCATCAATGGTGCTAATTTTATCGACCTCACTGCAGCATATAACTGAGACACAAAAAAAAAAAAAAAAAACTCTTTCAAGATCTACAAGTAACTAGGGACCACCACATAGTTACAAGCATACAAATAAAAAATAACTGCACTCGAACCCAGCAAATACTCGAGTCATCACCTTTTATTTACGAAATAGAGTAGCTCAGAAACATGTTGAGGTCAGGGTGAACAGCCAGCCCTTAGTGCACTGCGACTACCCGACATACCTTGACATTACCATTGATTGCAGGCTGATGTACAAGGTGCACATCACCAAGACAATGGTCAAAGTTAGTTCCATAAACTCCTTCATCCGGAAACTTATTCACTAATAATGGGGAGTCTATCCATCCCCATGCAGACCACGGCACTTGAGCTTCCTACTCATCTGCTGATTACACATTTCTAGCCTGGGAGTACTCAACACGCGAAAGAAACTAGACAGCACCCTTAATGAAAGCTACCGGATCATGACAGGCTGTCGGAACAGGTCAAACCAGTTGGTGACCCATGCCACCCCATGTTCCACCACACCCCTGAAATGTCACATGCATTCCAGAAGGAGTTCAAGCTCTTTCACTGCTCTCCTCAATGAGTTTGCCTCCTAAACCCACACACATGTATGTTACAACTTCCTCAATGAGCTGGGAAATACCACACTGGACATAAAGATCTTTGCAGGAGAGAGACTTCCTGATGGCGCTCACCTTGAGTGGACCAAATGGAAATGTCTTAACCACCTATGGAGCCATGTCGGGCATTGCAGGATCAACATGGCGAAGTGGGAGTACACCACCAATCCTGATGACTGTGACTGTGGTGAGCAGCAAACTATACCACAATTTTGTCTGCACACACCTTCCATCAACAGTCACAGAGGATGACCTGGCACAGGTCAACAACACAGTGCTATGCACTGGAAAAACTCAATCTAGGAAGGATGGACACGATGAAAAATTTTTAATCGGCAACATGATGTAGGTGCATGTCTGATCCAGGTCCTACTTTTGGGGAAAATAGGAATAATATTAGCTGGAATGTCCTCTATCCACCTTTGTCAGTGTTCATGTCAAGATGTTGATGACTGCCATAGGTAGAGTAAGTGGCTTGACACCCTCTGTTTAGATGATGCCATGTATAACTGCCTCAGCCACAATTGTGAGGCCTACTGCTATCCAAATATTGGCGTTCAGGTGGAACCTAGTACAATGGGCAAAGCATGATGCTTCCGGGAAGATGTCAGAACCTAAGACTGACTGCTTGCCTCTGATGGAAGGGTAGTTTTGGCTTTAATCATGGCAATTCATTCTGGAAGCTTTTTGCATTTTCTATTGTTCTGTGCCATAATATTTTTCTTCAAGATATAAAGGACTGCTTTCCAGCTCGGAAGAGGAAGTTGATATTTCTGCACTTCCAAATCAAAAATGATGAATTTTAAACATCTTTTTTCCCCCACAAATTTGGCCAGGTTAGGATAATTAGCCACTCCTCCACCAGCTGACTAAGACATGAACAGCACAGCTAAGTAAACAGAGTAGGGGGTTTCAAATGAGATCTAAGGTTAGGGATCTTGGCAGCTAGCGAGAGTCTATAAACCAAACCTGACAGTGAGAGTTTCTGCAGGAATTAATGTAGCATTGCTGTGTAGTCTGGTGTCCAAGAAATAAACCAGAAAATACAGTCCACACAACAACAAAAATTTTTATGGCTTCTATATCTTAGTGGCCTACTAGCTCAGAATTTCATGATACACTTCAGCACCTTTGAGCATTTTGAAATATCCAAGTGGGCCACCATTTACATTAATTCATATTTATATACATAAAAATGAAATGTCTACATGTTAAACCCATGGATGGATTTGATTGAAATTTCACATAAGTAGTGTCATCCTTAACCCCCTAGGGCAAATTGATTATGCAAGGGTGAAGAAATCTCTACTCTTCTTCAGTAGAGACCTACTAATGTAAGTCTTTGACATCACCTTTTATCAAGGAAATCCTACAGCATGTTTCAGAGATAAAAAGAACAAACAGACAATCACTCACTCCGCTTGCTACAAACTATTGGGACACCAACTTTTGACAACATGCTGCTCAAATTACCCTAAAAATAAAAAATAAAAAATAATCCCATGTTGGTTGGTAATGAAAATTCTGATAACTCAATCCACTATATACAAGAACTTCAGGAGTATATGGTGAGACCAGTGAGATAGAGGCTATGCCCTACACAAGAGGTAAGCAAGCAGTACTAATACTCTGACCTGTATGAGAGTGACTTGGAGGAGGAGAGGAAGTGTGAGAGCATGAGTAATAATCCCAATTACAAACCAACACGCTACAAAATCCTTTAAATTTGGGAAATGAGGGCACATAATTGAAATGACAAATAGTGCTGTTACAATGAGGAGATTGTTATCAGTATAGACCACAGGGGTCAAACTGAAAAAAAATGAAAAAAAAACCCATACAAGTTTTAATTGATACTGGATGCACCAAGAGCATTGCACATTCTCAGTGTGTAGAAGAATGGGGGAAAAAAGCATTACTCATGGAAATCACTTACACTACTGCTTGTGGGACACATACTTCTCACTCACTTCCCAGCAGCCAGAGTGATTTTTCAGGTGGTGGTGGAGAGAAAAGTTGAGATCTTCAGTGAAAATTTTGTATAAGAATCTCTAGGTACTGTACCACAAACTAGGCTTAATAACACTACTGTTGCTAGAGACTCTGACATTGCTGAGCTCCATGAGACCAGATTAATAAGGTACTAAGAGCCTACAGCAACTTCCAGTCAGTGGGAAACACAAGAATAGCAGAGAAGTCAACAAGCAGCCACTGAGAACAAAGAATTCAAATGTTTCTCATTTTCTTCTTCTTCTGCAGATAACTTATGGAGATAATGTATGAATGATGGTTAAAGTAACCATAGTTATCAAACTTTCTTCAGCTAGATGGAAAAATTTAGTTAAAGACTTTCAAAACATGTTACATGCAAACAAGTGATTAATCCCCAAGCATTTATATACACTCTTGAACAGGTACACCAGGATGGTAACAAGGACTGGACAACCACAATCCTGATTACAGTGATCAGTGAGCAAGATGATGCAGACAATACTCAAAGTTCACATAAGATTGCAATTATTTTAGTAGTAAATCACCATGAAATGTGTGTAATCATTTTCGGCATCAGAGCTATTGGTTTTCAAAGATTTAAAAAATCCACCATAATATTCTATCAAATGTTTATTTGAAAACATAAAAAATAAAATGATACACTACTTAAGCTCTGAGTAATTATTATGCACCCCTTCCCCGAAAAAAAGACTGATGTCAAGCAACACAGGGTTGAATTAAAATAATATTCTACATATAAGTACTAATGCAATTTATATATTTATATTCCCCTAAGACTCTGCAACTATTGATCGTATTTTAATGAAATTTTGCAGACATGATCCATGTGTGCCAGGTAAGGCAATAGTTACAAAAATGAAGAAAAATATGAGAAAAACATTTTAATTTTCAATACCAAACGAAACTTTCAAAATGACAAAATGTGTTAAACATATTAAAATTTTATGTCTAACGTATGTTAAGAAAATAATTATCACTCATTATTTAAAACCATCTGCCACTATCTCTAAAAGTCAAAACTATAACTTCAAATATGGAAGGAAAATAAATGAAATAGAAATTTATTAAACATTGAAATAGATGAGAATAATTTGATATTCAACTCCAAACTGAATATATACAGAGAATATATCAACATGAGGACCACATAAAGTTACATTTAGAGTGTGCATCCATACATAAATTGTTGAATCATGTTATTGTGCTTATTGGAACTTTCTCTTGACAGCTACTTCCACATGTTTCGGGATCACAGACAAGGGCAGGATGAAATCATTCATGTTCTTAGCTATGTAAGTCAGACAGAGATCAACCAGAGACCCTTCCATTCCTACATACAGAAAATATAATTAAATTTACCATTTCTTAAAAATATGTAAATGCTATTACTGAATTTATTTTTTACTTCAATATACATAAAATCATGTCTTTTATTTAAATGAGATGGGGGCATTTTACCAACCACAGCATTATATGACTTATATATGCAGGGGGGGGGGGGGATTTTTTTTAATAGTTCTTGCAAAATGGCCATCCAATTTTGCAACTGATTATGATGCAACTTTGTATATACAACCCTAGGGTGCTGGAGAAGGTTTGTGACAGTTTGTTGTTTTTTTTTGTATAAAAATAAAATTCCTTTTTCCAGGTCACTGGAGTAGTTTCCCCGTGATTGAGGATCCATCCGATTGGATAATGAAATACAGATAAAGGGTCTGTGCTTGGAGTACTTCACATGCAAAATACTATAAACAACAGTTTCACTACTACAGGAGATGCCCCAACATTGTTGGTTACACATTATTGTAGTATTCATACACTCTACCTGCTCCCAGGTCAAGGTGGCAACAACTTGGGATCCAGCCTCACCACCTCTTCCTTTGCCACTGAAAAATCAGGAGGTGGAAATGGAAGCCAGGTGTGTGTCTTTATAGCTGACTGCTCATGAGGGTGTGAGTAGGAGAGAACATCAGCATTTACAAGTGAACAGGCCCCTTCGTCCCTGGGGCCACGGAACTGAAGGCACTATGGCACTCCAATGCTGCATGGACAAAAAGGAAGATAAATGGGATACCTGAAGATCAGATCCAAAATTGGTAACAACAGTCATCAAACCATATCCAGACTAATTGGGTCCATATAAATGTTGATATAAGACAAATATGATAAATATCATGTCCTTCTGGGTTACATTTTGTACTAACTTAATGAAGCAGAAAGACTTCATTGTTTAAACTATTGTTAAAATTTGGTTGACATTAATATGCAAACATATATTTTTAACATAATAGCTTATCAGAATGTAATTTTAACATACTTTTTTCCTTAATGTTTAGGATTTGGAAAAGTTTGATATTCTTCTTCAAGGATACATCCATCTATTCTATTATCTTTCTATTTGCCTGGCTATTTATCTCTGTGCATATGTACATCTAACCATCTCTCTGTCTGTCTGTCAGCCTCCACATCACTCGATTTCTCCATGTATTTACCATATCCAAACTAATTGGGAACATATGAATGTTGATATAAAACAAATTCCTGGTTACATTTAGTGCTAGCTGAATGAAGCAGGACATCTTCGTTAAAACTATTGTGACAATAGGATTAACATTACTATGCACAGATATATATTTTCTAACATAGTAGCTAATAAACAACATAATTTTAACATACTCTTGTCCTATCATGTTTAGAATTTGGTAAATTAGATATTTTTCTTCAAGGATATATCCATCCATTCCATTACCTTTCAATCTGCCTGGCTATTTATCTCTGTACATATGTGCATTTAACTATGTCTCTGTCTGTCTCTCCGCCCACCTGCCTGCCCATCTGTCTGTCTGTCTGTCAGCCTCCACATCCCTATATCTCTCCATCTATTCACCAACATACATATTTCCATATTTCCATACACATCCACCTTCCTACCTAATCATCTACTACTTAAGTATATACTTACATGCACTAGCTTACTCTAAATCTAATGAGCATATTCTGGATAGAGGTCATTAACCAAGAGTCATAATGAAAAAATATTATAAACAAGACTGGAAATTTCCAGCCAAAAACAAAGTCACTTATGTTTTAATGTTTTGACTTAATGATGAGAAAATGTTTTCCTCAAAATCCACTGAATTTCTACTAGAAAAAAAGAAGAGAAGAAGAAAAACCCAACCATGACCAGAAACACCATTCCTGGGGAAAGCATTTGCAAATATACTTTTTCTCATGGATGCCTATTCCTACTATATATATGTACATATTTATATACTCCAGTTAATCTTTGTAAGTGTGCCCGTGTGTGTTTGAGAGAGATAGCAGAGCTCAAGATTAGAGTATTATAGAGACAAAGAATGCTTCTACTTGCCCAAGTATCTATGTCCAGAATATGCAGATGGTCCATTTTCTTCTTACCCTTCTCACCTCCAAATAACACCACCAGTTGCCTGGTCCCTTTTATGAAGCTAAAGTTTGAACAAGGAAGTGGACGTTGACCTGTCACCTCCGGACTAATTCACTGACCCATTAAAAATGATTCAAATCTATTAACATTAATATTACGCTAGAATTTATGACAACCATTTCTCAAGCACCTGACTTACTACATATATGCATAATTCCATAGATAACATCTGCTGTGGAGGAGACAAAACACTTGCCAGAGTTTGGCAGACTGGACTCAGGGAGTTGACTTCCCTGGATGCAGGACAGTCACTACTCCAATAATATGTAGTTCAACTGAGCATGCTTGGGGGAGACACAGGGAAGGGAAATATCTATTAACAATCTCCACAAAATTCATCACATATCCATCAAATTAAACATATCTCTGCATAGGAGGAAGATGATACTTGTCAGGTAGGCAAATGGAAAATTATGCAGAACCATTAGGGGCTATTCAAAATTGTCAACATTTTTTAGGTAATTCAAAGAGTACTAGGGTGGGACCAGGTGTCCAATCTGTGTACCAGTTCTTAAATATTTTATTGCTGATTTTTTCCACTTTCCCTTTCCTTTTCGTAGCTGCAAATAAAGGACAGAGTAGCATAATAAAACCACCATGTGCCATGCTCTGAATTTCTCTTTGTTCGTTTTTATTGTTTATTTTTCTTTTATTATTAGTTTCTTTCTCAAGTTAGCTTAGCAATATAAGGAGAGCTGTAGCTTCTGATGGTTTTGAATTTTGAGGATGCTGGTCCTCAATCAAGGAAGCAATACTAGATGACTCTGGAGAAGATAGAAATTGTTCATGAGCTTGAGAAAGATAACTCTGAATAGAATTGCAGTAATGTCCAATGCCATAGATACTCACTGCTGTGGCTGAAATATGAAAGCATCTATCTTGCTCATCTTCTTGAATAACAAAGGCAAAGGTCTACAACTGTCTTTGATGACAAGAAGGTGTGATAAGTGTGGCAGTTATGTTCTGGATCAGACAATCAAGATCTACTGGGATGGGGCAGTACTAAAATGAAGTCTCACTGGAATATGGTATCATACCTCAGTTCTTGAAACAAATTTTTTCCTTGCTAAAAAACAAACAAAAAACAACCAACATTTATGTAGTACTAGTTTGAGAGAAGGGAAGCAAACAAGTATTCCTTGTATATATACCTAGAAAATTTTGATAATTTTGAATGGCACTTTAAAAATAAAAAAAAGATACAAAAATGGTTGCTTACTCCAATGCCTCAGACTCTACTATTATTAGCAGTAGTATGAAAATTTATACAATATAAGAAGCAATACAACAACGTGATGAAAATACTAATCAGAATATCCAAAATACCAATTCTTTTTGTATTTGTCTTAATCAATTCGAAAAAAAATTTTTATTAATGTAATAACATGCAATAGTTTGAACATAGCTGCTTCATAGAATTTTCCATACAAGTTTACAAAGAATTCCAGAAGTAAAGCAAATTTTCTCTCTGTATAGGCACTAGGGACTGGGACTGTCATATATAGTTCGAAAAGCTTATAAAAAAATTTTTTTACACTCATTACAGAGTAAAAACAACAATTTCATAAAACATGAATTATTTATGAGGTAATAGAACTGATCGTGACTCTCTTGCATATATCTTACACTTTTTGCCAAAAAATAAAGCTTTCAAGTGCTTACCAGTGATATATTCTTTGACCATATATCATGTAGTGAACAAATAATCTCACTTAAGAAATTACCCTTTTTTTCTGCTTTATTATATATAATTCTGGTACTTACCGCTCTCTATTATGAGTTAGACAAAATTGATCTTAGGTGGTCGTGGGCATGCAATTCACTATTTTTCTAACATCACTCCTTGTATTTCGAATACAATAATATAGAATAAGCACTCTGAGTTTAAACAAGTCATAACAGGAGGAAATATTGATGGAATCAGTGTGATCTATTTTGATTAAAGGACTGCATCTATATTAATCATACACCAACAATCATGGTGGGGTAATTAAAACTTCTGTCTTATTATAATTCTCAATTTGTTTGTTGTTGTTTTTGATTGCTTATTTGCGTATTTGTTTGTTTGTTTGTTCAGTAACTACTCCCTGACGATAAGACCTAAAGTGCTCAAATTTTCAAAGTTTGATGTGTGTCACCCTGGTTAGGTTAAATGGAAGCTTGGTGAAGATTGGAGTAAAACCCTGCCAATGACACTATATTCACCCAAATATTTCTTGGTTGTGGTCAAAACTTTATTTGTGATTAAACATCCCACTTACTAAAACCACAATTGTGTAAACATATGTAAGTAAAACTGTGCACAATCAGTTACAGCTTCTTCTTTTTTTTTTTTTTTTTTTTTTCTTTTTTTTTTTTTTTTAACTTCTTTTGGAGCCCTGAGGGCAAAATATCTGGGATGATTAGAAAACAGCAGATCTACAATTATATTAAGAGGCTTTTATTGTCTTGTCCAAAGGATGGTTGCTATGCTAAAATATCCTTCAGGAGGGAAAGGTGGGCTTTGGTATACATTCGTTGGATGGGTACTTTTCTACTACAAGTAAACCACGTGTCTTATCAGGGTCAGCCAGACAGACAACTTCAACTTAATTTTTAATTGACGACCCATATTTTAGATAATGCATATCTAAAATATGGGTGGTCAATTAAAAATTATATACAAGATATCCACACAGCTTATTTAAGTTTGCACAACTCTTATAACATGTAAAGTGAACTTTAATTTGCTGTGTATTAGATATATATTAAAGGTATTAAATATTAAAATCATATTGCTTCAATTTCTACCAAACAACCAAACTGATCTCAATTAAACTTAGAAAGAGCTTTACTTTTGAACTAGGTAAGGTATTAGACTGCAAGTAATAAGGAACAAACATAATATCAGGTTACTGGATGAGATATTCTAGATTACGAATGAAAATAAATGGATTGGTAAAGGTAAGGCTTCCGCATATGGAAGAGTAACCACAGCTTGGTAAAGGGTTTATGCTAGGGAGAAAAATAATCAAAATCCTGTTAAATAAGATGATATTAATTGGTAAAGGTACTCAAGCAACTACAAGGACTAGGCAGTCCTGCACTACCAGAGCTAATGAGTACAACTGGGGGAAGTATAACTGAAGATATCACTACTTAATCTAGACACAGGAAGAAAAGAAAGGAGATGATCAACAGCAGTTATGCAATCATGTATAGATCGGTTTGCCTGGTTGTTTTTTTTTGTGTTTCCTTATTGAAAGTGCTGCAAACTTTCATGTTTTCATGGTATGACACACTATTTTTGCATGAATCTCCACTTCTCATTGGTTTATTAACCAGGTTATGTTTTTTTATGTTTTTACCCAAGTCCACAAGGAGCTTACAAAGTCTAAAATTAACTTTGTTGTTGATGTTCTTGTGGCACTTTCTTAGACACAAAAAAATATGGGAAATTTGCAAAATATAGGGAATTCACAAAATATGGGAATTGCATTTTGTATAGTATACTTGACATGCATATCATATATCCAACATACACAGCAAGTGGGTTATGCTTAATATGTTATGAGCTTTTTTTTTAATAATGAAAAATATAAAAAATTGAAATGAACACTTAAAAAATTCTGTGTGTGTGTGTGTGTTTGTGCATTTCTCCAATTTGAGGCTACAGAGTCTAGACTGCTATCAAAAAAAGATATGAAGCTCAGAACATTGTGTCACCTCTGCACTAATCCACAGACCTACCATGATTAAAAATTGTTAACATTAGCATTTATGGGATGAACTAAAATTTTTTAAGTCCCTGACATACTATCTATAACAATATCTGCAATGCAGGAGGCAAAACACTAGCCAGAGTTTACTAGTTCAGCAGGGTATTCACTTCCCTGGATGGATCATAGCAGCTACTCCTATAGTATGTAGTTCACCATAGCATGCTTGGGGGAGACACAGGGAAGGGACATATATATCATTACTTCTCACAATTTTATTGCACCTTTAACAAGTTAAACATAGTAAGTTAGCTCGAACCTTGTTTGGACCCAAAAAACAGAGGAGGAGAAGAATGGCATAGCTAATTCAGGGGGGAAAAGGGAGTAAAATTGGAGTGATGAAGATTTTTAAATTTTGTAGAGCAAGCTTGGGGTATGTAGCTCTACTTTCTTGCAAGCTTGGTGTGCACTTTCAATGATTTAGTGAATGGATGAGTGCACATCTATTCTTTAATTAATATTATTATTCAAATGCAACACACAATTCTAGTCAGGACTATTCCGAAATATAACAAGGGAAGAATGAAGCATGCAGATTCCTGCACTAACTCAGATATGGCTGGGCAATTAACATTTCTATACAACTTCACCACACATTTATCACAATCAGCCCAACAGATAAAGATAGGGAAAACAGAAGCATGCCAAATCCTGCAGTAACCAAAATATAGTTGGGTAATTAACCCTTTTAGATGAATACAAAACATATTTCTAGTCACGGCCACCCAACAGATAAAAAAGGGGAGGAAAGAAGCATTCCGAATCAAGCACTAATTAAAATTTGGTCAGATAATCCACAGTTCTCATCAAAACACCATATGCTTCATTAAAACTAGCACAATTATCATATCATTGGCATCATTACTTTACGTACAGCATATGTATGCTCTTGGATTCCCCCCTTCACCTCTTACTGCTCACCTCCCCCCCCCCCCCCCCCCCCCCCCCACCTCTCAACCAGATAAAATCCTCCCTCTTTCACCAATTGTAAGATGTCATTAAGAATGTAACAGCAGCTTATGAAATATATAGAAAAAAAGTATTTATAGCTAACTGGCTACCCAAAACACACCAAATTCATATTAGAGCACCCAGTTTTCTAAATATTTCTTCAGAGCTATGCCCACAGGCTCCCTTAGGATGTTCTCACCATGAAAATACTCTAGTGACTATACTTCCCCCTTTTCTACTTTTTTCATCCCCTTCTTCTTCTTCTTTTTTACTTATACAATCTCTAGGATACATTTATCCTGAATTTTGAATTCTATTTAGCACTGTTGTTTTTCAGGAAATGGTTGTACATAGCATATATCGAACAAACTATTTTAGCCTCACACCAAGAGAAAAAATATGTGGCTCATATGAAGAGTGGTGGCCATGTAGGACCTAGCCCATTTTCTTACCAGAGTCAAGCTGTGAATTTAAGTTGCCATAAGTACCATAAATAAATTATATCATTTTGACCTTTTTGGCATGACATGCCCACAGAAAGAAGTGTGGTCAAGTAACCCAAAATTGTTGACTAAAAACATCCTTGGTGTATAATGTGAATATACAGAAGAGCAGGTTTATCTCAAAGGGTTTGGCTAATACTATTTTGGCATTATTATGTTACCATACCCAGAGAAAGAGATGTAACCATGTGAGCTCCAGACCCTAGAGTGATGTTATGTGTGCATGACAAATTTGAGGTCTTAAGGTCTAAGGGTTTCACCTGTATCACTTTTTTGCCTCACATGCCTGCAGGAAGTGATGTATTCAGGTGACCCAAATGCTTCAGGTCCCAAAAATCATCCTCAATGCTAGATGTTTACCATAGAGAATGAGTTTCATTTGATATGGTATTTTGGTTTGGTAATATAAACTATGCATAAAACCATACATATATAAGTCAAAATATTTTTATCCTGACACTCCCAGAGGAAAAGGCATGGCCAGGTGAAATCCTGCCCATGTCACTTGCTTAGTCATAATTTGTATGAATGCCAAGTTTAGGACTCCAAGGTCCTAATGTTTCTTCTTAGTACCATATATTTGGCATTTTTATCCTTACACACCCACAGGAACAGGTGTGGTTAGGTGACCCTAAGTTTTGGGGTTAAAATCTATCATTAAAGTAAGATTGTTTACCTTGAACAATAAGTTTATTGGCCTAATGGTTTTATAGGAAGTGGAAAAATATATTAATCTTATCATAATTTAACCTCATCACAAGTGTCCTAACCAATTTTTTCTCGTCTAAAACACTACCTTTTTATAAATATTATAGTTATTATTTTCGACAGGTCTTTGTAAGGGATCAAAATTATTTTAGTAGTACTTTTGGAATTTTTAGCCTTACACACCAAGAGAAAGAGGTATGGCTAGGTGAGACCCACCCCATATTATTCTTTGAGTTATGTTCTGTGTGTATACCAAGTTTTAGGCCTGCATCTCCTCCATTTCTTTTCTGGCTAAGGTAGCATTTTTGGCTTTCTTAAATACATAAAGGGATGTGGCCATATAGACATGCTTTAAACATTCCCCTGGGGACACTGATTCTAAATATATAGGTTCGTGGGTCTCACTTCAACTGTTCAAGCGTTAATAGAGGAAACAAGAAAAAACATACAGATGATTCCAAAATTATGGATGGATGGATGGATGGATGGATGGATGGAGGTAGGGAGGGAGGGGAATAGATAGATAGATGAATAGATAGATAGATAGATAGATAGATAGATAGATAGATAGATAGATAGATAGATAGATAGATAGATAGAGGTTTGTGGTGACAGTTCAAATATATGCTGCCTTGACTGTGCTTGCCTTCTTGACTGTCAGAAGTGTAGCATGTACCCATGAGGATGACCTGCTGGGGAGTTCGATTTGTCGCCAATAATGCCATCCATTGCTAAGAAAGTACTGAGGAAACATCTTTCCACCTCTCCCCAAGGAGATAATGGAATTACTTGTCACCATCTAAAGATGATTCCATCTATTGAGAATTAATTTTCTATGGAGTCAATGTTTGCCAATGCAATAGGCCATTCATTTCATTCTCTCTGAGTTCCATAATTTTTTTTTTTTTTTTTTTTTTTTTAAATGCCTTTGGATCTATATTTCATACCAACATAATGATATTATCAAGTTACTAAAGCTACTTTATCAGTTTACAAACTACGTGACCAACCTCTACTCATCCATCTCTGCCGATATATCTACCAAAGATTAGAAAACACAATCTTCCCAATTAGCAAGAATCTTTTACAGGGTGGTACTCTATCCCCACTACTGATTTGTGGCTGCCTTTAACCAAATATTCCAATCAGTGGTATCCACCCCAGTTGGGGTTTGGCCCTAAATCTCTCTCACCACACTGAGTCAAACTAATACACCTTACCATGCCCTAACAGCCATATCTATGCTTTGTGGAAGGAAAACAACTCAGAAGGGACTCTTGGCAGGTATATTGCCTCAGTTTTGACAGTGGACAATCTGGGTAGGGGAAAACTTCATTATAAGTAGGGTGGACACACAAAGGAGGTTGATTTTCTCCAAATTAAGTGGAAAACAGCAAAGGATACTGGAAAATAGTACTTGTCTCGTTTCTGTGACCCTCCCAATTTACAAGGTCCGACCTCTCTGCTCTTTGGTCCACAGCAAGCTACACAAGGTCTAAGGTCATGCAGACAACTTAACCATACTCTCATCAACTGCAGCTGAATATCAGGATGCTATTATCATGATGGATGACAGATGTATGGATCCTGAACTAGGAGTGACATCGGGCAGGTGAACTCCCTGCTATTTGATAGGAAGGGTGCTAAAGAACATCTCATCATTAAGCTTGTCGGTGGGAAAACCTCCAGTATTATCAAAGAGAAGCCAAGCACCTTTCTTTGTTAAATTATTGCCTGCAGCTCTATGTCCAGAAAAAAAATTCATTCCTTGTCTACAAGGCTCTAGTAGGAAGTGAATAAGGTGTGGATGTCGGAGATATGTGATCCCTTCCCTGCTGTGAATGGTATCTCAGTCTCCATTTACAAAAAATTAAATTCACTTGCTACAAGGCACATAGAGAATTGGTTGGGCCTTACACATTCCACTACAGTAGCTATTATTCACCATCCATCTGTTCTCAAATTTCCTACACTCTAAAACTACTCTACTTCAACCAAGCAGAACTATTTAGTTGCTGTGTCCCTTTCTCCAGATCCAATGATTGCAAAAATCTCAAATTTCTCTCTCTCAAGCAGCTTGGGCCATGCTC
This sequence comes from Lycopodina hypogea, assembly GCA_963969325.1. Classification (NCBI taxonomy): domain Eukaryota; kingdom Metazoa; phylum Porifera; class Demospongiae; order Poecilosclerida; family Cladorhizidae; genus Lycopodina; species Lycopodina hypogea. The sequence goes on from OZ017788.1 coordinate 5,749,816, forward strand.
ATGGAATTTTTTACCTTACCCAAGATGCTCTCTCCACAGCCATCACCTCTATTCATTCCATCAACAGAAAGGCTTCACCAAAGTCAGCTCATGCACTTCACGTGGAAGCCAGGAAGGATAAGTGGGATTCTAAATTTGTGAAGCTGACAGTGCAGACAAATTTCAGGATGCGTGTTTTCTTGAAATGGAAAATAGGGTATTGAAATGCACTAAAGATAGTCTACCACCCAGACAGCTATCTTTCATTCTGCATGCAGCATCTGACAGTCTTCCTACTCCCCTAAATCTCCACCGCTGGAAAATACATGCAGATTCCAAGTGTAGTTTCTGTTACTCTATCCATCCAAAATTAATCACATTGTGAATGTCAGTCTAACTTCACTGAACCAGGGGAGATACACCTGGCACCATGACAATGTCCTTCAGAGGTTCGTTCATGGTATTAATCTTGCTAAGAAAAGGGATTGTATGATAATGGTAAACAAGTAGGAAAAGTTAAGTGGGAGGTGGTTGTGAGTTCTGGAAGACCATTAAATAACAATAAATCTGAAGCTATGAAACTGTTTTGATCAAGAAAGTAGGTAACTGAACGTCATCTACTGTCTCCCTTACCCACCCACTGACATGCCACCTTTCCTCAGGCACTAATGCCGGCATTTCATAACTCACAGTTGCTCTATTTGCAGCAGCTGAGATGTCGACACATTAGAGAGCTTTATAATAAGAGCAGCCAGTCTGAACTTGGTCAGCAAGCTGGTTGAGTTCAGCTGGAGTGACTTCTGCAATTGCATCTCAGCCTACTCCAATAATCCCATCTGCTTCAAACAATCCCCATAATTAGAGAGAGCTACTGAAAAGTCAGGATTTATCTTCACAGCCTTCTCAAAGGCAGTCTTTGGCATCATCAAGAAAGCCCAGTTGCACCATAGCATTGGCCAGGGTGTGATGGCTATTCTCCCAGTCAGGCTCTACCTTCACAGCTAAGAGGGCATAGCGGAGTGCTCCCTCCGAATCCTGAGCATGGTCACGAAACATGATAGAGAGGCTGTTATAAACCTTTAAATCCTCAGGGGACACATGATTATCCTTGACACGAAGGCAGGGGTCACCAGGCCAGCTGCCTCCTGGAACACCTGGAGAACATTGCCACCAACATGCAATAAAATGTGGAATATAAATAGTCCAGTTAGTCTACATTTTTAAAAAGACTTAAATCCCAAAGAAATTGAAAAAAATTTAGCTTTCTTTTTCAGTTGTGTTAGACCTCTTAGTGTAGCATCAAAGTCCTCCAAAATCCATTGGGGAAAAAAAAAGGATAAAAGTGATAATTAATTAATTAAATGAAACGTTCAATGTTCGCAGGGAGTATCTAACAAAAAAAGCATATTGAATGTGATATTAACTGAAAGCTATAAGTTACTTTAATGATGTTATCAAAGTATGAAAAACAGTAAAGAGAGGTAAAAGTGTGCAAAGGTAATAGATGTCAAAAAATTAGTGTAAAAAATTAATTATATTTGCAATGGAAACCTGTGTTATCTTTGATCAAAGCTTTGCCAATGGCTTTCAGTATAAATTTCAATAGAGCAAGCAAGGCTTGTGGACGTTATTTAAAAACCCAAGTAGGACATTGTGCACATATACAATGTAAAAAGAATTATTGACTCAAAATGGATCTCAAATGATAATCAGAGAATGACACAGCAAGAGTTACGACCCTTTGGCACTGTACGTACAAAGACTACACAATCCAAATTTAAAGAACATTACTTTTTCAGTGGTGAAGCAGCCAAGTGTGAGAAGAAAATATATGATAATTATATGTTTCCAGTGAAAACAGGTGATTTCAAAGCACAATTTCCAATATGTGTACAGAAAGAAATGGTGACTGGAACATACTAGCAGCCACCTGGCTCACATTAGCCAATAATTTGCATGCTGCTGATGCATTATACCATCAGAGATATAGTGGGAATTTCTGTACTATGAAAGTCTTCACAACACAGAAAGAGACTAAATCTTCAGCAAAGTGAATTGGTCATGGCAAACCTAGAAGATCTGGACAGATCTAGAAAATTTCAGCAGATAGTAGCTTTTTTTTAGATGAAATAATGATTCCCAATCAACAATTACTGACCTCCTTCCAAATATGCAGGAGTTTCTCATGGACTCAGAGTATCATACATCTATATATAAATAGTTGTTTATTGAGATGTTATTTGTTTCTTGGTTTTTGTTTGTGTTTATTGCTCACACCCACCTCTTGCTACCCTGCTATATTTAGTTATAGCCCAGTTTTATTTTAGAATTCTCATCTTACAGGGATTGTTTGTAGTATAAAATAATTTTCTAAAAATGTCAAACTAAAAAGTTTGGGGGGAAAAAAATGGTATTTTTTGGGCAATTTTAATAAGACTCAATAAAAGTTAAACACTGTAATAACCCTGGTTATAAAATGGTCATTAAGAAAGCAAAAAAAAAACAAAAAACAAACAACAAACAGTTCCAGTGAGGAGCAGGTATAAACTGAAGCACTTTGAGCAAGCATTAAATGTGAGTTCACAGCTATCTAGATTACTAAGCTACTGAGCCAGAGCCAGTGTTAAGTTTTCAACCAAAAAAAACAAAAAAAAACAAAAAAAAAAAAACAAAAAAAAAACAACAGGTAATAAAATTTTTTTTTTTAATTTACAAATTTGATAAAAAAAATTTAAAAAAAATAAACAATTTAGATTCTTACACTATCTGAATTCAAAACATGAGCAATGAAATTTAATTGTACAAAACTGAGTCATTTGATTTCTTTACAAAGAAAATAAAGTGAGCTATCCCTTAAATTTTCTCTTTGATCCTCAAAAACTTCTCAGCCAGCTTCTCCTAAATGAATATTCATGTAGTGTAGTGTATCACTATCTTGTGTGAACTAACAACATTTGTTGACATCTCAAGGGCAAATTAATCACATACAGAACAACAATGAGCCTCTGCAATTGATTGAGCATGTGTGTTAAAGTGCTATTAGCTTTTATGTAATTATAATATAGTGATGATCATTGTAATAATTGTTTGTGTGTGCTTGTGTGTGCACATGTGTATGTGTGGGCGCACATATTTATTTATTATTTTTCAATTATTTATATTCATTTATTTACTTTAAAAAGTATAAATTTCTTTTTACTGTAGAACTCTGAAAACCATTGCATAGATGGAATTATTTGAAGGTAAACAGCTGACTATCCCAAAGCCAGACATGCAGCAACAAAATGGAGGTGATGATTGTGAGTTTTTACCTCTGTTGCAACCGCCCTCTGCAATGGAGTTGACTCCACAAGCATGACATTCGAGCAGAGAAAGACCAGATGAGCCCACACTTTATCATTTCATTCACAGCATCGAACATGAAGGTATTCACCAATCAAATCACTCAAATAGGGATCATCAAGCAAGGAGCTAAACATTGTTGTCACACAACCACTCGTCTGTATCTGTATATACATCCCCATGATCATGTCCTCAGGGGGGGGGGGGAAGGGGGGCAGAATGCAATAGAAACAAGAAGTGGTTGCATAAGACATGTGCACAGAACCCACTATCAGCCATCATCCACATGGAGGAATGAACCTGTAGCAGTTGTACAGACAGTGGCAAGACTATCCATTTATTATTATTATTGTTGTTTTGCTGAATAATTACCAATATCATGTCTTCATATGAAATAATCTATACATCAATAAATTGTCATAGTTCTTTGTGTAAATCTCTCCATCATTCATAAGAGAAACGAGAGAAGAGAAAAAATCTCATTCTCAGTTTTCTTATTTGCCATATTACTACTCCTATGATGGACTTCCTAACTAAAGAAGTTAGTTTTTGTTTTCATTGCACACTTTCTATTTTATACATTTTAATTAATATATTTTTCATCATCATTTAGCTATTCCTTTCTGAGAATTATGAGGACTGTTCTTTTTAAGCACACTAATAACAAAAATAAATCAAAACAAGAATGAAAAACCTACGTTCATGTTTAACCAGTAATCTGGCTAGAGTTTCCATTATAAAGATTTGGTAGAAGAATGCCAAATCTATCATCAAAAGAGGAAATGACTGATTAAAATACTTCCATAGCAATAAATGAAATAAACATTCTTCAGCACCCACCCACATTTCTAATGTCAAGAAAGCTGAATGCTTGGCAATTCATGCAAGAGGAGATGCATCTGCATATGGCGATTGTAAATGATTCTGTTATTCAAACTCTCCTAAGCCACAGAATGATGATGACGTGGATGATTGATATAACAAAATACAACATTCCCTTATAAATTGTTCAGTAGTTGTCAGCGTCTAAAGCAAATACGTGCAATTATCAATCTTCAAAAAAGTGGTGAAATATAATTAAGATTTTTGCCACTTTCCGTTCAACCGATCTTAAAGGAATTTTATTTTTTTACTAAGGGGTTCCCTGGACCATATGCAAGTGGATAAAATAAGGGGGAAAAATTCTGTTGCAATTTGTTTAAGGTCCATCCTAAGTTTGACTGGACTAAAAGGAATGCTATTCTGTAACATGTCCTCTCCTGCTACACAACATGGTACAAACACACTCTTGAGGCCATGGAGGTCGTACTGAGTGACTACATCGACCATTAGGCCCCCACATGCATGCTGTGCTCCACCAGCTGTCAACAACATCTGTTTCTAGGTAAAGCACAATTTGTAACACTTGTTACATTCAACACATGCAGAGATACATCCTGTAAATGGCACTCAACTGATTTATGAGGTCACATGACTACAGATATCATATTTACTGTTACCAAACACTGTGAACATGGGAGGGGGGCAAGATTTTACTAGCACATTTGTGGCCTCTGCCATATTGTTGATACTGCACAGATGTAAGGCTAGGTTTCTGTGTGCTGAGATCAAATGGGGCTCCACATGCACTGTATGGTTCAACAGTGGCATGATGAGTGACTTGTTGCCTGACAACATGAAATCGTCAGCTGGGTTACCATATCTTCCCATTGTTAGGATGAACCATAATGGCTGCTCGGATCAGTCCTGTATTGGACAACCAGGAATAGTTGCAGGAGAGAGTCTTAAAAGAATGCATCATTAGAAGATATGACACCATCAGCTTCACAAGAAAGGGCTGGGATTTATGGAGCTTGTGCAGGCCAAGAGCCACAAGCAGACAGAAGCCCATGCTTGGCAGATAGAGCACCCTCTCAGCCACCACAAACCTTATGGGGAACAAGAGGTTGGAGGCAGGCAGGAAGGGGAAGACCATCAAACACAGAGCCAAGGTCAAGCACCTCCCTTGCACCTTGATGGCTCGCCAGGCAAGCAAGGTCAAGGTAACAAAGGTCACCAGAGTGAGTACATTCCTGGGGTCATCCAGAGAATTGATAGGTGGGACTGTGACCATGGTGACCTCTGCACTTAGACAGGATGGGAGGAAGAGAAAGAAGAGGTTGCAGTAGATGAGGTAGGACCAGTGGAGCTGTCCGTAAGGACTGGGGAAGCCCATGGTAGGGTTCTTGATACTGAGATACAAGCAACATTTGAGGCAGCATGCAGTCATTTAGCATCAACATGTGTAAGACTCACAAATGATTAATGATGCTACATAAGAAATATTGCTCATAAAAAGTAAGAGGTTAATAACCTTACAAGGTAAGGAGCATGGCACATATTCCATTTCACAGTGTGTCCTACATATAAGCATAAACATGTGCATGTGTGATGTGTGTACAACATCAAGACCTCAGAGTGAAAAGGTTGGTGGTCCTCTGTTGGGGACAACACGAAAGCCTACAAAGAGGAGAGCACAACCTCCCAACAGCGGAGTTGATGAAGCAGAAGCCAAATTGAGAACAATGACATCTGAGGAGAAAGAAAAATTTTAAAAGTAGGTGGTAAGCACCAAAGTAGTGCATGTATACATATGTAAAAGTGAGGACTCGAAAAAAAAACCAAAAAAAAAAAAAAAAAAAAAACCAGGTGTTGCCCACCTAACATTGTAGTACTGGTAGGTGTCAGGGTATTTGGCCTTGACATGCAAGAACATTCACTCTTGAAGACACAAATTAATAAAAGATTTCCATATTGATTGGTTAAATGAATAATAATGTGAATTGGTTACTGTTTTGTGTATCCAAATTAGTGTTAAAGAACACTATAATGATTAGGTGATTGATGATTGAATATAATGTGAAGTGTTATATTATCAACTATTGGAGGGAATCTAACTTATTCAGCTAAAGAAGGCTGATCTCTCTCTGGACCAGAGTGGAGGACAACTGAAGTCTGGCTAATGGTGAATGTATGTAGTAGAATAAAAGGATGGGCATCCACATGGCTGGTTACTGTGAATGAGCAAGTGTCTGATAGTGACAAGGTTATATCATGTAGTTTTTGCACACTCCATATATCCCACCCCTTTCTCATGAAGCTGATGGCATCATATCTTCTACTGGTGCATTTCTCTGTGGCTCTTCCCAACAATCATGTAATCATAAACTTTTTGTTTCAGTTTTCACATAAACTTTGCATTTGATGCAGTGAAGACATCAGACTATGATCACTGCTCCATTGACATCAACTACTGGAATGTTATCCCTATTGTCCTCACAGATTCATCTCATGGACTCAAAAAAACCTGTCCTCACTGCATAAAATCTGATGCAAATCAATTTGAACTACTTCCTGAAGGCAAACTTCTTCTTTTTTTCACCCAAATTATATTAATTTTAATCCTTTCATCTACACTGGCACTGCTTTTGCCATGCTCTAAAAAATTATCCTTCACACCTGCTTTTATATTTACCAAAGTCTTATAGATAATTTATTGGAGATGGAGTTTGTTATTTGTATTCTCATACCTGACAACCTCACATTCCAGGTATCTGAAGTTTTTTTTTTTTTTTTTTTTTTTTTTTTTTTTATATTTATGTTAAAGAACATGGTGGACCAAATATATGGATATATTTGTGCAGCTATGTGGAGTAGCCCTTGGTCAAACTGGTTCCTTTAACCAAGCTCCCTTTTTCTTCAGATTTTGACCATCTACCTTCCTCCCTCTCCCTTTGTTCTGTGTTCAATATTCCTCATTTGCCAGGTCCCACGTATTCCTGTTCATCTAGTTATTTGTATTTTGTAACCATTTTTTCTTATGAAATAATTATTGTGATTGTGCCACCCCACCAGCACACAACCACCTACCCACTCCAGAAAACCTGACATGTATTTCACTAACCAAAAACCCAATCATTTATAGTATTTCTTTTAAAAATTTCCTTTGAAATGAACCAGCAAAAAAAAAAAAAAAAAAAAAAAAAAATGCTCCCTACGGGTGGTTTTTAATCAGCCTCCGGCATCCTGTACTAACAAACATTTTTTCGCACCTATTTCACTTAATATGAGCTTCAACAAACTTTAAGATATGTGTGCTCCCATATTAGCGCAAGCGCACTAAATAAAATCTTCTACCCATGATTGCCATAGTAATGCGTGAAAACAACAAACCTGGGAGGAAACTGCCCGCAATGGTGGAAACTGCATTACACCCAAGGCCTATTTTTTCAACTATCCTGCAATCTGATGCAAATGGAAGAAATTCCAATCTCTCCTTCTTGGGACGTGTGAGGATGCGGAGGGGCAAGAAAGTCACAGTGCATTCCATTAAGAAAGCCAAGTCCACTGCTACAGGCTACAAACAGAGGCCAATAACTGCACCTGTATTGAAAAAAGCTTGCTATTCCATAAGTAAAGATAACTTTCCATGCATACACCACGAGGAACCAACTCAGGAACCCACTGAAGAACCCACTCAGGAACCCAAGGTGCATAATACTGTGAAGAATATGGGAATGGTTCAAGATCAAGTGATACAGAGCAACAGGATGCCTAGGATGGAGTCTGCCACAAATGATGTTGGAAGAATGCAGAAGAATGGAATGCAGCACACAAGTAAGTACCCTTCAACAAATGACCGAAAGCAGCCAGCAAATACAGATCTCAATGGTGAAAGAAATATGCAGTCACATACTAGTATTGAAGGTACATAATTGCATAATTGCATAATTGCATTCACCTTCAAAGAATAATTGTTATTTTTCTTCAACTCAAAATTTGAGGGTTTCTTTTATTATTATTATTATTATTATTATTATTATGTGTGTGTGTGTGGGGGGGGGGGGGGTTGGGTGGGTGTGGGTGTGGGTGTGTGTGTGTGTGTGTGTGTGTGTGTGTGCATGTGTGTGCATTTTAGGATTTTCTAGTTTAGTTTTTATCAGGGGAAGGGTTAGAGAGAGATCTGCCACTGATAAAGAAATAGTTTCAGATGGCAGTTAAATAAATTATATATATATATATCAGTTGCAGTATTAAAAAAAATTAAAAAATAAAAAATAAAATATAAAAATGCAAATATTTGTCATTTCCCTCTAATTTTCATACACTTATACTTAGGAGACACAATGTTAAGCCATCCAACTGAATTGAACTGACCTGATCATAGTGATTGCATTATCTAATAAACCTGATTCACAGTTAACCAACCATATTGTTTTATTCTTCTTAGCAATGGGCCTGCCACAAGTGCAGGCTCACAGGCAGCAAATTAAAACCTCTTCACAGAGATCAAGGAGTTCACAAATGCCTGATGGCATCAGTTCCAGTGACAAGGAGAAGCTTTGCTACAATTACCTGTGGACCACTACCACCCAGAGGTGAAGGAAAATACTCCATTATCAATTATTGGTGTACTTTATCCAGTTCAAAACAGTACACATTATTATCTAATGGTCAATATTAGTTTAAATAAATTGGTACATTTGATCTATATAAAAAGAGTACTGTTTATTGGAATATTACTTCCTCCATCTTCATCTTCCCTGAGACATACATACTTGCATGAGTTCAGAAGTGCCCCCTGTTATGGTGCCTCTTGCATGAGTCCAGAAGTGCCCCCTGTTATGGTGCCTCTTGCATGAGTCCAGAAGTGCCCCCCTGTTATGGTGCCTCTTGCATGAGTCCAGAAGTGTCCCCTGTTATGGTGCCTCTTGCATGAGTCCAGAAGTGCCCCCGGTTATGGTGCCTCTTGCATGAGTCCAGAAGTGCCCCCTGTTATGGTGCCTCTTGCATGAGTCCAGAAGTGCCCCCTGTTATGGTGCCTCTTGCATGAGTCCAGAAGTGTCCCCAGTTATGATGCCTCTTGTGTTTGCAGAGCATGTGAACAGGCTGGCTGGGGTGAGAGGGTGCAGGACAGGAGACCAAAGTCAGTCCCTATGCCAGGCTGCAGACACCTCGGGGACCCTGTGTCTCATACTCTTACACTCAGGAGACACAATGCTAAGCCAGCCAACTGGCAGGTAAGCTTGATAATGGATTCCTAAATTACGAAAGTAATTCTCTATGCATATGACAGTGAAATTTGGCAAAGCAACTGTTCCAATGATATAGAGTTTATTTCCCTTTATTAATAAGTGAAATGTGAATTAGCTGTTTGTGACAAATGTTTTAATATTAGCGCATAATATCAACAAAAAATTTTGGATATGTAGTTGCTTTACCAATCTCAGCAGTACTTAACTTTTTTCACTCGCAGGTTATCAGTATATCATATTTCACAGCCAACAGGAAGTTCTACACAGATGACATACTGACCACACCCTTTACAGCAGTTATAATGATTTACTCATTCAGTTCTGGCAAAGAATTATTTGCACTAAATCATAAGATGCCCTATATAGCAATAGAGGTCACAACATATTACAAATGCATTACTTTTGACAGTTAAATTTCATTGTCATGAATTGAAGATCATTTTTGGAGAATATTTCGATAATTTTATATCTTTTTGTGATTTTTCTTTTCCACAGAAGTTTGGCAGTGATTGGGATCATGTTCAGTTAAGAAGAGGATCCTATCCAAAAGGGTTTCAGTCGGTTCAAGTGTAAGTTGTATATCTGCCATTAAAGCATATGAATAATTAATGATAAGAATATCAAATTTACATATGACTACTTTGTTTAATCATTCCAAAGCAGTTGTAATAGCAATCAAGTTCCTGGCTACATGTAAGTCCTGCAAGCATCAGTTGTGACAACTATTTTTAAAGATATGGACACACCAACTGTCATTGTAGGGGATTCGAGCCATCTCTGCCTCCTCTACCACTTGTACGCACTATCCAACCTCACCCAACTGACATTGCAAGGTCAGCTGAATAGAGTGATGACAAATTCTATCTAATAATTAATCAACTGTTTAGTTTAAACTCCAGAACTAATTCAGTTCAAGTTATTCCACATATAAATCTCTTGAAGATATTCATGTTACTGTAATACAGAGGCAGACACATCAGTCGGCCCTCACAATTATAGTAACTGTAGTAGCCTCACAATGGATCTAAGTCCACACGCTTGTATCCCAGTAATCAAAGGATTGAAAGAAAGCTTTTATTGAAAATGACAGCTTGACAGCAACAGACATGCAGCAACAACTCAATTCTACTCGACAGACAATGACAGTAGAACAAAAGGTATTTGTACAAAAATGAATAAAAGAACTAGTTCATCATGAAACCACACTTATGAATAACATTAACATTAAATGAATAATAAGGATAATCAACAGTCACCACAGTAACTCTATCAATTCATTTTTTTCCTGGGAAGAGCAAAAGTGTTGGAGGTGTGGAAATCCACTTCTAATCTTCAAATATTAAACATTCCTTCTCGTATTATTTAAATAACTCATTAGGAGTTTTAAAAACATTTTTATAACAGTCTTTTCATGATTTTGTTTCTTCTTTTTTCTTTTAACTAGGAGAGTTTGTTCAGTAAAACTTCCTCTCCAGTTGTTCCCTAGAGTATAATAGAGTTGTAAATCATATTATAAATGTAATATTTGTGAGTGCATAGAAAAGGGAACATCCCAGGCTACACTGGGCATGTGCACTGGAGTTGTAGATGTTCTGCACATGCCAACACTGCCTCACCTGAAACCACTTCAGCTGAGACATACAGGCAAGTATACTGCAACACTGTTACGCATACAGAACCAATGTCATTGTTACCACTAACACAAGCATGTGTTTTACTATTTTGTGGTAAGATTATGGGATGGCTTTGATGAAACAACTATTTAGTGCACTAGCACACACAATCAACATAACAAAAATATCTGACGTAGCAACATTCTTTATTTGTACCTTTTAATCACCCTACAATTCCCTATTTCAATCATAAATGAAGTTAAACTGATAAATTGCAATATCTTTCCAGGCAGCCATGTGGACCTGGACCAAAATTCTTCATTAACACTGTTTCTCTTGCTGTAAATGCTCAAACTCTTGCTGGACTGGCTAGAGTCTTCTTCTGATTCCACTGTCTGTTCTCTCTCTCTTCCTCCTTTGAAAAGAATTCCCTGTTCTCTCTCTCTCTCTCTCTCTCTATCTTTCTCCCTTGAAAAGAGTTCCCTGTTCTCTCTCTCTCTCTCTCTCTCTCTCTCTCTCTTTCTCCCTTGAAAAGAGTTCCCTGTTCTCTCTCTCTCTCTCTCTCTCTCTCTCTCTCTCTTTCTCCCTTGAAAAGAGTTCCCTGTTCTCTCTCTCTCTCTCTCTTTTGGAAAGAGTTCCCTGTGAGACATACTTAACCCCCATTTTTAAGACCTGCACAGTAGACTTTGTGGTGCAGATAACAAATGTTGCTAAGTCAGATATTTTTTATTGTCAGACATTATTTAGCATAAGTTAGTTCTTTTATCTTGCACCTGCTATCATTCAGAATAGCTAATAATGTAAGAATTTGTCCAGTTGCATAGGAACCTACACATTAGGCAACTGGCAACTGTATGGAATATCATAACAGAAATATTTGCATTTATAATGATTATAATTTTGTGATATATTACATATTTATTATATATATATATTTTTTTTATTTCTTGACAGAACGATTCCACTTGAAGATGAGCTCTCTCCTTTCGGAAGAGGTGGAATTATGTCTAAAATGATCACAACTGTGTCTCCATACAATCCTTTCAACCAGATACAGAACTAAACTGCATGTCTCATTGCACTGCACACATACAAACAGTGCAGCCTACACCTACTTGTGTTTTGTGTCATTCATTTGAACAGTTGACATACTAATTCTATTAATAGTTAGTTGTGAATTTCCCTGTGCAAACTTGTGTACAACTATATATTACTAGCAGCATGTACCTGGCTTTACCTGGGATATAATGGCATGTCCACAGGAACACATGTGGTCTAGTGTTAGCCAACCCATTTCCCTACCACATTAGAGTTGTTTGTGTGCTTCTAGGTCTCTAGGTCCACGAATTTCACAGTCCAAAGTACGATAAATAGATTGCATCCTTTTTGGCCTGACATGCCCATAGGAAGAGATATGATCAGGAGACCCAATTTTTATGGCTAAAAACCATCCATCCACTGCGTAGGATGTACCTATTCCGAAGAGTGGGTTATGATTTTATGATGGATAAGTAGGAGAGTGGTGTGGCCAAGTGTGACCCAGCCAATGTCCAAGAGTTGTCCAAGCACCACTTCTGGCATTTTTAGACCTACAAAGCCACAGGAAGGTGTGAATAAAAATAACTATACTGACTAGAGAGTATCCAATCAAATGTAATTTAAACCTCTTCATTAACAGAAGTTTTTGTTTTTTTTTAATTTAAAATTTTTTTTCAAGAACAACTTAAGAATGTACCAAGAACAACTTTTCCGATTTTATGAAATATTGGAACACAACACATTTTTGTTAGAAGAAATAGAAACTGCATAAAAACTGTTTGATCGATTAATGCTCGCACAACATGATAATCAGTTAATCAAAAAAATCAACACATTTCAACTCCTCTGGCATGTAAGACTGCTGGACAGGCTCTGAGAAGTCAGGGTTACACTTGTATCCTCTGCCACAACCAAGATCTCTCATGAGCTCTGTGGGGGCATTGCGCAGGTGAAGAGGAACTGGGGGCAATGGGCCACAGTGATCCCTCACACAAGCTTTGGCATTCCCATAGACCTTGTATATCTCCACAGACTTGGGGGCTCTGGCCATGTACACCACTGCTTGAGCCAGAATGACCTACACACACACAGACATCACACATTGAGGATACACAAGCATCTTTTTCCTGTATATTTAAAGTCTCCTTAATACAATTTTCTAACCACATGTCAGCTGATATATTTGCTAAAATACTTTAAGTATGTCACAATCACTTACTTCACATTCTGGCATTCCAATATACTTGCAAGCACTGAAGGCAGAAACAGCTTGAGGTAAAGCATTGGGATCCGCTAATCCTATAGTATGGAATAAAGTGGACATCAACTATGACATAGATAACACAAAGGAATCAACTTGCACATCTGAAGGTGTTAAAGTAATTCACTGAATGTTTGTCATGTGTTGCATATAAAGACACTAATTAGTATAGTTCTAAAACATGCCCGTAATTAAGCTCATTAATTGGACCCCTAAAATACTCCCCTGGGTGAAGTCATGCCAACTGTAATCTGCTAGAGGTTTATTCAACCAGAAGGGGGAAAAAAACCCAACAAAACAACGAAACACAACAGCAAACAGGAAGAAGTCAAGCTAACCAAACAAGAACTTCTAAATTTACCTATCAGACAATATATATATTGAATGTGGCTACGTTGTGCCATAATCGTCTATCTTTATTCAATAAATCAGTCATGAATTGGCATCATTAAGCCTAACTAAGATTTTGAAAAAGTGTTGGGAATAGCTTAACAATAACAATAACAATAACAGCTTAGGATTAGGACTGGATAGATTTAGTAACTTAATTTTGAGAATAATAAATAGGAATCAAAGAAAATGAGAATTATAGTTAAACAATGGGAGAACAGTCGAGGATAATAGAATACTAGGGCGGTTTTAATAATCTACAACACCAAGGGGATTTCATTTTCATTTTAACAAACTTTATTTTTCTCAATAACAAAACAAAAAAAAAAATCACAAAAATATTATATTTAATTCTCTGTGATGCCTCAGTGCTATAATTTTTAATAATGATATACTCTAAAATATTAACATCATTACTATTTGATTGTGCCACTTACAAAAATCCATTTATAAAAAATAAAAATACAGTAAAAAAAAAGAAGAAGAAAATGCCCTCTTTGGATAATTTATTGAGTTCATAAGATGAGTTAGTACATACATTACACAGGCCGTTTCATATGCTCAAACATTCATGGGAAGGGGTTCTTCTCATATGGGAGTAAAACAATAAGAGGTAGATAATTTGAATAGTAAAGTAGTAATATATGGATAATTTTTTTTAAAAAAGGTGGAAGTCTGGAGTATAGAAAAATAGAATATGTTTTAAAAGAAGAATAATTTATTAAAGCCCTTATGATCTTATCTAAAAACTCATATCTGTAGCATTCTATCAGCATATAGGATGCCTACACTACAGCTAACAATATTTTTATTACACACATTCATTAAGAGTGACTTAAATACTTCATTATAAAAGAGAATTTTAAAAATTCTTTTTAACCTGAGTGGAAATATACCTTCAGTTAGCGAAACAAAAGCTATAGACTGTAAAAAAAATGGTAAGTAACTGATATTAGCAAGATTAAAATGATGATGATGATGACGATAATGACGACAAGGATGCAGAAAATTGGTTAGTACCAAATGGAACAACTTATAAAACATAATATTTGAATCAATACCGTATTTTTTTTAAACACATGAAATAAGTAGCCCTTTGAGGGTCATGTGCAGCCATAGCCAAGGAAGAAAGATATGCCAGGTAAAGAGTACCAAAGATTAAAACTTTTCCCTTAGAATATTGAAGTCATGCAACACCATAACCTCATTCTCTGCTGAATAGTGTGACTCTTAAACAACACTGGACTCCATCTTATGGAACATACAGGGTTGTTTCATACCTACATCTTCACTTGCAAAGCGAATCGCTCTTCTGGCCACATACAGAGGATCCTCACCTCCACAGAGCATGCGAGAAAGCCAATAGAGAGAAGCGTTTGCATCACTGCCTCTCATAGACTTATGCAACGCAGAGATGCTATTGTAATGTTCATCTCCAGCCCTGTCATACAACAAGTGTGTCTTCTGTAGGGACCCTTTTATATCATCTATTGTCAAACCCAGAGAAATAGCTGTGGTTTTTCCCAAACTTTCCTTACTCTCCTGTTTCTTCACTTCTGGGAGCTGGCTTTGCAGCGTCCTCTTAGTCTGAACAGCAAGTTGCAGTCCATTTAAGGCATTCCTGCAATCTCCATCACAGAGCTCTGCCAGAGTAGCAACAGCCTCTTCCTCTATATAGACTGCACTCTCGTCAAAAGGCTTAGCATTGTTCTTGTTGACTATTGCTACTCCTAATCTGTCCAGAGTTCTTGCCAGGAGAGTCTTGATATCTTCAGCCCGGAGTTTATTCAGAACAACCACTCTGCACCTACTGAGTAAGGCAGAGTTGACCTGGAATGAAGGGTTCTCAGTGGTTGCGCCCAGCAATGTGATGGTGCCATTTTCAACATGAGGCAGAAATGCATCCTACAGACATACACCACAAATGAAACAAAAGTTTTTAAAGAATTATCTATTTTCACTTGTTGACATTAAATTTTCACATCATGCTCACCTTGAAATGCACATAAAGGCCACCAAAATTAATGTAATATGCAATAAGTTAGTTGGAAAGATGTTAAGGATGTCTGATATCTGTACACACACTAGACTGACGATGATGAGTAAAAATATTTATTAGCTGTCCAATGTTAACAACAGAAGCCCATGCCACATCACAATGGCTGGCATATATAAATACGCTCTCAGCTAATTGAGACAGTCAGAATGTGTACAATCTTTGTCTGTATAACACTACACATGGTGAACAATATATAGTTCTGATCCACAGTTATTAAGAGACAATATAATTTTTTTTTTTTAAATGTTCCAATCTACACAAAATTGATATCAGTAAACTAAATGAGTGTATTGTAACAATCTACTCCTCTCTGTGGTCTATGCAATATTATACAACGAGAGATGATAAAGGAGAACACTAAACAACAGCAGTAAATTATAACTTTACATCAGTCTGAATAAGCACTAATGAATATACACCTGTTGCAGTTTATTGAAGCGGTGAATTTCATCAATAAACAAGATTGTTTGTTTCTTCATCAGAGATTTCTGATTCTTTGCCACTCTCACAGCTTCCCTTACTTCTGCTAATCCCGAGGATGCAGCAGAGAGCTGAACAAACCTTGACCTACCACTGGCAGAAGCTCTTCTGGCTATAATGCGGGCCAGTGTAGTCTACACACAACAGAAAGCATTTACATGAAATATTGCACCAAAAAAAAGACAATTCTTGTTATAGATAAAAATGACAGTATATCACCACAATGGAAGGAACATGGTTGAAAAGTTTGGCAACAAGAATTGTGATGGCATGTTGCCCCCCCCCCCCCCCCCCCCAACACACACATCCATCATCCAAATCCTTAATAATTATCCAATTAACATGACCACAGTTGACATAATTACAGCAAATAATTTCCAATATTTAATATAAACTCACATTTACACCACAGACATGTAAAGACAACAATATTCCTAAAGTAAACTCTCAGCAAAAAAAAAAAAAAAAAAAAAATACTCATTTTTTTTCTGGTATTAAATACTGTACTAGATTCCAATTAAACACTAATTAGGACACTAACCTTCCCACAACCAGGTGGGCCCCAAAATACTAGTGATGGGACATGTCCTGACTGAATAGCTGAGTGAAGAAAAGAGCTTTCACCAATAATGGACTCCTGCCCAACAAACTCTTCCATTGTCCTGGGTCGAACTAATTCTGCCAAAGGAACAGAAAATATCACAGAGTTTTTGAGTGAATACTCAATTTCTTCAATTTTGGAGGATGTCGAGCACTCAACTTTTGCAGAAGGAGTGTTACTAAAAACATGAACACAATCATATGGCCATTCCAATTTACAATGTGGTATGCAGAGTTCACACAATATCAACATGTTCACTGGAACGCATTTGAGCTGACTACATTTTCTACACTCACATGCCTGGCTGAAGACTATCACTAATGCCATTAGCTAGTTCAACTCAAATTGTATAAACATTCACCAGTTAGCTAGATTGTCCATCACCTGGAATAAAGAGTGACACTGTTACTTGCTGTAGATTCAACCTTTCTTATCTTGGCAGGTTTAGAAAGAGTTTCTCCACCTCCTCTTAAGACAAGTTGGGACTGCCTTTTCCTCCCTAATTTATCACCACCTGCAGTAGAGGGCAGGTCCAATTCCCCACCAGAGCTCTCATTGCGCAGACATTGATCAATGTGCTCATTGACATGCTCCAAGGGAATCAATTCATGACAGACCGGACAATCTCCAGAAGGGTGAGATGTAGCCATGGCAGATAGTGTGGGGTGTTAATAATAATGGTCCAGTACTCCAGGGAAACTGGAATTACTCCAGGGAAACTGGAATTACTCACAGACTATACAACTCAGCTCCGAAGTCCCAGGAGAACCCTTTACCTAACTACTGGAGCTCAAGAAGGGAAAAGTTCAGGGAAAAGTTCAGGGAAAAGTTCAGGGAAAAGTTCAGGGAAAAGTTCAGGGAAAAGTTCAGGGAAAAGTTCAGGGAAAAGTTCAGGGAAAAGTTCAGGGAAAAGTTCAGGGAAAAGTTCAGGGAAAAGTTCAGGGAAAAGTTCAGGGAAAAGTTCAGGGAAAAGTTCAGGGAAAAGTTCAGGGAAAAGTTCAGGGAAAAGTTCAGGGAAAAGTTCAGGGAAAAGTTCAGGGAAAAGTTCAGGGAAAAGTTCAGGGAAAAGTTCAGGGAAAAGTTCAGGGAAAAGTTCAGGGAAAAGTTCAGGGAAAAGTTCAGGGAAAAGTTCAGGGAAAAGTTCAGGGAAAAGTTCAGGGAAAAGTTCAGGGAAAAGTTCAGGGAAAAGTTCAGGGAAAAGTTCAGGGAAAAGTTCAGGGAAAAGTTCAGGGAAAAGTTCAGGGAAAAGTTCAGGGAAAAGTTCAGGGAAAAGTTCAGGGAAAAGTTCAGGGAAAAGTTCAGGGAAAAGTTCAGGGAAAAGTTCAGGGAAAAGTTCAGGGAAAAGTTCAGGGAAAAGTTCAGGGAAAAGTTCAGGGAAAAGTTCAGGGAAAAGTTCAGGGAAAAGTTCAGGGAAAAGTTCAGGGAAAAGTTCAGGGAAAAGTTCAGGGAAAAGTTCAGGGAAAAGTTCAGGGAAAAGTTCAGGGAAAAGTTCAGGGAAAAGTTCAGGGAAAAGTTCAGGGAAAAGTTCAGGGAAAAGTTCAGGGAAAAGTTCAGGGAAAAGTTCAGGGAAAAGTTCAGGGAAAAGTTCAGGGAAAAGTTCAGGGAAAAGTTCAGGGAAAAGTTCAGGGAAAAGTTCAGGGAAAAGTTCAGGGAAAAGTTCAGGGAAAAGTTCAGGGAAAAGTTCAGGGAAAAGTTCAGGGAAAAGTTCAGGGAAAAGTTCAGGGAAAAGTTCAGGGAAAAGTTCAGGGAAAAGTTCAGGGAAAAGTTCAGGGAAAAGTTCAGGGAAAAGTTCAGGGAAAAGTTCAGGGAAAAGTTCAGGGAAAAGTTCAGGGAAAAGTTCAGGGAAAAGTTCAGGGAAAAGTTCAGGGAAAAGTTCAGGGAAAAGTTCAGGGAAAAGTTCAGGGAAAAGTTCAGGGAAAAGTTCAGGGAAAAGTTCAGGGAAAAGTTCAGGGAAAAGTTCAGGGAAAAGTTCAGGGAAAAGTTCAGGGAAAAGTTCAGGGAAAAGTTCAGGGAAAAGTTCAGGGAAAAGTTCAGGGAAAAGTTCAGGGAAAAGTTCAGGGAAAAGTTCAGGGAAAAGTTCAGGGAAAAGTTCAGGGAAAAGTTCAGGGAAAAGTTCAGGGAAAAGTTCAGGGAAAAGTTCAGGGAAAAGTTCAGGGAAAAGTTCAGGGAAAAGTTCAGGGAAAAGTTCAGGGAAAAGTTCAGGGAAAAGTTCAGGGAAAAGTTCAGGGAAAAGTTCAGGGAAAAGTTCAGGGAAAAGTTCAGGGAAAAGTTCAGGGAAAAGTTCAGGGAAAAGTTCAGGGAAAAGTTCAGGGAAAAGTTCAGGGAAAAGTTCAGGGAAAAGTTCAGGGAAAAGTTCAGGGAAAAGTTCAGGGAAAAGTTCAGGGAAAAGTTCAGGGAAAAGTTCAGGGAAAAGTTCAGGGAAAAGTTCAGGGAAAAGTTCAGGGAAAAGTTCAGGGAAAAGTTCAGGGAAAAGTTCAGGGAAAAATTCAGGAAAAAGTGGATGACTGATCGGTTTATTTTCACCTTTGTGTGTGCATATTTTTGGCTGTCTGTTCACTCTTTAATTTTAGATTTGTTACAAAAACTTCTGGGGCCCCTTGGGATAAAATTTAGTATGAGGACTTGGGGAGGGTGGAGGTGTTTTTTACAAAATTAATTTTTTTTTAATTGTTGCATTTTTTTTTTTTTTTTTTTTTTTTTTTGTGATCTATCTATGTTTTTCTATTTTTTGCACCACCACTGGAATTTAGAAACCTATGGGCCACTTGGAATCAAATCTGGTATGAGTACTTGGGGTGGGTGGGGGTGTACTATACGTTGTGACAGAAATTTTTCTTGCTATCTATCTATCTATCTTCAAAAGCTGCATAATGAAGGCTCATTTTGTTTCTCCTTGTGTGTACATTTACTGCTGTCCACACTCTAATTTCAATTACAATTACTTAATTGAAGAACAAATAGTAATTGTAGTCAAATATGCATTCTAAATTGTGCACTACATTTACCCTACAAACAACACTTATAAACACACCTAAAACAAGCTTGAAATTTATCAAGCATTGTCCACTCACTGTAGCTAAACCTAGACAACTTACTTCTGGTGCTTTCCAGCTGTCAAAGAATGTGTTTCTCTGCTTCCAAAGTAGCTAGGTACACAAGATATATATTAGGGGTTTATTATTAAGGTTCAAATTCCTGCGCATTTGTGCATGCACATATCCCATGAGATATACATTAGTAATGTATATCTTGTGGGATATATGCATGCACAAATGTGCAGGAGTTTTAACCCTAACGATAAACCCCTGGTAAAAGTATCATTTTTGGTATGCTTATGATGTCCCCCTGATGACACTGATTCTAAATATATAGGTTTGTGGGTCTAGCACAATTTTATTTTCTGGCAAAAGTACCATTTTGGGCTATTTTTAATGCATAAAGTGGGTGACACTTATTGGACCACCCATGTTATTTGCTGAGTGAAGTTTTGTGTGTTGTGCCTGCATGCCAAAGTGGGTGGGGGGGGGGGGAATTTAATTTAAAAATTAAACAACAAAAACATTTTCGGGGGGGGGGGGGGGGGGGGGGGGGGGGGGGAGAGGAGGGAGGAGGATGTGGAGTGTGGGCTGGAGGGGGGATGGGGAGAGGAGGGGGAAGAAGGAATGGAGGGCAGGGAGAAAAGATAACAGTTGGAGATGATTGGAAGCATTGAGGGCCCAATTAGCTTTTGGTTTTGCTGTGAATGTCCACAGATGTGAGTGCCTAATATTTTAAGTAAGTTGATTGACATGCTCATTTGCAGGCCACTAATATTGTGGACGCTATATTGGAAGGCTATCCAAAAGTCCAAGAAGGAATTGTTTGCAAGTCCTTAATAATATTTATGTATCAATTGTGGAGGGAGTGCATTAAATTGTCCCATTAACTGGGGGGGGGGGGGGGGTGGAAAATAAGGTGGGTGTGTTTATTTTCATAAACGACCACTGCTTGAAGTAGAAAAATTTAATCAATATCTCTCAGATGTTTTGGAGTGTAATTGGAAGCACATTGTGTGTGTGTGTGTGTGTGTGTGTGTGTGTGTGTGTGTGTGTGTGTGTGTGTGTGTGTGTGTGTGTGTGTGTGTGTGTGTGTGTGTGTGTGTGTGTGTGTGTGTGTGTGTGTGTGTGTGTGTGTGTGTGTGTGTGTGTGTGTGTGTGTGTGTGCCAAGTATAGTCGTAGCCATAGTATATATGGACATACTGTCCCAGCTCTGTCACTGTGAACTACTGGGCATTGGTGAGGTTATCTCCTGAGGGAATGTGTCTGTGAATATCATTGTTATGTTGTGTTGTATAGGAAGAAGTTGTAATTGAAACAGATAAGGATTGCAGCGTGCCTTTTCCGACCTGATGCAGTGCCCACATATGGACCACATGCATACATACATGCATACATACATACATACATACATACATACATACACTACATACACACATACACACATACATACATACATACATACATACATACATACATACATACAATCAAAGATAACACACTATAGTGCACTCTGTGTACTGATGAGTTCAGTCTGCTCGCTTAGTTGGTAGTTATTGACAATAGTTGTGCAGCACATGATTCGATGTACTGTATATTTCATGAATACAAAGACATTAGTTTCGAGTCTATTGGAATGGCTGAGGTTTGGATGGTATGGAAATGAAAGATAGTTATTAAGTCAGTCAGTCAGTTAGCATGTTGTGGTCGGTTAGCAGGTCATCCTTCTGTTCCTTATTACACAATCATTGGAAGAGATGTGGCCAGTGGCCCAAATTTTTTGGTCATGATCAAACAATGAAGTTCTTCCTATCAGATATTCTATTAGAAGGAAGAAAAGGGGGGGAAATATATCAATGATGCCAATAGCCAGATGCAGGCACCACCATGCTCTATGTGTAGCTGTAGTTAGCCAGATGCAGGCACCACCGTGCTCTATGTGTAGCTGTAGTTAGCCAGATGCAGGCACCACCGTGCTCTATGTGTAGCTATAGTTAGCCAGATGCAGGCACCACCGTGCTCTGTGTAGCTATAGTTAGCCAGATGCAGGCACCACCGTGCTCTGTGTAGCTATAGTTAGCCAGATGCAGGCACCACCGTGCTCTATGTGTAGCTGTAGTTAGCCAGATGCAGGCACCACCGTGCTCTATGTGTAGCTGTAGTTAGCCAGATGCAGGCACCACCGTGCTCTATGTGTAGCTGTAGTTAGCCAGATGCAGGCACCATCACACGTCTGTATCGGCCCACATGCCCGGTGCGTAGCCCCAGGCCTATCATGCTTACATGATGCCCATTCTATCATGATGATTATGCTAAGTAGAATGCAGCAGTCTATTTTCTATTAATTCATTCATTTTTGTTTTTGAAGAGAAAAAATTCAGTTAGTACTTCTTTTTTCTTTTTTTTTCTCTCCATAATTATTTTTTGTTGCTGGTATATCCAATTTAATAAATTAAAGCAATCCATCATCCAAGGTATAATCCAGCAGTATATTTTTCTCTTTTTAAAAAAATTCATTCATTCTGTGTGTCTGTCTGTGCTAAAACTAGAACAAAATGAGACTGAATGAGCTCAAATCTTCAGGGGAGACTCCTGCGGACCACATAAAAACTTGGGCAGAGTCCCACCTCCTGCCCACACTCCTTGCTGTGTGCTGTGTGAATGCACTAGAGAATAGAGAGAGAGAGCTATCAAATACTCACAAACACATAATTTAATCAGGTGCAGTGCATAAATAAAATGATTTCAAATCAAGAAACTAATTTATTAATGTTTTTTTTTTTGCCATGCCAAAAATGAATGAATTAAAAATGAAGTGAACTTGGCATAAACTGGAATTTTTAACAATGGAATTAGGTCAAAGTTGACAACACTTATTAAATGTCGTACAGGTCTAGTTCCTTAATGATATCGTCAACTTCTTCGTCATCCATTTCTTTTCTGCCTCCTCCATCAGCAAAGTTGAGACCTGTGCACAAGAGCATAGCAAGAACCTCTTCACAATGATTCTAGTAGTATGGCAAACACTCAGAGACATGACAACCAATCAAGGGGAAGGAGTGGGCCATTCCTAGCCACACACACACACACACACACACACACACACACACACACACACACACACACACACACACACACACACACACACACACACACACACACACACACACACACACACACACACACACACACACACACACACACACACAGTACAAGTACCATGATGGCAGTGTCCTGGATGAATCCAGGACCAATGGCAATAAACTTAGCTTATGATGGCATCACACAGAAATGTTGGTGACACACACACACACACACACACACACACACACACACACACACACACACACACACACACACACACACACACACACACACACACACACACACACACACACACACACACACACACGAGAGGAAGTGTATTATGCTAAACAAACATTTATATTGGGCAGTCCAATGGAAATATAAGGGGAAAACACTGCACCCACACAGACCACTTGTTCAAATATCCTTTACCAACTTATATCAGTTGGGTGGCATAATGACGAAAGTATATGTAAGACACACCTCTGGGTTGCTTCTTCTCCTTCTGAAGTAGTCCAGCTTCCATCAGCACTGCATTCCTCCTCTTGGTTAAACCCTACACATACACATGTATTAAGTCACTCATCACAGCCCCACTACGCATACATATCTGTATGTACAAGGAGTCACATAAAAGGAAGGGAATAATGGGATGTCTCTGTAAGAAAATAAAAGCACTAAGCTGATAATAACCAGCTACAGTTTTGGGATATTAATCACAGGATATTGTACCACTAAAAACAGTTTTACCTGTGGCTCACAGGTCTAGGAACACTCGGAATGGGTGGGGGAGGTGTGAATACATCCACAAGTTTTACTCAAGAATTGATTTTAAATAATTGTTTACAAAGTTTGTTGTAACAATTAATTGGTTACAAATAAGTCCTTGGAAACCCTGTGGTCACAATTAAGTACGTTTTAATGTATAAAAAAAAAAAAATTGCAAATCTTCCCACAACCTTAACCTCATCATAAGTGTTTTAAATAATTATTTGGTCTGGTCTGAAACACCATCTTTAAATAAACATTATAGTAATTATTTGCCACAGGTATCAGTATGGGACAGCTCTTATTACTTCAGTCTTAGCAGGTGCTAGACTGCCAGGTCCATAGAGGCTGGCAACATCATACTGACACCCATTGACTAGGGACCTGACAAGGCTGTAGTCTGTGTCATGTGATGTGAACTTCTGTGAGTGATGAATCTTCAGCTGCATTTGAACTCAGATACTCTCAGTGGCAGCCATTTTAGTTGAGGAACAAGATGCAGCTGCTAGTGTATGTAGAGGCAGCAGCTGCCAGACATTGGCCCAGGCCAGCTACTCACAGTGAGCAAGTGGCTAGCCACTGGTGTGAGGTTGACCACATGTACCTCACACACAGAGTGCCTGTAGACACATGTGCTGCTTACATGTTTATACAGACCACACCTCATCAACTCTATGAGAGATGTGCTTGTGTGATAAATGAGTCTGGAGATCAGCTAATACCCACCACTACCACACTTGCTCACAATGACCACCTCCCACCTTGTGTGTCAGTTCCTGATAATGGAAGAGGTGGTCCAGCTCCTCCCACCTCTTCACTTGCTCTGGAGACAGCACATGGTACACTGGGGAACACATGATAGGCAGTGGCAGGTCACTAATTGTGGTGGGGATTATGGAGTGTGTGTATGAGTGAGCATGTGAATGTGTGGGTGAGTGTGTGTATGAGTGTGTGTGAGCATGCGTGGTTATGAATGTGTGTATGTGAGTGTGTGTGAGTGAGTGGGTGAGTGTGTGAGAGTGAGTGAGTGAGAGTGAGTGAGTGTGTGTGAGTGAGAGTGTGTGTGTAAGTGAGTGAGCGTGAGTGAGCGTGAGTGAGTGTGAGTGAGTGTGAGTGAGTGTGTGTCAGTGAGCATGTGTGAGTATGTGCATGTGATGTGTGTGTGCTAGTCGTAGTCGCAGATGCACCACCAATAGGTGACCAACATGTATTGCCTAGCTACATTTCTACTGCAAGATCTTGGGCAAGGGATATGACCATTGTGTTGTGTGTCTGTGTGTGTATGTGTGTGCATGTGTGTGTGCGTGTGTATGTGCGTGTGTACGTGCATGCGTGCGTGTGTGTGTCAGAGTATGGAGTCACACATGCACCAGCCTATATATATATGGCTCTTGGTGAGAGGGGGTGTGGCATACCTTGCATGGCTCCTTTGAAGCAGGCCAGGGGCGTGTCCAGGATCATGTGATAGCTGCACACGTGTGGCTCCGTGAAGTCGTGCAGTCTAGTGGCCACAGAGCAGTGCAGCATCACCTACACACAAGATGGAGGAGGGAAGGGAAGGGAAGGGAGGGGGAGGGGGAGATAACAACTGTAAAATGATCTATTCATTTAAATTGATCAACCAAGAACCTTATAATGTATGCAAGAAACACTTTCTTGCCCAAAACGGTTTGCATTCCATCCCTCCTCTTCTCTCTACTATCCCTCCCCAACTTTTCTCTTCTTTCTTTTTCTGATATTTTATATGAAAATCTCATCGGTTGATCCTTACCAAACTTTTAGGTTTAGTGGGGCTCTACTGCACATCAACACCACAGAAGCTGTAGCGCTCTCCTAGCAATGGAGACCACAACTCACTCAACCCTTCACTCAACCCTTCTTAATGACACAATACCAACATAAGGTAACGCACTACGACCACACGAGAATAACTACGAGATTATTCAAGCATGTGTGTGTTGCTATGACAACATATCAAAGCCCAAACACTGGTTCATCAGAGAGATTACCATTCAACTGTTTATTTCCAAAATTTAATAGAGTTAATGACTTAAGTATCGCCATGTGGTATCCCTTACCCAAGCCTCTCTCTCAGCAGAGCCACAAGGGTCCCCCATGGTGTAGTGCAGGCCAACAAATGTGTCATTCTCCACGATCCACTGGTGCCAGACACTAGAGGTGACACAATGACAAGACAGAATTAATGGAGCAACACACACACTTGACACGCCAGCTAAAGAAAAACCACCGACATAACAGAGAGAAACAGGAAAAAGGAGAGCCACTGAACACATGTGTACTGCACATGTGCAGTGGCAGAGTGACTACAGGAGTAGCTCTACTACTAGTGGATCACACTGACAAACTGATGTTGATGAGGGCTGCACTGACTCTGTGGACTATAGTAGGGGGTGTGGTCTGACGCACACACCACCTGCCACACTCACATTTATGTACATGATGTGGACGTACTCGTGCACATGATGTGGATGTACTCGTGCACATGATGTGAATGTACTTGTGCACATGATGTGGATGTACTCGTGCACATCATGTGGATGTAATCATGCAAATGATGTGGATGTACTCGTGCACATGATGTGGATGTACTCGTGCACATGATGTGGATGACTCGTGCACATGACGTGGATGTAATCGTGCACATGATGTGGATGTGTGGATGTACTCGTGCACATGATGTGGATGACTCGTGCACATGATGTGGATGTATAAGTGTATATGATGTGGATGTACTCGTGCACATGATATGGATGTACTCATGCACATGACGAGGTAGCTGCAACTGATATAATGTCAAAAGCATGTATAAAGAAATACGTCATCACCACCACATTGTAAAGCTCCCCTCCTCCCTCTCCCTCTAATCACATTCTGTAGCTATGAACCTTCTACATGACTCACCCACTCCAGGACTCACCCCAGGACTCCATGGAAACTGTTCCAGCCAATTCTGTCTTCCTTCTGAGTGACATTGCTGAATAGACACTTTATACCGATACCTAACACAAGAGAGCGCGCACACATGCACAAACACAAACAATCACACGCATGCGCGCGCACACAACATTTCTGTAAGAACTGGCCACACACTCATTGTGCACACAACACAATCAAAGCACTAACAACTAGAAGAACCACCCTTTACCACACAAACATTTGATGTCTCTGCACCCAACATTGGGCACACTCCTATGTGCTTCCCCCCCCCCCCCCCCCCCAATGGCTGTTGTCAACAGGGAAAGGCGGAGCTGCGGCACTCACCCACTGTTGGTCTCACTGAAGCACTTGTTATGCAGCTGCAGCAAATGAGGAGGACCTGCCACAAAGTGATATATACATCCTGACACACACACACACACACACACACGCAAGCACACACGCACGCGCATACACGCACACACTGTGTGCTGCTTGCAAATGCAAACATACACGCTCAACTCTACACAGCTCACTTACCTGACAGAGGTGAAGGGTCAGCCAGAGTGGTGAGGATGTGGTCATCAGAGCTAACAAACACAAACCACTACAGATGACACCATTACTGGACTGTATTACACATGGAATATTGTTAGTGTTGGAAACATAGAACATTAATTATAGGTACCACCTGAATATGTTTTAACTTTTAATTGACCAACGACAATATTTTTACATTGTCATCGTTTAATTTTTACCTGTGGCACACAGGTAAAAAGGGGGGGGGGGGGGTGGGGGTGGATAAATCCACAAGTTTTGCTCAAGAATGGAAATTTAATTAATTTTTTTTACTGTTTGGAAACACCAACGTTGGTTGTTACAACTGAGTGATTTTACTGCACGGAAACCCTAAACTTGTAAATCTTACCACACTTAACTCCATCATAAGTGGTCTAAATAATTATTTTGTTTGGTCTAAAAAAATATTTCTTATTAAACATTACGGTAATAATTTGCCACAGGTGCTACAGCAGGTGGCGCTGCTGTTGGTTCCTCCTCCTCACACAACACATGCATGTGGTCAGCATATTTACTTCTTCAGAGTTCTAGTTCAAGTGCATCTGTACATGCCAACTTCTCTACGTGAGAATCAACTCTGTATCCAGCACAACTCACTCGGGTATGGAAGGGAATCTTGACAGAGCAGGAGCTTCTACTATTTTGATCTTCACTCTCTCAGCCATGTTGTCATTTTCAGACATCACTAACACTTGAAGAAGCAGCACTACATCAGCGAGAACATGAGCGTGTGTGTGTGTGTGTGTGTGTGTGTGTGTGTGTGTGTGTGTGTGTGTGTGTGTGTGTGTGTGTGCACGAGTGAGTGTGTGTATGTGTGTGTTAGTGAGTGTGTGTGCGTGTGTGTGTGTGTGTGCAGGTGAGTGTGTATGTGTGAGTGAGTGTATGTGTGTGTGTATGTATGTGTGAGTGAGTGTATGTATGTGTGCATGTATGTGTGAGTGAGTGTATGTGCATGTGTATGTATGTGTGTGCACGTGTGTGTGCATGTGGTGTGTGTGTGTGTGTGGGTGTGTGTGCATGTGTGTATAGGGTGAATGTATACATAACCACGAGTACCTGAGGGTAACACTCTGGCACTGAACCAGCCACTTCATCAACCAATTATTCCTATTGCACTTGAAACTTGTTCTCCCACAAAAACAGGAACTGGTCCCCCACATCTTTTAATAGATTTACAAACTGGAAATGTCAACCACCCAAATCACATTGTGTAAATGTGGGATTGTGGCACTGAAACAGTTCCCACCAGCTGTTAAACACCAGCAAGGATACAGAGAGAAACAAGGTCTGACACTGGCTACAATGCTCCAGCTAATCCACTTTGAGTGCTCATTCAAACTATCTCTGAATTGTTCTAGGTTTTGCAGCATCAGCATTTGGATAGACCACAAGTGAGGCCAAACTTCAATATTTTAGCAGACTGTTCAACCCAAACCCTCAGATTTCACGCCAAAAGCAACCCATAAATACCAAGGAATTAGCATATAACATTCAACCCGCATACCTCGAAAGAAAATGGCTGCTGTAAATGATCTAGAAAGCATTAATGCCATGCCATTCACCTATAGAGTTCACTGAATTGTAGCGTAAAGAAAAACTTTTAGATTTATTACTTGGTAAAGATCGTCATTCGTTTATTTCTCCTACCTGGAGTCCATTTAGGGGTGGGGCTCACCTTGGGGGGGGAGAGGGGGGGCCAAAGGTTTCCAGGAGAAATCCCAGGCATGGAAGAGTGATTTCAGTGGGATCAGGAATTACAGTACCAGGGATCATAAGGATTTATGAAAAAACTTTTGGCAGATTTCTTCCCTTGTGACCCATGTTTTTTATTTTTATTTAGGCTGTCACTATCCCTGCAGAAACTGATCATAAATTCTAGCAGGGAATTCCCAGGCGAAGTGACATCTGTTTTTACCTGACAAGAACATAAGAGGTACTTTTATTAACGTGGGGTCTGAATTCTATGCATAGCTACAGAATATTTCACACACAACCAATTCACTGCTGAGGAAATAAAATAGATTCCCATGCTAATAATGGCAAAGTGGAAATAGTCATTCCATCAACACACAACCACCTATCCTCTGTAAAAACATTTAAACATGCATTTAACCATTCCACCACAATTATTCAGGCTTTTTTCTTCTTTTTTTTTTTTTTGTATAGAAATTTTGAATAATTTTTTTTCCCCACTAGGGGTGCCATTTTCACAAAAAAAATTTGGTGGTACAATTAAGTTAGGATGCTAATATTATGCACAAAAAAGTTCTGGGCCATCTAACTGAAACAAATAAAAAAAGGATAAAGGGGAGAAATAAAGAAAGAAAAAAAAAAGAGTTGAGGGTTGGAGGAATTGAATTACCAACCTTGGGTTTAGAAACAGTATGTCTTAACTGTTCCACATCATTTTCAGGCTTTTTTATAAAAATTTATTTTTTCAATTTTGAGGGAGAAACTGAACTTGGATGGCTTCTTGAGGAGGCCAAGGGAAGATTTGTGCCAATTTTTTTTTTCATATTTCACTTTTTTAGATGAGCTCCTATTATAATACCACTTTTTTCTTCTTTAGGATATGTTTTTTTGTTCTTTTTATTCAACGCTTGCTATGCTTGGCCAGCCTCTTCACAGCTTCCCTCACTTCATGAAATTAAAATAATTCCCTATAGCTCTTTATTTAATTGTTCTTTTTTTTCTTTACTTCATTCTGAATTGATAGGATAACATTTCATTATAGTGCATTCAATCACTATCAGTCTATACTCCAAAAAAGGACTTCGAATGATAATTCAATCTTGCTATATATATATATATAGACTAGAGCATTATTTTCTATGTTTATGTTCCCTATCTAATCCTATAATCCTAAGGTATCAGATTTGGTATTATGCTTCAGATCATCAATGCTCATTGGAATAGTTCATATTGTATTATTATATTTGAAAATATAAACTATATCCTAATATTACGAGAAGCTGCATGAAAAAGCTCTAACAAATGGTTAAGAAACACACATACACAGAGAAAATATGGGCTGATATTTATTATATTAATGAATAAATACATCCAATTATACCTCATTAATTGACTAATTAAATTCAACACTAAAATTCTTAACTTAATTAGACTAAAATTCTGAGGTACACTTTTACTCATTGACTCTATTCAAATGCTACCATAAATGCTGATATTCCTCAGTCAAGGCAGCTGTTTATTTTAACTTGTAAAAATGATTAATAGATAATGAGTATTTATAGTGATGATATTTATAGTGATACAAGTTAAAAAATTCCAGGGAGTTACCAACAGACTAAAACTTAGATGAAGGCCAAAAGAAAGCTATACAATGTACACTAAATTAGGGCAACCATATTTACAGATTCAAAAAAGAGGACACTTTGAGAGAGAGGGGAAGAGGGGGGCTCCCTCATTTTTATTCACCATAACAAAGAACCAGGATCAATGTTTAACCCTCTACCTGACCACAGTAAAAGTATAAAAATTCATATCACCAATTTAATGCAAGAACATCAATCATTTGGAATTGAAAAGATCCAACCTTCACTTACTCTGGCTAAAGATTTTTGGTCAACTTGGCTGATGTCCAGTCCTGATGATGCAGTCACTGTGTGAAATGAAAAAAAAAAAATTCCCTCAACTGCATAAATTGCATTGTTACCTATTTAAAAAAAAAAAACTCTGTCCAAACAACAATGGGATTTCATTCCTTTGCTGTTCTCCCATAATATGAAATATTTGGTCTTGGATTTGCCTTATGTTTGGGCATTGTGAGCTACATAATAGAGTCACCAAATCAGGTAATCAGCCTTTAAAGAAAGTAAAGGTGGTAAGATTTATGATAGCGCATTGCACACAGTCAGGATAATTGATCAGAATAGAAATATATATAAAAATATATACCCACCACAATCCCCCCACCACAATCCTCCCCACCACCTACCATAAGTAGTGGGAGGAGCATGGGGCAGAGAAAAAGTATGCTAACTTTCAGTTTCTGCTTTTCCAGACCACCTCGCAGTGTGAGTAGTGCTACGCTGGACTTTTGGTAAACAAATTAAAGAAAGTGCTGCTTATTCAACAAGTATTTTTCAACAAGTATTTTTCAACAAGTATTTTTCAACAAGTATTTTTCAACAAGTATTTTTCAACAAGTATTTTTCAACAAGTATTTTTCAACAAGTATTTTTCAACAAGTATTTTTCAACAAGTATTTTTCAACAAGTATTTTTCAACAAGTATTTTTCAACAAGTATTTTTCAACAAGTATTTTTCAACAAGTATTTTTCAACAAGTATTTTTCAACAAAAAGGAGACCAAATTCACGGACATTTTCAGATATTTCAAAAATCCTCCCGGACTGATACATAATGACAAAAAAGAAAAGGAGAACCTGTCCCATAAAACCAACTATATGGTAAGCCTACCTAAATATCATACCTAGCTACATAATCATGCATAATAGAGGTGGACAGAAAATGATTTGTACCACTTTGCTACCAATCAACATGGAGTATAATTTTAGATAAAATTGCTCTCTCCATTGCCTCTATCATGGCCTGTTGCTCAGTTAAACTCAATGTTGGCAGCACTATATGTCACACACATTTGTAGAGTTTATTGTAAAACACACATCACGTATGTAACAAATTAATTTAATAATAAAATATAAAAATTCACCAGTCTTTGGTTTTTTCCTGATCATCTGTACCTCCATCCAGGTTTTTTTAAAATTTTTATTTCCACTCTTTTTCTTCTTTCCCAATTCTTTAGCTCTGCTGTTGTTTTTAGTCCCACATCCACTGGAGTCTCCTACTCCCTTACCCAATTTATCCATTGGCTGGCCTGTGTGGTAATATCTGAGAACGTTAATGCAAGAAAACTAGAGTATCAAATGGGCACAAAAAATTCATATTTAATTGCCGGTTGTTGTTTTTATATAAAATATGCATATACATATACTGTATAAATTAAGTAATACATATTAAATGCATGTCAAAACAATGAAGTGTTCAAAAATTTTTTTAATAAACGTATCTATCAGTTCAGAGGTAGTCTCGGTCCCAGATGCCTTTATAATAAAAAAATTAAGTGGGTTTGGTGACTTGCCTGTGCATTCCGTATTCTTATGCCCACATTCTGGCGCAGACCAAAATAATTTTATAGCGAGGTTTTATAACAACCACACCTACTGCCAAGGTTGTTTCGAAATGATTGAATGTTTCTGACGCAGTCCCCAGTACCAGGTGCTATATATTTACATGCAAAACATAAGATTTCATGAATATGTTGTTCTGGTTAACCAAATGAGTAGTTGTGGCTTTTATGGTTGCGTTCCACGGATGCCTAAGGAACAAGGACTGCACTGGCAAGTCACCACTCTATATTTTTTTTATTATAAAGGGGGTCTGGGACCAAGACTAGTTCAGAGGTCAGTTATCTCTACCTCCATATAATTCACAATTTGTTTTTCTGCTGGCCTGACTGCCTGTGTGTCTGCCTGCGTGCTTGCCTGTCTACCTGACTGCATTCATTCGTTAGATCTTCTAAACCACTGGAGAAATCTATGTGACACTTTTAAGTACTAATAATGGCTACTCACTGCATCTTTTAGCAAAACATTTCATTCAGATTTGTGGGTGTGTCAGGCTAAAAATGTCAAAATAGTACTCCTTTATACCATTATAGCATCAGGCATATATAGGGCCAGTTTTATGAGGTGTGATTACTTCTGGATGGCGTTCGTTCCATATTAAAGGTTAAAGTGGTCAACTTTGAACCCAGCTAATGGTTTAAGGGGTATTTCATCTGTTACTAATTGAGTTAATTTGTTGTATGTAGCTATATAATTAATAACTAGGAAAATGTGTAGTTTTTGTCACCTACTTGAGGAGGTGGATCACTGGAACTTTGGAGTAATGAAACTATAATTAAACTCTAGCCTGGTAGTCACAAATATACACACATTTTTAGTACTACCTGTCTGCTGACAGCTCTGTGGTTACTATTCCTCTATTCCAGTTTGGAATGGTAGTCAACAAAGGTAAGTTTTTAGTACTACTTCTCTACTTGACAGAGCTGCCATGATTATACCATGTGATGTTGCGAAGTAAACTGAATGCTCCAAGAATGTGCCATGGAACTAGTCTAATTGCCAAAAACATGAAAGCTACTCTGCTAGAAGCCACAAATATTACAGGACAAGCCAAGGAAGAAAGCATTTGAACCCCAAGAATATCAACACTTTCCAATAAACTTGCCTTCCTGTTCAAAAGACTAAAGATACCAGCGAAGGAAGGCTTTACCATGTCCAGTAGCAAAACTTAACAAGGTCACTCTCTATTGGTATTGGACTACATAATGCATGGCCCGGTTTTTCTCATATCCAACTTATTAATTGGCTTCTCCAAGGTTGGAAATCCTAGCTCTTTGCAAATTCATGCTACAGAAGAAAAACTGGAAAATTGTAAACACTGCTGTTCTTAACTTATCATCATATGGTGTCCACAATTCTTCCCAACCAGCTTCTCATTGTTTGTCTCGGTTATCATCGGTGCCCATCCCTAGCCCTGTCTCTGGCCCCTCGGTCTTGTGAAGAGTGTTTGCATGTGGTCAGGGGATGGGTAAGGTCACACAATCACTGGCCACATTTACACACATCGTTGTCAATGTATCCCCTAGTCTCGTGAGACTATGTAGCCCCATGCCAGTTTCGCTGATGGTGTCGCTGTTTTCCCACATAGATCTGGTTAACCATACACAAGCTCTTCCATAAAAGATCCCCGGCAGGCAGTTGTTCTTTCTATATGATATTGTAGTATTCTAATACACTGTTGGTGGACTCCCATTTTTCAGACCATAGTTTTATGGAAGCTGCTTCAGGTGTTGTAGTCAGCACTTTTGTATCATTCAAGAAACTATACCTCAACTTTAGATGCTGTGTGACGAGCACATGGCACATGATCGTAGATGTTGTGTTGGGGGTGGATTGAATTTCTTAGTTATTATTGCTGTGTCACTACTTCTCACCCAATGTCAGGTGGAACCTCCGCTGCTGTTGGTATTGGGCGGATGCATCCCATTAAGAGACAGAAAGTATCATTCAGGGTGAGGTCAACCTCTTTGCTGTGAGCTGACAAGACCATACTGGACAACAGTACTCAGCCATCCAGATGCAAATACCCATTGCTATTGTTGTTGGGGGGGGGGGGGGGGGGGGGGGGGCATAGCTGAGCACCCCGAAGTTTACAAAGTAAGAATAAGTAGTTCTGTGATGTAATTTTTGTCTTAGTATTCTTGCAGTGTTTGCAGTAAGTTAGGGTGTGGTCGAGTGTGACACCGAGGTAAACTGGTTTCTGGGTGTTGGCTGATGGAATGAGATGGAATGCTGCCAGTTAGGTTTTGCCAAAGTTCGGTTGGAGGTTACCTTTTTATGGTTAAACACAATCAAGGTTCATATCTGCATAATTTTATCAAAATTTTTTCAGCCATTTGGTCATTCATAGTCAAAACTCATTTCGAAATGAAGGAAGCCAAATTTCACTTCCCTTATTAAGTTTTAAAATTTTGGTTGTTGTTGATAGCTAATAATTATGATACTGTTGTTTGTATGTTTGCTAACTCATAGAACTTTAGTCCCATTGACTTGACACTTCCAGGGAATCTTAGTTCCATCTCAAACATGTAAACATCTACACTTGAAGGAGCCCTAAAAAACATAATAAGCTTTCTTTTGGTATCAGGTCAGCCATAACCAAAACTGCCCCACGTAGTACATTAGCTCCCTAGCTCCAACCACCCCCCCCCCCCCCCTCCCTCCCCCACAAATCCTCCAGATTTTTTCTCTTCGTTTATTAAAATTTTATTAATTTCCATACAATTTTTTTTTAATTGGGGGAGGGCACATCCCTTCAAGCTTTAAAAAAATATAAAAAAATTTTAGGGGGGGGGGGGCTAGTAAAACTGTGCATATTGGGCAGTTTACTTGCCATTTCTATTAATAAACTTTACTTGTGAAAAAAAAAAAGTGTCTTAAGTAGAACATTATGTTTTACTATACTTAAGGATTTCATCATTTCCTGGTGAATACTGACAATATTTAGTGGCTCCCTCTCATAGTCACTGAGATAAACTTCAGGTCCGCTTCTCAATGGCTCTCACTGCCTCTAGTGGCCATAGCTGTAACTATCACCAAAATGCAAAACAATACAGACAAATAAACTTTGCTTGCAGCTAAGCCAGAGAGCTCCCCAAAAAATAAGGGAGGGAGAGAGAAAAAGAAAGGATTAAAATTCTCATTTTCCTTGATTAAAATGTTTGATATAAATCAGGCTGGCCACCAATGATTTGGAGGCATTAGCACAGGTGTAAATACCATGATCTGGTAGTGTATCAAGTGGGCTTAAGCCATGAACCATCATTTTTCTTCATTACTGTACTCTATTATAAAGGTATATTACTATATCACAATGAAACTATGACACACTCTGTTCTGAATGCCATGTTGAGTTCACGCCAGATTACTACCAAATTGTTGATTGCAGACATTGACAGACTGGCAGGGATTGAGTAAGTGATTGCTTCTCTCACAGAGTGATTGTTTGACTGACCATCATTTGACAGCTGCAAATTTTTATTCTGGGAAATATTTCTGAAAAGAGATAATTAAATAATAATACAGATAATTTTAAAAATTAACAAAATTAATTATTTTTTTGTTGATAATTGAGATTTAAGAGAACAAGAGCAGTCCTGCATGAAGATCTGTGGCAAATAATTATTTATAACACTTATGATGAGTTGAAAGAGTTTCCACTTAGTTATAAACAAGTAGTTATGAAAACAAACTTGCTGCTTCTAAACAGTGAACAATTAGTAAAAATCCATTCTTGAGCAAAACTTGTGGCTATATCCACCCCCCCCCCCCCCCCCCACCATTCTAAGTGTTCCTAGACCCATGTGCCACAGGTAAAAATAGGTATTAAATTTTGTGGATTGTTTTTACAAGTGACCATGTAATGGATGGGTAGCTGCACTGCCACATAGTTATTTGTACAAGTCACACATATAATATATGATGATAAACGAAAACAATTAAACAAACAAACAAACAAACAAACAAACAAACAAACAAACAAGAACTCCGTAACAACTGATAAGTAAGCTTGGAATTATTCCACCTATAATATTTTGTATTCATGTAGAATACATAATTATATAGTTATTAATTCAGTAAATGTTTATTGGACAACACAAGCAACCAATTATAAATCACAGAAAACATTTAGTTTAACAATGCATGTCATGGAGATGTACGTACATAGTATTATTAACATATGTAGCTGGGTTTCTCACTCATACACATACTCATGTTCATACTTTAGAGTTCTGTTTGTATACATGGAGAAACTTACTTAGTGGCAGCTGCCTCTTCTCCCACATCCACCATGGCTTCTTCCTCCTCTTCCTCTTCCTCTGCCCTCTTCTCCTCCACCTCCATAGGCGTGGGTTTGTCTGCAGGCCTGCTGTGCACCTTATCCACCACCATCATGGCGTCTCCCTCACCACTCTGCCCTTTCCTCCTCTCCTCATCCTCCACAGGCGTCTCTGTGCTCATGCAGGAGCCTGACTGGGTGTGATCTGGAGTGACAAGGGTGGGAGGGGTACTGCTGGAGGCTTCCATAGTTTCAGGGTGACTCTGCTGTGAAATCAATGAGGCCTGGTTTGTGTCCGAGAGAGAAAATACTTCATCACAAGACTTCATAAACTATGGAAGAAAAAGAGAGTAAGTAATTGGTAATCGTATAAACATGTATTATTTATGCACACATAACATGCAATCACACACTGAATGGTATGCAAATAGAACTACAACAATGTCACAGAAGCCAATGGCAGGTCCCCCAAAGAGGTCTGACCTCCCATGAAGAATGGATATTCCATCACCTTTACTATTGGTCCAAACTGCTTCTTGAATCTCTTGTTCCATGTAACTCCAGTCTGGTCTTGAAGGGACTAGACACAACAAGAACAAGAACAACAACAACAAGAACAACAACAACAAGAACAACAACAACAAGAACAACAACAACAAGAACAACAAAGTAAGTGCTCAGGGGCAACCTGTACGAATACACTACTAACAAACAGCTAGTGTTGGAGCGGTTGTCCTTCGGTTGGATAACTACTACATGAGAACCACTGCATGGCATGTGAGAACCTCTCATCATTCTATGTCGGCCTATCGTGCCTAAACTTATTAAAATATTGAAGAAAAATTGGATCTGAGATGACTTCTACTGCCTATAAAGAGCCAGACCCACTCACTGTTTCATCACAAGGTCTGGGGGCCATTATGTCAGACTGCAGCTGCTGGAATCATAATCCTGTCTATTCTACATAAAAGGTGAGGAGGTCATTTGTGAACCCATCAACTTTAACTGACAGAGGAATTAACTAACTATACTCATAGTCAGGTTTCATCCAGGGATCTTCAACTTGGGGGGAGGGGGGGGGGGGTTGTTCATACACGCATTACCTCTGTGTGTGTGTGTGTGTGTGTGTGTGTGTGTGTGTGTGTGTGTGTGTGTGTGTGTGTGTGTGTGTGTGTGTGTGTGACCTGTATATGACCTATGCACCTTGCAGAGCTTGCTGATGGACGCAGTCCCCCCCAGTTGTTGGAGAAGAGCAGAGAGGAGGTCGGCTGGGTTCTCATAGTCTATCAGGTCAGTTGAGTTTGAGGCAGCGAATTGTACAGGCTTGTCCTCCTGCACAATACAATACAATATACAAAGTAGTGTAGCAGCAGTAACTAATGTATTAAACTGAAATAGGAGTGTGGGCAGAGCAGGTCATTCCTTACATTGAGAGATCCAGGTCCTTGCCATTTGATACGGACTTGCAGTAATATTTTAGTTATTCCAACTAATGCCACATCTGTTGATGCCTTAATTGATTATTCTTGTTGTGTCCAATAGTAACATAATTGATGCAGATGTGTCTGGAGGTGACACACTCAGCTAAGGTTCACCATGTCCACACCCAGTCCCTCTGGCCACACATCCCTTCCTCCAGGGAATATCAACCCAAGGGTTTCTCCTTACAGACAATCATTACAGTGGGACACTAGAAACTACTTGAAGGTACGTCTGGTACTACTTTAACCGTTCAAAAAAGTTTGTACCTTCTGTTCAGTACACAATCTACAGCATACAGTGATAGAATAAAGAATGTTATTGGTGTTTGAAATGCAATAACATTAGTGCTAACACCCTGTGAGGATACTATTGGGTTGATCTTACCAGGAGGGAGGGATGTGTGGATGGGAGGTCAGAGTGAAACCCTCTCTACATGAAAATAGCAGCCAATCTAACAGCACAGCTTGCTTAAACAATACTACATATCGAGGTTATAATTTTTTAATAGTAAAAATAACATTTGATACGGAGTTGGTAATTTTTTTTTTAGTGGAAAAAAAAGGTGGTTACATAGTTGTAGCTGCCTACAGTTGAAGGGGTTTTTCCATTGATTTCACATTATATACACCAATATTCTACCGTTACCATGACATACTAGAATATTCAGGTGAAGTGGTTATTGCACTGTTCAGGTCATGCTTAGAATGCAATGTGGGAGAGATGAAGGGAAATATTTGGTCATGGTCACGCCTACACAAGGGAAAGTGATGTGTCCTGTGGTGTAGAATGTTTCTAGTCATGCATGGTTGCTAAGCAACCACATGGACAGTAAAGAGACCTAACCCTTTTACAACTCGAGCATGCCCAGAAAAAGTGCATGCCCATGCACTCACAGGGTATGTCCAGTGGCCGAGGTGGTCCACATCTCTGATGTAGGCCACGTAATGGCCAGAATGGGTACTGCCACTGTGCACCACCACTGAGAATAGCTCATACATAGCATCACCCTTTACCGAACCAGTCTCACAGAATGGTGCCATGTCTACTTCCATGGGAAACTTGAACTTGCTCATATCCTACACACACCCATCCACATTTATAGCATAAAGTACATATAACAATACATTACATTTGCATCATGATTCAAAAATAAATAAAATCCTTTGTGGGTAACTAAATCATTTTTGAAACTGTGTGTGTGTGTGTGTGTGTGTGTGTGTGTGTGTGTGTGTGTGTGTGTGTGTGTGTGTGTGTGTGTGTGTGTGTGTTTGTTTGAATAGTTATGCTCTTGGACTAAAAATTATTTACTAGATACCGTATTTTTATACTTTAGCTATAGAAAATCATAATCAGCACTTCAACCAATTAGCAGAATTATCACCAATTACCACCTCCTGCAGTGCAACAATGAGTAGGAGCATGTATGAATGTGAATCCTGTTTCATGTTGCTGCTTACAATGAGAGCTCCCAATGTAACAACTCACATGAAGACATTGACTCCATAATGCATTACATAATGAGAAAATTAGCTCATTTGGAATGAAAATCTAAATCTAAAGATCATCAAAAGTCAAATTTAGGATGCCTCAATATCCAAAATTCATTTATTACGTAATCTCCTTTAGTGGGTGTGGCTACGCCAATGAACCTATTATGCATTTCTTGATACAAGCAACAAATTTCGTGAGCATATGAAATAATATAAAAAACTAATTTATGTAGGAAACAAGGTTGTTGTCTGATTATACAATGAACTCTATTCAATGAGAGCTTTCATTTGATACCAAACATGATACACTTGCTCAGTAGCACATTATACATTGAGAAGACAAACTTGTTTCATGTGTAAATTAGCACCTAGGTCACCAAAGGTCAAATCTAAGATGGCCCAACATCCAAATTTGTTTGCTATATAATTATATACATGTGCACCAAATTTGGTAATCGCATCAAAAAGTGCACAATTGGTTTCAGTATCCTGGCTTACATGTGTGTCAAATATGGTGTCAAATATCTTGCCATGTTGCTCCAAGATAAATACAAAAGAAAAGGAAAAAAAGAAAAGAAAAAGAGGATGAGCAATTCATTATATTCATACACAACCTTGCACCGTGTTCCTTTCTTGAAGTCGTACAGAAATCTCAAGAGTGCAAAGGTCAATATGGATGGTAGTTTCCTAATATGGCAACCCTATTTGAAAGGAATACAAGAATTGCTTAATCAATTGCAGCATCTACCACATCACCATTACAGCAACTACAGCACCAACTGTGGTCAAACCAGACAGTACCTTAGTTACCACAGTTTAAAAATATATATCAATATATAAAAATAACATTTAAAATTTTTTTATAGCTTCTTTTCTTGCTGACCTTTTCTGCGTCCACAAGTTTTTGGCACCTGTTGCAGAAGTATTGGTTGGAGCCGTTCAACTGCTCCAGATTGATGAAGCTGGTCTTCAGGGCGTCTTCCAATCCAGCTTGCCCTGACAAGGCCACTGGTACGTCCAGAAACTCCGCCTCTGTCCCACTAACACGAGAACATTCCTGACACGTGATCTGACGTGTGCGTAGGGCAAATGGAAGATCATTACCTTGCAAAGTTAACACTATGAATTTACAAGTGAAAATTGACCATGTGGATAACATATTCTGGAAAAAAAGAAGAAAAGTTGATTTTTAAAGCTAAGATCACAATCACATCTGGTAAGGTTCCTACCCATTTTATCTCTGTATCCCCCCCCCCCCCCCCCCCGAATAAATGTGCTAATGTGCTATGAGGAGAATAAGATAAGAAGAAAAAGCACTTCTCACATGAAATTATTCGATTTTCTTAACTCATGGAACATTGAAGTATCCCTAGTGTTAGGTAAAAATATATATCAAGTACAGGACAAAAGCAGCTGGACATTGTGATTGTGTGTGTGTGTGTGTGTGTGTGTGTGTGTGTGTGTGTGTGTGTGTGTGTGTGTGTGTGTGTGTGTGTGTCACTGTAGTTGTAGTTCAGTGAGGAGGTCAAAGCACAGGGGCAAATGCCCATATGTACCAGATACATTAAGGCCCACCCTTTACTTTACCTGCTGCACAGTGGTGCCACGGTAGAGGTTGGAGATGAGGTGAGTGCCCGATGTGCCCACCAAGGAAGTCTGTATGGCACTGAACAGAATGCGATTCAACTCCTGCACATCGTGCTGGTCACAGCCCTGACTCACAACACACACACAGACTTATCAATGGCACATATTTAATAAATTTGCAACCAATACAAGACGTGTGGCAATATCTTCAAGTCCACCATCCATGCAGACAGATACAGAGCTACCTATAGATGTGCTCTATTGCAGTGTGTGAGGAGATCAACAAAAAAATTTTTTCCTGAAAGGGCACCCCTGGTGGAGAAAAAAGAAATTTAAAATTGCCATACCAAAAATGCCTGAAAAAAAAAAGAAGTGGTGGAATGGTTAAGGCATAGTGTTTCCAAGCCTAAAGTTGATGGTTCGACCCCCCCCCCCCCCCATTTTTCCCCTTCCAAATCCTCTTTTTTTCCCTTCTTTCTATCCATTTTCTTTACTTTTTTTTTACTACATCTTTTCTTCCTTCTATCCCTTTCACTCTCTCTCTATACATATTTTCATCCTATCCTATCTTTCCCCCTTCCTTCTATCTTTTTTCACCTTCTACATATTTTTCTTCTATCTTCCCCCCCCCCCCCCCTTTATCTTTATTCCGGCTATCCTTTTCTGCTGCTATCTTTTTTCCCCTTCCTTCTATCTTTTCCTCTTCAATCCTTCCTCCTCACACTTTCACTTTTCCTTTGTACTTTCCCCTACCTTTCTTCTTGAACCCTTTTTTTCCTTCTCTCTCTCTTTTTTAAAAAAATTTGTTTCCCCTTCCCACTTTCTCTTTCTTCTCCTTTTTCACTTCATTCTTTTCTCCCTCTCTTCTTTCCCTTCCCTTTTCTTCTTTTCCTCCTCCCTCTCCTCCCTCCCTCCTCCCACTCTCCTCCCTCCCACCTCCCACTCTCCTCCCTCCCTCCTCCCACTCTCCTCCCTCCCTCCTCCCACTCTCCTCCCTCCCTCCTCCCACCCTCCTCCCACTGTCCTCCCTCCCTCCTCCCACTCTCCTCCCTCCCTCCTCCCACTCTCCTCCCTCCCTCCTCCCACTCTCCTCCCACTGTCCTCCCTCCCTCCTCCCACTCTCCTCCCTCCCTCCTCTCACTCTCCTCCCTCCCTCCTCTCACTCTCCTCCCTCCCTCCTCCCTCTCCTCCACCCTGCCTTTCACATCCTTTTTCTTCTAAAGCCTGACTAATAGGACTTATTGCATTGTGCTCTTTTTGATTGTATTATGTTCTGTGGTTTAATTAATGCTCATTAATTGTATCATGCTTGATTATAGAGATTGCTATGTGTAATCATCGTTGTCATGCCACTCGGTTAAGGGACTCAGTTCTGAAGCAGTGAAGCACACTGGCCAGAAAGAAGTTTATTCCACACAATTAAACCTATCAACTGATAACCTGTCAACTGATAACCTGTCAACTTAAAACCTGTCAACTTAAAACCTGTCAACTTAAAACCTGTCAACTGAAATCTATCAACCAAAATAAAATAAAAAACCTGTTAACTCAAAATTGAAACATAGTCAACTATCAACTGGAGCTAAAACTACTTAGGGCTATACACTCACCCCCAGTCAATCACGCCTATCTGCATACAGCTCAACCTACTCAAGGTTATTCTTCCCTCCTACTAAAAAGAATCTTATGTAACACGATTGATTTCAGTAACTAAAAGCACTTGCATATACACAATCTCTGTGTTCCATCTGTCTCATGCATTCAATCCTGGCCAACAATGGGTATACCTG
Source organism: Lycopodina hypogea (assembly GCA_963969325.1). Lineage (NCBI taxonomy): Eukaryota > Metazoa > Porifera > Demospongiae > Poecilosclerida > Cladorhizidae > Lycopodina > Lycopodina hypogea. The sequence goes on from OZ017788.1 coordinate 5,792,858, forward strand.
CTAGTATATAGTATTTTTCATTTATTATTATTATTATTATTATTATTATTATTATTATTATTATTATTATTTTACAATCCACCAGAAGCCACTAAATTAAGATTATTTAAAGGGCAGATGTTTGTGATAGAAAATATGTCTGTGGTGTCTTCCCTACAGCCAGCACCTGCTATAGGCTTGGGGGAAGCTTCTGTTAGGGAACTACCAGCCATGCTGCCAATAAAGAGAGTGACTTGATAGTTTGATACATAAGTAATATTAGATGTTCTTGCTGAGCACGTGCAAAGGGTAACCTTTCATGGTGCATAGAGGGCGATAACCTTAAGGGAAAGATAACAACAGAAAAACCAAACAATTAAACATGGTGCACATTTATTGGACACCAGGAAGCTACAATACACACCAACATCTTGCTGACACATCTCCAGCCAGGAATAAGGACCCTCACCTCAGTGTTAGTCCAGCCAAAGCTTTCAGCCAGAGCGGTCACGACTGTGCTGGACTGGTTGAGCAGCAAGAGACGGGCGAACACACACTGCAGCTGGACAGGAATAATCCTCACCTAAGAGCAGTGAGAGAAGAGAGAGAGAAGAATTGACACAGTATAATAAGTGAAAAATAATAAGAAGAACATGGATATAAATTAGATTTGATTCAGTAAAGTACTATTCATTCATATGAAGTGAAGTAGGGTCTAGAAAACAAGTGTAGTTTGGTGTAGACTGACCACCCCCCATCCAATTAATTATCCTACCAGCACAATGTGTTTCATGTGTATGAACACATGCTCTGGCCAATGTGTAGAACATCCCGATAGCATTTCAAGGTCCTGATATTCAAATGTGGCAAGAAACAAAAGCAGGTTCACTGCACATGTAGACCTATACAGCACTCACATCTTCCTCACTCCCAGAAGGCCTGCCACTGTCCAGTATCCCAAGCTCCAACTCTGTCACATCAAACAGGGACTCTGCAATGGTGGAAAATAATTCACTGGTTAGAAATCTTGAACATCTTTTATATATATATATATATATATATATATATAGTTTCCTCTGTGCACGAGTCCAAATTAATCTTCAAGTTCCATTCAGAGAAAACTATTCTTGTATGAACAAAAGCATTTCTCTAAAATTTGGCCAAAGTTCAAAGTTGTCCTAATGTTATCATTTTGTCAAAAGTTGAACTAACACGATTAACACACTTTAGGAATTAAGTGAAGAAACAGTCCCCCCCCCCCCCCCCTCCCCTCCCCCCCCCCCCCCAGTGGCATGTGATCTGAGTGAATAATGTTCTCCCTTAGCTGGTGAAGAACAACTGCCCTCAGTTGTTGTCATCAGATAGGGAGAACATTAGTTATTCAGACCACATGCCACTGCGTGTGTGTGTGTGTGTGTGTGTGTGTGTGTGTGTGTGTGTGTGTGTGTGTGTGAGGAAAAAAAGCCAGCTTGTGAACAGTGTATATGCCAGCCCAGAGTAGGAAATGGATGGAGAGAAGACACCATGTCCAACTATTGCCTGCACTATTCAACAAAGAAAGGTTTAACTAAGTTTTAAAGGAGAAGGTAATTCTGTGTGAACAGATAGAGCAAGCAGGCGGCGAGTGGACATGACCACAAGCACTAGTCACAAGTCTTCCAAGTGGACGGACATCCAATCTTTATGCTGTGGGCAAAGGGACACTTCATCTGAAAGAGGTTGATGCACATCCCAAGGATCCCAGTTCTTCTCACCAAAAGATTAATACACTTTTTATAGAGAAGAAATAGTTAACAATGAAGTGATCTTCCCCATAACAGCAGACAAAGAAAAAGGACACACTTTCAAGCACTGGTCACATCATTCCTAGATTTCTTCAGTCCAGTTATGGCAGCATAAAAAAAGGGAGCAAACATACTAGCCCTGAATGGCAAAGTGCCACAGATGTATGGATGCTGTGGGCTAGTATTGCCTCTAGTGGATTACTGACCTATTCAAATAGATGTAACAGGTGATAGTCAAGATATGCTAAACATGAGATAATAAATGTTTCACTCATTCCACTGAGCCTCTGCACAATGAGTGTAATCCCAGCAATGCATTGATAGTGTGGTGTGAATAGTCAGTCCAGATTCCATTCCATGGTCAGTAGTTATGCTAGTACAAATTGCTCACATGAATTATTCTTTCATAAATTGAAGAGTAAATGCATAGGGCACAGAATAAAAATATTATAGAATGATTTGCCAGTAATATTTTGCTGGAGCAATTGATCTATTCTACAAATTATCGATGAAACAAATTGTTTTGTCAGAGGAAGGTTTAGTTACCATGGAAGTATTCACCTGCACAGAAGGTGTAGTTGAGGTAGGGCGTAGTACACACATAAAACTTTAGTCCGCACAAGCTCACCTCTGAATTCCGGGGTGTAATGTAGTGTTTGCAGAAGGGAATTAAGGTAGCAAGTGGCCCCGAGATTACTCAAACCACACAACCCCGTGTTACCCCTGGGACAAGGAGGCTTGATGAGACTGGAGCTAAATCTACCATGAGCCTGTCCCTCCGCAGAGTTTTGGGGCGATTCCCCTTCCTGGAAGAGACCCTGGAGCATAGTCCTGGGTGGTTAAACAACGCTACCACTCAGCTCCTCCGAAGACTAGGGTGCAGTTCACATACTCCACTAAGGACATAAAATGGACGACCAATACCTCTCCACTGCTGAATCCTGTTAATCTTGCGCGTGCGCAACTCTTATCCAGTACGTATTTCAATCTGGTGCGACAAATATATTACTGACGAACATATAATTCTCAAAATGCCTGAGGAAAAGGAAGTGAACTATATGGAGGAATTGATAACAGAGTACATCACTGGAACCGGATATAAAGTGGGAGTGGGGCACTGGCCACACCCCCCAATATTCTGAACAGGTGGTCCAGCCCCCCCCTCCCCAATATAATATTACTATCATTTTTTTTTGTCTGAGTCAGTCAGTGTGATTATATTTCTGAACTTATTAGAATTTCATTCCAATTTAACCATCTTTTTCTACTGAACACCACCTCAGTGGTTATTATTATTAATAGTTTACAAAGTTAGTTAGTTAGTTAGTTAGTTAAAAGTTAGTTAAAGTTTGAAGTCTGGCCTCCTTGAGTCCAAAGCCATCCAGGCTAGATATTGGGGAATGAAATTGAGAGCCACTTGATGGTGTCATCATCCAGGACCTGCAAACCATGGACACCATTTGGTGGCAAATATTGGCATCTTTGTATAAATAGTCTGCAGTACACCACACTCACAGATCACTCACAGATCTCAATGAATTAATTATTTCTTATAGCCATTGCAGAAACCATCTAAGCTACAAAGACGTTCTTCTGGGAGGACTTTATTTTGCAAGTCAATCAGGAAGATGAAACCCAACAGAAAAAAGCCTGAAAAAGAACTCCAACATCAGTCAGTACACCTCGGGGTTGGACTGGTTCCTCCAGTCAGAACTTGAGCCAAAAGTTCTAGTGGAGAGAAAGTGTGTCTGTCTGTCTGACTTTGTGAAGAAGTCTAACCATATCATATCTCTCTATGTGTGGATAAATGAAGGCTATTGTGCAGTGAAGGAGAGGCAAGTTAATATTTGTGCAAACTGTTTCACACATACAGCTAACAGCCATGCTGACAGAGAAAAATGTAAGATTACATTATCTTTGTACATACACAACACGCTTTTAGTGACTATTACTTTTCAGACATCACTTTATGTTGAACCGTAGTCTTATCTGACTTTTTCTGTATGACCTATGTGAGCATACGACTGTAGTGTGGCTGTGTTGATGTTGCACGTGCAGTGTGTGTTCCAGGAATGTGATATTCTGCCTGTACGCTGATGGCTTACAACATGATATTGTGAATCCATAGAGGAACAGCTGTTTAGGCTGTTGGAGTAGCCAGGCAGGAGTTTAGAGTCACATCAACATCTTTGCCTCCATGGTTGTAACTTCACACACCATTGTGGGTGTGAATGAGAGTGTTTCTGCAAGGTTGACTATACACCTGTTTCATGTACACTAGCTCTGTGTTTTGTTGTGTTTTTCTCACTCGTACTACTGCTACTGGGCAGACATGATTCTGATGCTCGAGAGAATAGAATATCAGTCGGTAATTGGGCTATCATTGTGCTAAATTATGAATTGACGAGTAAAACTTCACTTGTGCTGTCATCTTGATCAAACAATTTAGCCTCCATCCTCCTCTTCTCTACTGTGCCTTCTCTTTTTCTTCTACTCCTACTCTGTTTCATCTTACATGCTAGTTAGAAGCATTACTGGTACTAGTTACTGAACTTAGAGCGCACAATTAGCTGCTACCACATAATGCACTAAGGGTTTATTTATAAAGTATTTTATTGTATAATGTTGCATGATTTAATGAAACATTGCATGATATCATGTTATTGCTCTATGTGCTGGCATAACTAAATGTTTAGATGTAGTTAGCTATACAGACTTGCCTGAACATATGATCACATACGTATGTGATGATATAATATTATGTTTCTATATTGTTTAGGTGTGTGATATCTGCTGGTGGTAGTTGAAATAGTTGTCTCCATTTGTTACTGTAATGGGGGAATTTTCTCAACCCTTCTTAACTCTGCCTACTGCATAATCCTAGGTCAGAACTAATTCATTTCAGTATTATCTGGAGTATCACATGCTTAAGATACTTTTTTTTTGGTTGCATTATTGCTTTCACAAGAGCAAGCTGCAGATGTCACTCTCAGCACTTCCTCTCTTCATGCTCAATCTCAGTGCTTTTCATGTATGAACATTGATTGAAACATTTCAGTCATTGGTCCAGTAGTGCTATGTATTCGTATATCAACAAGAACCATGTCAAGAGTTTGAGGACACCTTCCCACTGGGTGAGGGGTGGTGTTGGTTGTGGTCAATAGGAGAATATGTGATGCAGCATCAGTATGCAGTAAGCTTTGAGGAAGAGAAATAGTGTTAGCATTTAGAACAAATAGATTTTATCCCACAATATGTAAATATAGCAGATAACCTTCTCTATTTATTAGAAATATTAATTAATTAATGGGTATATGAAATCTGTGTTTCTTTGCTGGAGGTACCAGCCAGGGGTGTTGCCAGTCAGTTCTTACCTTGATATTATTTGGAATCAGATGGGCAGATTAAAAAAAAAAAAAAAAGAAAAAAAAAATTCTTGCCACATCTATTGGTTGCTCCTACAAAGTGGGAGAATAACTTTTTTTCCTCCTTTTTTTCAATTTTATAATGATTTCATTTCTTATTTTAGGGTTAACAATGTCATGATTTTATTTCTTATTTTAGGATTAACAATATCATAAAATGATTATACTTTATTTTATGACAGTAGTGATTGATTTTAGTGAGTCAATCCTGACTAATTAAAGGAAGTAGGTAGGGTAGGATAAGTGCACCATTCCAATAATTATTGTAATAAGTAATTAAGAATGTGAAATACAAAGATAGCTGAAAATAAATACAGCATATCAAAATATTATCATTTAACCCGGCACCTCCCATATTCCTAAATTAGTTATTACAATTATTGTAATACCACACTTACCCTCTACAAACCACGCTATTTAAAAGAACCCTTGCGCTCTGAAATACCCTAAATGGGGTCCACAAGACTGTAAAACTAAGGACCCTGAACAGCTGCAAAATTAATAATGTTGGCATCTGGCTTGTGGGGGTTCCATACTGGGGTGGCTTCTAGGTCTTATTTTTGTTTTTAATTTCAATCCATGCTCATTTTGATTGAATGGTCTATAATAGGCAAAAATGTCACTGCCTTACTTCTTCAACAACCTTTTCCATATTACTCTTGCTACAGGCATCCCTGACCTAAGGAAAAAGATCTTATCACCGCAATTAGCTTGTCAACATCCACTTCTTCTGAAAAACATGATGCAATGTTCAAAATTTGGGTTGGTAGCAACTCTTTAGAATAAAACTCCAGTCTAATCAGGCTTTTGAAAGCATAGCCTTGTGTTAGAACAAAACACAATACCTGGAAATGATCACCAGTGATTTTGATAGGATGAATTCTACCCCATGTTTGGACAGGTGGGCGTTGGCAGGGTTTATTATGACAACACGGAGTTGAGGAGATAGCTACAACTATTACCAAGAGGTGCATTTCAGCTTTAGTTGAGATCAGATCCTTCATCCCCAATGGAAAGGCATGTTATAACATAATAATAATCCTATATATTATTTTCACTAACTCCCTGCCTGCCTGGGTGCCTACCTGCATTCACCTGCCAGCCTTTGTAACTATGAAGAAAAACTTTTTAACTGTGTGTAGTAGGACAGCAAATTTAACTTCATTTTGTTCCATATGTGGTCCAAGGGGGGCAGAAGGCCTTCAAATTTCTTTAAAATGTTCAACTAAAACGTTAGAGGTAAACTAAAGCCTTTTATTTTAACAAATCATGTTCATGAAGCATGTAAAAGTATGTCATCATGTCCACCCATGATCCCTGTTTTAAAATGGCAGATAACAAAGCAAAAAAAAAAATGAATTGAAGAAAATTAAATCTACCTTTTCTGGTGCAGCTGAGAATAAAAGATTTTTCAGTTAGCTGAAGCTTAGCTAAAACAATTTTATACATGAAATCTTTTTTTTTAGATATTTGTGAAGTTAAGTTCAGTATAACCTTAAGAATGAAGTACCCGTAATTGAGGAAAAAGGCCAGTTAACCAACAGAACAGGGCAACAATAAAAACCTTGGAGTATCTGACAATTATATAATTTTTCTAAACTAGAGTATCACATTTAGAGATGCAGCTGCTGCAGTGTTTTCTCTCTCTCTCTCCCTCTCTCTCCCTCTCTCTAACTTTCCACACTTTACCAGGTGCAGCAATCTTCACACAAAGGAGGGGGGGAGCAAAAAAAACAAAACAGATGCAGTAGCCCCAACTCTGGCTTGTGAGCATGTGTAAATTAATGAAAAACTATAAAATTGGCAAAATATACTTGAAAAATTGAAAAAAGAAAAGAGTTCTATTTAAAAAATGGAAGATAAAAAGTAATTTGAAAATGTCTTCTTCCACCAATTCATAGATTGACCAGAATAATATTAAATCATAACCACCAATAAATATATTTTAAACCATTAATAATATTTATAAAATTAAAATAATAAATAATTTGAAAAAAAAAAGGATGAATGAAAAATATAGTTAGATGGAGTGTATGACTACACTATTCCAAATCCAGTAACAAATTAAAAAAGAAATGAATGAAAAATATTGAGAGTAACAATGTGAAGGGTGTAACTACACCCATTTATGGCTGTCCAGAAATTAGGTCAAAGTACACTGGAGACCACACAAGACGAATTTCAACTATCATTTTACCACCAATTATGCCACTACTAAAAAAGAAACAAACAACCACCAGGGCATGGGAAATGGGATGGGGAGCAGTGTGGACATTGACCTTTTCACAGGAATGGATGCATGGGGGTATTATTGAAGAAAGTGTCCCTTCCTTCACACAAATGAAACCAGGAATTTGAAAATATTTGGGGAAAAAAAAAAAAAAAAAAAAAAAAAAAAAAAAAAAAAAACCCTACACCATCACGAGCAGTGTCTAGGCCTGGAGACATTAGAAAATCAATAACTGAAACAAAACAAACTGGAGACATTCACAAGTGCTGAGGAAGCACTGTTGTGCAAGTGATTTATCCAATAATTTCAATCACCTCCAAGCAGAAGGGTTTACTCTATACTCTTCTAATTCCCTTTTCAATAATGTCTAGGATAATGTTTTTGTGGGACAAAGTGCCTTCACCATTGCAACCAAAGCTGCAAATGGGTCTCTGGTCTATTATTAAACAAGCTTCATCTCCTATATATATATATATATATAAAAGGAGATGTCTGCCTGCCTGCCTGCCTGCCTGCCTGCCTGCCTGCCTGCCTGCCTGCCTGCCTGCCTGCCTGCCTGCCTGCCTGCCTGCCTGCCTGCCTGCCTGCCTGCCTGCCTGCCTGCCTGCCTGCCTGCCTGTCTGCCTGCCTGCCTGCCTGTCTGTACCATCATTCTGGCCAAACCCATGGGTAAATTTTTCTGAAACTTGGCATGGTGATAGGTTTTGATCCAACTTAAAACATAAGCTAAAAACTTCTGGAAATAGTTACCATGGTAATTAAAAATAGAAAAAAAAATGTTATTTTTACAAGAAATACCCTTGGAGCTAGAGATCTAAAACTTGATATGCATTTACAACTTCACTCTGGGAGTAACATGGGCTGGGTCCTACCTAGTTAAATCTCTTCCTTATCTTGTGTAAGGCTAAAAATGCCAAAAATGGTATATCAGCTAAAACACTGGAATCTAAGGAGTTAGACCATGAATCCATATATATTTAGAATCAATATAATCTAATGAATGTTTTAAGTGCATGTATATGATCACACCCATTTCTGTGTTCACGTCAGGCCCCCAAAAAAGCCAAAAATGGTACTTTGGCCATAAAATTCCTTGGAGTGACAGACCTAAAACATGGTAGGCATACACGAATTGACCTTGGGAGTGGCATTGGCAGGATCCCTCCTTGCTACACCAATTCCCATTTGTGTGTAAAGAGAAAAGGTGCCAAGAAAAAAAAAACACTCCTGAATAAAGATTGGACCTATGGAGTTAGATCCACGACCCAATTTTAATATATATATTTAGACTTGTAAGTATGTATGCATGTTTATATATATGTGTCTAGACATTACGGCCAAACACTGGGACCAAAATGACCAAACTTGGCATGTACTCTATAAGAATCAGGGTGAGCATTTTTGAACACATGTGGGCATGATGATGGGTGTGGTTTTGCAATATTCACACAGAGAGTAAGTTATTTTGACTGAAAAAAGTTAATCATAGACCAATCAAGCCAAGTTGGCATATGGTCTACAAGTATCTGGGTAAGATTTATTAACCAGAAATGGGTGTGGGTTGGCCATAGCCACACCCACTGGAAGATGTTTAGGCTATTGAAAGCTAATCCAACGACCAACCAGACTGAAATTTGGAATGAGGTTTCCAAGTAACTGGGTGATCATTATTAATCACATGTCTGCATCAATGGGTGTGGTCTGGTCATTACTACACCTATAGGACATTATCATGCCTACCATAAACTCATTCATGGACCAATCAGGCCGAAATTTGGCATTTGGAGTACAAATGATTGGGTGAGCATAAATAACTGCATGTGGGTGTTGCAGTGGGTGTAGCAGTGGGTGTAGCAGTGGGTGTTGCAGTGGGTGTTGCAGTGGGTATAGCAGTTGGTGTAGCAGTGTTTTTTTCTTCTGAAGTTCAAAGTTGCTTTAGTTCTATCTGAATGGCCTGTCTATGTAGTGCAAGCAAGTTACTATAACTAGTAGTGGGTGAACTTATTTTGTATTTGCAATTGTAAATGTATTTGGCTTGATTTATCATGAATTCTATCACTATAATTTATCATAGTATGCACAGTGTACCATCACTCTTTGAACAAGCCTGCCTATACTTAACCATCATCTAGAAATGTATAGGGAAGAGAAGCAAGTTAAATCAATATATAGCAGTCAGTAAAATAATTTTGCATTGTCAACTGAAAAAATATATATGGGCTTTATTGATGAGAAATTAAGTTACATAATAATTTATTATAATCTGCAGAGAGTATTATAATCCGAGAAGTCTCCAACCTTATCGCGAGGATGATCTTAAATTCAGGGAAGAAGGGAAAAATTGTGATCGGGATGCTTTAAAGTGGGAGTCTACGATATCTGAAGCAGTAAGAATTAATCCTGGGTCTATTGTTTGTTATATGCCTCTCCTGTTTATTTTATGCATATGCAACTATATTTTTCAGGGGATCGATCAATTGACCGAACTGAATGCTGGAGAAAAAATATTTATGAAATTATGGAATATTTTCATCACAGAGAAAAAGTAAGGAACACTAGCCTACTGGAGTGGCATTATCAGTTGCTGCAGTTAGGTGCTGATGCAAATGGAGTTGAAATTTATTCTCACTCTTTCCTCCATTATGCTATAACTCATTTTGGTGGAATTAAAAAAAGGAATATGCTATAAATCAATTTTCTTTATTTTCCCCCTTAAAATTGTGTGCATTGCAATAATAAAAGTAGATATCCAATGTCAGCAAGGTTCCAATTCGGTTTGGAATAAATATAATGTTGGTAATGTATTAATTTATCCTACATTTTTATTTTAATAATTTTATGCAATACTATTTACTGTTTATTGTGAATTCCAATTGCTGGGCATTTATTTTTTGAGTAATTAATGAAAAGATTAATATTTATTTATACTCTTGTAAAAATTAATGTCTATCACAATTCCTTTTTATTTCTCCATTTTCTATGTCACTTCCCTTCTTCTCTTTTTAATTGTTTATTCCTCAGAATCATCCCACTAAAAAGTTATCCTCAATGTTGTCTGTTGTTTGCCAAGAACTATGGTTTGCAGCTTCTGGAGAAGAATCTTGTGTGCCACTTTATTGCACATTTGGCTACTCTGCATGATTTCGATCTTGTATCTGGTGCTGAAATGAAGGAATGCTTGAGGAAAGTACAGGGAATGCAACCTGATACCTCATGAAACCCATTGAAGCTGTTTACTTGAACTATAATTTACAAATGACAATATATATTATATATATTGATTATGAGTTGTTTTTTTTCTTTTGTCCGATACCTATTTTATTTGAAATCACACGTGAGAGTAAAAACTGTGGGCATTTAAGAATGCTTCCATGATGTCTGGAAATTAAACTTGCTAGCCATATCATTTATGAATTACTAGAAGAATATACCTGGAGTGGGCCAGAAATATATCTGTGGACGATGTAATCATGAGCATGGGGTGATCACAGAACCAAGTGTATTAAGTATGTAAAACAGTAACTGAAGACAATACAATCTCCAACTACTATATCTATGGTTGAACCAATAGGGTGTCTTAACTTCACCCACCCCCAGTCACAACCTAGAACATATCCATCAGAATCCACTCAGAACACCATTTCTACACCTCACACTTGATTAAAATAGTAGCAGCTTATAAATGGAAATGCTACTGGCTAGCTAATTTTTGTTTGGTGTGTGTGTGGGTGGGTGGGGGTGTGTGTGTGTGTGTGTGTGTGTGTGTGTGTGTGTGTGTGTGCGTGTGTGCGTGTGTGTGCTCAAGCTAGTGCGTGTGTGTGCTCAAGCTAGTGCATGTGTGTGTATTTTATATTTGGATAGGTAACCCAATACTCTAAGATTAATGGCAATTAAGGGAGTGAATTCACATTCCTATAAGTAGCACCAGTATTATTTGCATTTCAGTTAACCAATAATGAGACATAATATCAAATGAAACTTCTCTTGTGATTTTTGGAACAATATTGTAAATAATTTTGACATCCATTGGAGGTGTCTGGTAGCAAGGTTATTTCCCTTTAGCTATTCTATTTATATACAAATCATATCGGAATGTTCTAGAAGGAAAATCATGCAGACAAGTAATAAAGTGAAAGTTCCATATGACAATAATAAATGGATAATCAACACCAATAGAGATAATACAAGACAAGTTTAATATGATTAAAGTCAGCTAATGCTTGCAGATGCCACATCCCCCAACCCCACCAGTTCAAGGATGCCTAGAGGTTCAGCCATTGAGCTACTTATATGAAGCAGCCACTCAGAGTTGAAAGGGGTAGTGTAGTAGTTAGTGTTGGATGTGGCATGGCAGGAAATGCAGAATGTGGCACAGCAGGAAATGCAGAATCTGGAACTGCAGAAATAAATTGTGGTACATCAAGGAAGGCTTGTTTGAGTTGGTCGATACTGTCAGTGTGCACTCATTTAATGAGGTCTAGAGTGAAATATTTGTCATTTCGCTTGAGGACTCTATATGGACCACTGTACGGGCAGTCTAGAGGGAACTGGTGACTGTCTAGGCGCATGAAGACATGTGCGCACTCCATCAAATCACGAGGAATGTGAAAGGCTCTATTTGAGATGTCATGTTTGTCAGAGTTGGATGCAATCTGGCCATGTCACACCTGAAACATGAGAGAAGGGCATGTGGTTGTGAAGAATCTGGAGAGGGAACAAAAATTCTCCAGGAAGCTGGAGTGTCTGACCATACACCATATCTGCTGCTGAACAGCCAATGTCTTCCTTGAGAGCACTACCTATTCCAAGCAGGACTAATGGCAACTCGTTGAACCAGTTGGAAGTGTTCAGCTTGGCTTTGAGGGAGGCCTTCAGTTGTCGATGTAACTGTTCAACTATACCATTAGCTTGAGGGTGGTATGCAGTGGTGTGAGCTGCTTTGGCACCAATCATGTCCAAAAGTTGTGGCCAGAGGTCATACACAAACTGTCGTCCTCTATCAGATTTATATTTTTTTGTGAAGACTGAAGTGTGAGAGCCAGCCAGAGAGAAGTGCCCTTGATCAAGATTCTGCAGAGATGTCGACCATGGAAATTGCTTCGGGGCAGTGAGTAAACTTGTCGATATAGTGAAAAGGTAGTTGTCACCATGTGACTAAGGAAGATGACCCAAAAGATTGACGTTGATGCATTCGAAGTGGCTCATTGGCAGTGTGAATTTCAGAAATGGAGCAGAGGTGTGACGGTGCACTTTGGCTAGCTGACAGGCACTGCAGGATCTTACCCAGCAGTTATATCTTCCTTAATGCCATACCATACTATGCACTGTGTAATGAGCTTTTGCGTAGGTTTAACTCCTGGATGTGCCAAGATATAAATAGTTTTAAAAAAAAGATGACGTAGTAACTTCGGAATGATTGGTCGTGGAGAATGCATGGATACATCACACAATAGGGTGCAGTTGGAACACTGTATAGTGATGTCTTGAAGACAAAGTCCTGTAATCGCAGTGCGGTGGGCTTGTATATCAGAATTATTGTTTTGAAAAATAGCTGTGTTGACAAAGTCCTGGGATGAGGTGAGAGTAGTCTATTTTCATTGACTGGTGCTCTGGAAAGGGTGTCTGCAACTACATTCTGCTTGCCTATGATGTGAGGAATGTCCATGCTGAACTCAGCAATGTAAAGTAAGTGTCCACTCTGGTGTGGTCTCCATGAGTCGCCTGATTCAGAAATTGCAAAGAGGCTTGTGATCAGTGTAGGCAGTGAAGGAGCAACATTCCAGGAAATAGCGGAAATGTTTGATGGCTAAATGAAGTGCTAGTAGCTCTCTATCAAAGGCACTATAACATGTCTCTGCCTTGTGAACACTCTTGGAGAAGAACGCCACAGGTACCTACTTGCCAGTTTGGAGTTGTACAAGCATTCCATCAATAGCTTGATCTGAAGCATCTGTGATTAGTCTTGTAAGAGCATTGTGGGAAGGATTAATAAAGAGAGTTGCACTGGCCAGTATGTTTCTGCTTGCATTGGATACTTGTACTTTGCTGGATGTCCAAGCAATGTCGTCACTTGGTTTCTGACCATGAGTGAGCTGGTGGAGTAGGTAGAGTTGTTCTGCACACTTGGGAATGAAACAATGAAAATAGTTGATGAGACCAAGGTATCAAGTGAGATAGAATATTATTTTGTTGTAGGAAGTCCTGCACAGCATGAACCCATTCAGGAAGTGGTTTAGTACCAGTGACTAAGATATGATGGCCAAGGAAGGAGAGTTCTTTGCAGCCGAATTCACACTTGTCAGATCAGAAGGCTAGTCCATGTGAAGCAAGGCATTCAAAGACAAGTCGAATGTGATGAGCACGTTTGTTCAGTGATGAGCTTGCAATTAGCAGATCATCCACGTATAGACAAAGACAAAGTCTGAACCTCAGATAACATAGTCCATGAATCGTTGGAATGTCTGAGGAGCAGTTTTTAGTCCAAATGGCATAAAGAAGATCTCAATGAGGTCAAAAGGGGTTATAACCGCTGTCTTTGGAATGTCTGCTTTATTTATAGGGATATGATGAAAATCCCGAATTAAGTCAATTTTAGTGAAGATGGTCTTGCCTTCTAATATTGCAGAGAAATCTAGCCTGTTTGGAATTGGATATAGACATTCTTAGTTATGTTATTCAGGCATCGGAAATCTCCACAAGGTCTCCAGCCCCTGCCATGGGTTTTGGGAACAATATGAAGTGGTGAAGACCAATTACTTTTGGAGGGACGAATAATGCCCAGAGTATGCATTTCATCATACTCTTTTTTGGTTAGTTGCTGTTATTTAGGACTGAGGTGCCGAAATCGAGAAAAACTGGTGGTCCGATTAACAGATCTCTGACCTGTTCCTCCAGTACACCATGCTCTCTCACAACCTCATTGTCCACATCTCTGTCTTCAGTTAAGTTTGTCTTCATGCATTGTGATGCCTCATCATCAATACATCCACTTTATGATGGCCTGTTTTTGCGTATTGGCTGCAGGGGATAAATTCTTCAAAGTTCAGGTAGGACATTGGATGATTATTTCTATTGACAGGCTGAAGAGTGAACATGTTAATGAGTCTGAAGAGGTCCAGGTGGCACAGCCACCATTTTGTGGTTGCCCTTCACATTCCCAACACAGCCTGCTGTTCTATTGCCAACATACTCTCCAATCACAGGTTTGTTCTCAAAACCAATGATAGACAAACCAGTCATTCCCGCTGCCTCAAAAATGGCGTCCCTCAGGGATCTTCCCTCGCACCTATGCTCTTTAACATCTACCTCAGTGACATCCCGCAAAACATTTCACATCAGTATGGATATGCAAATGATCTTGCCTTGTTCTTCTTAGACAGGAGATGGTCCACGGTGGAGGAGGTGCAATCCAAAGATACTGCAAAAATTGCAAACTACCTGCTCAAGTGGAGACAAAAACTAAGCATGGTTAAAACCACTACAACTGCCTTCCACCTGAACAACAAGGAGGCAAAATGCCAGCTGGCCATTTAGCTCCATGGAACAATTCTCCCCCACAACATGCACCCTACCTATCTTGGCATAAAGCTTGACAGGCAGCTCACTTTCCAGCAGCACCTAGAGGGCCTAAGAAGTAAGGTGGAGGCACGAAACAACCTGCTAAGTTTCCTGACCAGTATTAGCTGGGGTGCCAGTGCCACCACATTTCGAATTGGTGCACTTGCCATCATGTACAGCGCTGCCGAATATGCTGCCCCAGTCTGGGGTCACAGTGCACACACGAAATGATTGGACACTGCTCTGAACAACACCCTACGAATTGTCACCAGTTGCTTGTGCCCTTCTCCAACTGCCCTACTGTCCCCACTTGCAGGCATCGCACCAGCAAAGCTATGTAGGGATGAGATTGTGGATAGACTTGCCCGTCAAGCTCTTTCCATCAGTAACCATTCCCTGTCATGCTACATTACTGATATACAACTCTCCCACCAACACCTGGTGTCCCAGAAACTGTTTCCTCGACATGCAGCAAATCTTATTGCCTCCAATTTTAACCTTCAACACTCATGGAATGTGGAATAGGAGCAGGTTCCATGCCCATCCCAGTTAAGTGTGCGCCAAGACATCACTGCCCCTGCAGGTGCATCACTACCATGCACACTCTGGATCACCTTAAACTGCCTCAGATCAGGTGTGGTATGATTTGGGGCAAATTTACATTGCTGGGGCATACGCGGCAGCCTCTTGTGTGTGTGGAGCAGAGAAACAGATGGCACAACATTTCATCTATGACTGCCAAGCCTTACACCCCCCTCACGGCATAGACAACCTGAATACACCAGACCAAGCTTCAGAAGAATGGCTTCGACAACTTTCCAGCATCACATGAGTTTGCTCCTCAAACGCAAGAAGAGCAACCAAGTGTCCCAATCCTAGGTGCTTCATCCTCTGGATGAATTGTCAGGACACTAGAAAAGTTTTTGGACTGAGATAACCATTGAGGATACAGTTTTATCAAGATTAAGTCATTTCTGGGGGAAGCTGTGTGGTAGTGCAAGTATCACACATAAATCTGAACATAATTTGCTTGACTTCACCATAAAGTTGAAGTAATGCCCACTGTTTTGTTTTGTGGTGATGTAAATCTTTACCAGTTTTTCCATCTTCTCTCAGGATCAGCTTGCTATTATTTTTTAGGAATGGTACAAAAGTGAAGCAAGCTATAGCAGAGGAGGAGAAAACAGGGGGGGGGGGGGGAGGGGGCACCTATTTTTAAAAAAGCTTTACATTAGCACCAGTGCTGTACATCACATCTATTGTTGGTGTCCAAGATCTATTATTAGGAAAATCCCTGGTTAGTATAGAATATAGTGTACAGTTTCAGTTACAGATGCAGGAATATCCATTCATTCATACATAGAGAATCACAATAATAATAAGCTTATAGCTATACAGCTTGCAGAAGTAAAACAAGTTTGGTAACTTGCAGTTGTAAGATGTTATCATTAAAGGCAACAATCTTTTCTTAGTTTTCCATTATTACTGATTAAGCCACAGATGCAATCAAAAGCAATGAACAGTATACAGTTAAATTTCTGTCAAGTAGCAAGAGGTTGGAGAGGTGTAACTAAACTGGAATCGTTATGTCCCACCAGATGGACACCGAAAATTGTTGCCATGGAAGGTATTCCTTTGGAGGCTTTGGAAGGAATTTATTCAACAGAATGGTAAATAGATTTGAAAGCAGGTGGCTTTTTGCAATCATTGGAGAAGTTTATTATCTTGTTTTGAAAGAGACTAGTCACCTTCATTTTAGTGCAGCAGAGCAAATATCCCTCTATTAAAAATATGACAACAACATAAGTAATATGATTTTGCAAGATGCTCATTCTGCTGTTGATGCTGCCAAAACATTTTACAAAATAGTATGGTCTGAAAATAATTTCGACAAATTTTATGATGAGACTGTAACCACTGGTGAGGAGCACAATGTTGACCTCCCAGAATTGCTTTGTTACCTAAGATTTCAGATAGAAAATGGGAGTAGCCAAATGTATTTATATCTGCAAAAGCATACTTCCCGTAAATTTTTCTTAAAGCATGTGATCTACTCCATTGTGAGTTAAAAGATTGATTTAATTAGCACATTTCCTCAGTCCTTGCAATTGAAAAACTCCCCCTGATAAATGCAGCAAATGGTCATGAATGGAAGAGTTGAATAAATTGTGCTATGAAGATGTTGACATGCTGGCATTAGTAAAATACCTCCAACTTTAAAAAAATGTAATCTAGCAGTGTAACTCTGAGATTAAAAAAAAAAAATTAGTTGAATAAAAAAAAATTCTGTCTAGCAATGAAAAAAGTTTGAAACAAACACCACCAACCATACAGAAGCTTTTTCATCTAGCAGCATCAAAAGTAGGCCCTTCTCTGGGAAATTGTCCTAACCATTATGCACTCTACAATGACAGAGATTAAATTCAATTATTGAGTGCTTCTATATATTCACAAAGATTTTACAGACACTTTTTGACTTTAATTTGAGTTTTTAATGGTAAAAATTTTTTTTATTATTGATGAGAGGGAAGGGGTTTTTTAAACTGTTATAGCTTGTAAATTTCCATTTTTTTAAATTAAAGTTTTCTATATTAAGCACACATGAATTATTATGACTTGAAGTGTTTCCCCACCTTTTTAAGCTTTGATAAATATAGATCCTCAAAAGTAACATAAACTTAAGCCCCCCACTTTTTATGTTCTGTCTCCTCCCTTGCATAGCAGGGAAGGGAACTCATTGCAACTTTCCTGAAATATCACATATAAAAAAGGTAAACAGAGTAATATTTGAGGACATAAAATTACAAATAGTTGACCACATTTGAATGAAACTTGGAAGGTATCAAACCTTGGATTCTTGGCTTGCTTATTAACTTTTCTTCTTCTTTTAAGAAATTGCACACCTGGTGTGATAAGAAGTAAATAAAATCCTCTGTACAAAACAACAATAACAACAATAACAACAACCTAAACAGCATATGGCCACACTTTTCTCTGAGGGAATGTCATTGCATTCTTGGTAATACCGGGAATGTGTGCAAGATGAAAGATTACAACTGTTTTACTTCAACTTAACAATTTTCTGTTGATGGACTTGAAATAGAATAAGTTTGAAAATGATAATCACATATTTCAAAATCTTGCACAATCTTGAATCAGAGTGAAAATTAATGAACATTAAAGGGAAAGAAAAGGTGAATCAATCACAAATGAAATGTTTACAGAATTTATGAATGTGAGATTCACAATTAAGCATTTTAGTTAAAGTGTGCATTTGTACTTGACATTTTTATCTATGTTGGAGAGTTTCTGGTGTCTTCTCTTGACTGCCTCTTGCAGATGTCTTGGGAGCAGTGACAAGTGAGGGCCAAACTCCTGCATTTCATTTGCTAGACACGTCAGACACAACTCAAACAGAGACCCTGTCATTCCTACATATATAACATATACAGTGGCAAACATAATAACAACAACTAGAATTATTAAAATATAAATATTTACCCATGAGCTTGTGAGCTCCTGGAATATCAAAGTTACATTGTTATTGTTGGGCTGGTCGAACTTCCTCGTTCCAATCTTGTCAAGATTGTATGTTTTTTCTGCCCTTTATTGACTTTGTCCTAATGGAAATTTGGTGGATTTGAAAGTTGATATTAAGTAAAGATTAAGTTACTATAAAGACAAGAGTAAGTCATAAGTGAGTGGGTTTTTAATCAAAAATTGCAATTATCATTTAATTTTTCATAAATTATGGTAATTGTCTGTGATATGCACAGAATCCCATTTACCAGTTTTTGGATCTGGGATCCAATTAAAAAAAAAACTGTTCTGGCTAAAAGCAATCCCTGGCTAAGATGCATCTAGTTTGAGAGTAGGTTTCCTCTATTATGGTGCTTTCTGATAAAGTATATACAAACAAATATGCAAACATATGTACAAATGGTTTTAGCCAGAAACACAGAGGAAGAGGTGTGGCCAGGTGAGACCAAGCCCATGCTAGTTCCAGAGTACAATGTTTATGCATTTCAAGTTTGAAGTCTGTGGATTCAAGGGTTTGTCTGGTGAAAGTACCATTTTTGGCATTTTTTGGCCTACATGTACAGGAATGGGTGCATCTATATAGGTAATCCCAAACAATACCTGATGGCACTGATTCCAAATATAAATATAGATTTGTGGGTCTAACTCCCAAGGTCCAGGTGTTCTTCTGTTGGACCATTTTTGGTAATTTTAGCCTTACACAGCAAGAGAAAGACATGTGGTCAGGTGGGAACAAGTCTATGTTACCCACAAAATCAAGTTATTTATGCATACCAAGGTTTAGTTATGTAGCTGCAAGGGATTGTCAGGCCAGTCTGGGGAAAGTTTTATGTTCATTTATAAAACCATAACCCCGACTTTGTTTGTGTCAAGCCTAAAGAAGCACGGAATTTTTGGCTTCTTTAGGCTTGACACAAACAAAGTCGGGGTTGTGGTCTTATAAATGTAAATAAAACTTTCCCCAGACTACACCAATTCCTAATATATATAGGTTCATGGGTCTGACTGTAAAGTTCAAATGTTTTTCAAATTACTACTTTGGTATTTTTAGCCATGCACAGCAATAAAAAGAGGTGTGGTCAATTTTGACCAAGACCATGTTGCTTCAAGAGTCAGTCTGTAGACAAACCCAATTTTTAGGTTTTTAGGTACAAGAGTTTGTCTGGCCAAAGTACCAATTTGGTTTTAATTAAATCACAGGAAGGGGTGTGCTCTGTAGACATACATAGCTAAAATGTTCTAATGGTGACTCTGATTTTGAATATATATTAGTTTTTAGTGAATGAAACATTTATTTATTCGTCATCATTTTATTCATAACATCATGTATTACATGTATATACATCATAGGTTTCTGCAACTTGCTCACCCCATATGACTAATGTCAGTTGTTAAATTATTCACTGTTCTTGAGTTGCATAAAGTCATAGAGTTAAATAAGAAGTAGCCACACTCTACATTGATGAAACCCTTCAGAATGCTATTTACACTTGCTATGTTGCAATTGGAAGAACTCAACAAACTACCCCTGGATCCACCCCAGCATACCATGTTTTAAGTATGTCACTTCAAAGGTTTATCTGACCAAAATAGCATTTGTGGTCTTTTTTTGGCCAGATATGAACACAAAAATGGTTATGGTCATATATTGTACTTAAACCTCCCCCCCCCCCCCCCCCCCCCAAATTATATTAGTTCCAAATATATACTGGTTCATAGGTCTAACTCCATAGGTTCAAGTGTTTTTGCTGAAATACTATGTTTGGCATTTTTAGCCTTACACAGGGAAAGCAGGTGTGGTCAGGTGGGACCCAGCTCATGTTACTCCCAGAGTAAGTTCGTATATGCATACCAAGTTTTAGATCTGTAGCTCCAAGAATTTTTCTGGCCAAAATACCATATTTGGCTAATTCTTGTTACTATGGTAACCATCTACATATTTTTAGTCCAGTTTTAAGTTTGGTTAAAATCTATCCTCATGCTAAGTTTCAGAAAAATCCACCCACAGGTTTGGCCAAAATGATGGTACAGACATACAGACAGGCAAATTGATTGATGTCACCTTATATATATATATATATAAGAGAATATATGGAGATATAAAAGATATAATTACAAAGATTATTTCAGAGGCTACAAGATAATTCAGGAGAGGAAAGTAGAGAAAAAAGCATAGCAAAGTTATGAGCCATTCAACATTTGTGGTTGATGTTAAGAACTCTCGTGGTTAGCTCAGACTTGCCTTCTATGTGTAGTGATCATCTACAAATGCATTTTTGGAATATAAGGCAGAGACTGAACTAACCAACTATGTCTCAAGGGGCCATTGGTAGTTTATCAATGTGGATGTGGTGTAGAAATTATTTATTAATTAGTTTTGGAAGCCTTCTTGGGATCAAATGAGTCTGTTTCTGTTTCAAAATGGCCTTTGTAATCATAACTTCTTCACTTTTAAGGGATAAGGAACAATGCTTTGGAAACCAAAGCTGGAGGGTTCTCTTAGGAAGTGACAGGGATGATTTTGGACAATTTTCTTCCTAGAAAGCTTCCTCCTAAGTGATCCTCTATTGATGCAATTTTTTAAAACTTTTGGGTGCTTACAAATTTTAACTAAAGTCTCACAATGCTAGATCTGATATTTTTCGACTGCCCTCACTCTTGATGAGACAATAAGACAGTGCCAATGATTGATACAACCATTATTGCACTAAATATAGAGAGTTAGACTAATTTAACATGGTTACACTTACAAATTTCATAATGCAGCATTGATCAGTAATAATAAGTTCAGAAATATGTGGTTTCAAAGATTCAAAGCTTCCTGCCACTAGCACGACTGCTTGGTGAGGTGCTGGGTGGTGCACACATGTTGAAAAGGAGATAGGTACTGGACCAGCACGCCGTGGTATTTGAACCTAAATAAAAAATACACATGTTAGAATAGCAACATATTTTAGTAACTTGATCCTCTACCTGCTCCCATGTCAAGGTGGCAACATTGAGTATCCATACGTCCATGCGAGGACTTCTTCCCTCGACATCGCCCCACAACAACAACATCTTTGGGTCCAGTCCCACCACCTCCTTCTCTGTCACTGACAGGTCAGGGGGTGGACAGGGAAGCCAGGTGTGTGACTTGTCAGCTGACTCCTGATGAAGATGGTGGCAGTGTGAGGAAGAGAGGACTTTTGGGTCTACAAGAGAGCAGGCACAGTGGAGGGAGCACTTCTGGGGCCATGGAAATGCAGGGATTATTTCATTCCAGTGCTGCATGGACAGGAGCAAAACAAATAGATAACTTATTATATCTCACAATAAGTTTGTCTGTATGTCCAAACCGCTAGAGGGATCATCACGAAACTTTCAGAGATTGAATATGGCACCTCAATGCATGTTCTAGTTTTTAAAAATTTCAGATCGCATGAATATAAGTGTAGTTTTATCAATGGATGTGGTTTGTTGACATGAAAGACTAATAAATGACCAAGTTCAGTAAAATTTGGTATGTGGTCTCCTGATGATGGGAAGAATGTTATTATCCTGTGGGTGTGGATATGAGTATCATTTGAGCATTTATTACACCCACTGGAAGTCCTTGTCAATACCAAAAATGAATGTTATTTTTGCTGAAGTGATTTCTAGAATAGTACCCATTTTACAGATGCAGTCAACAGCCCCTGTATACATCCATTCATGCACACATAGAAACAGAGAGACAAAAAGACAAAGAGATAAAGAGACAGACATACAGACAGACAGAGAGATAGACGTATTTATGTATGTACATACATGCACACATACACACAAATATATACATGCATGCAAACCAAAATATAGGTTTGAATTGGGCCATATGACAATGGCACATATCCCTTAACCTATTTGTACTTTTTAGAGATATAAATCATGATTGAAGTTACAGGCAAGTATCTTGTTAGTCTTTACTAGTTATAGTTAACTGATAATTTTAATTTTAATCATTTCATCATTACTGTTTGCCTTACAGAAAGATATGCAGAAGAGGCCAATACACTTGCACCAAAAGCTGTACCTGGAGCAGGTATTTTGAGTATAACATCCACAAGGTACAAGTACATGGTAAAGGAAGACTCTACACAAACTGCCATCTAAATTCACATATACTCACATCAAGTGTGATTGGTCAAGTGCTTTCTAGATAATAACTTACAACAGGGCTCTCCTAACATGTTCATGTAAGGCTGAATCAATAGGTGATAAGAACTTTATCCTAGTGGTACCTCCCTGTAGTAATTTGCTACCTAGTACCCAAATTCTAAATGGCAAGTGAACAACTTTGTTAAATTCAAACAAGAATCAAAATAGGAAGGAATTGAACATCACTGGGAAAATGTTCCAAGCATGTACTTTTATGTGAAGGCATCAATGATGAATTAGATAACATGACAAAAAATCATAATAACTATGACTACCCCTAATCACAGTATCAATAATTACTATTCCATTAAGTGTATTCATACAGTACAATAAATGATTGCAGTTAGTTGTCTTGATAGACAATGTACTAGACTTCTCTATCCTTGTCTTGTTTGTAATTTTCAATCCAGGCAAGCTTGGCTTTCTGGATCCATTGTAGAACAACAAGGTCCACTTTGATTTTAGGTGAAGTTAGAAGATGGCTTTAGCATTTTTAGACGCACATGCAAAGATGAAGAGATGTAACCAGATTGGACCAACCAATGTTATCCACAGATTCGTCGTGTCTGCATGCCAAGTGTTAGGCCGATTGCTTTCTTCTTTTTTCTGGCATAACTACCATTTTTAGCACTTATGAAAATAGAAATGGATATGGCCATATAGACACACTTAAGATGTTCCCCTGGTGACATCAATTATAAATATACATGGGTTTGTGAGTCAGATTTCAATGGTTCAGGCATGAAGTGAGGATACACAGACAGACAAACAGACAGACATACTATTCACACTATATAGTATGGATAGATATATTTATGTATATATATTGTTGTTGTCTTGTTTGGTTAGACACTATTCCATGGGAAAATATTTGCGAATCTGACCATTTCCTGTGGATGCTTATTCCTATTTAGTATTTTTAACAAGTTTTATTGGTGTAGTCATGATCAGAGTAGTATAGAGACATATAGATGATTTCAACTTGCCCAAGTCTCCATATCCAGATTGTGTAGATGGTCTAGTGCTCTCTTCAAGCTTGTTCCTCCAAATAACACCACAAGTTGCCTAGTTACACGTGTGAAGCTAAAGTTATGACAAGGGACAGGAGGTTGACCTGTGACCACTGGACTAATCCACAAACCTATCAAAAATGATTAATAATTATTATTAGTTAAATAAAAAATTTAAAAAAAAACAATTTCAGACAATAGATAAGTCATACATCACACCAAACTCTATACCTTCCTAGTAACACGTGCACATTATTTTTAGTATTTAAAATGAATTCAAATTTGTATTTCTTTTTTACAATTTATATCAGTAAAAGTGCAATAGTTGAGAGGAGCTCACTTTAAGAGATGTAAAACAATAAATATTTGCCACTGTATTACCCAAAATTATTTAAATTACTCCAATTTTTTTATTTTTTTTATTCGTAAAACATTTCTAGATGAATGAAAAATTAAGATTTATGGATTCCCCAAAAAGTACTGGAAACCAAAAAAGATCATAACTTACCATGTATTAAAGCAAGGCATGACCACTTAAATATTATGTGCCTAATTCAACACCCCTTAATCACTGCTTCCAGACTTTGTAACTATATATTTTTGTACCCACATTATGCATGATGAGGGACTCTTATTTGGTTTCAAGCCTCTTTTTTTGGTAATGGTTGAAATATTACAAAGGAATATTCATTCATGTCTTATTTTACCCCGATAATATCTTCTCTTCAGTCACTTGCTGTAATATAGATTGGAGCCAGTGATTTAGGGATGTAGAATTAGGCACATAATTGAGTGCCCATGCCTTGTTACAGTATTTCTTATATGGGTAATTTTATTTTGCTTCCATACTTTTTGGGGAAGCACTAAATCTTAATTTTCATCATCTCTATATATTTTTTACACTAGATTCTGCATCCTTTTTTGGTTAAGTCTCCTTATTTCTGGGAGGGGGGGGGGGGGGGGGAGGGGGAAGAGATATATCATTATTAAAGGGAAACATTCTCTACAATTTACCCATGATAATAGGAGTTCAATTTTTGGACACTAGATTAAATTTAGTTTAGAGTCAGTATTTAAGGATGTAGATGTAAGCACAAATAATTTACCACAGGGATTCATTAATGATTCAAAGAATCAGAAACACAGCTGTCATAAATGCTCAGTCAAAGAAGTGATTAGGTAACTAAATAAATTGATCAAACACTGTGATCTGAAATAGCTGTTCAGTACTTATTGATGCATTTAGGAGATAGAACTACATGTGGTTTCCATAGCAAAGGATGTCATAGTTCATCACGTTATACTTTTATTGCAGGAGCTAGCTTTAACACAAATTAATGCATGCAATTATTTGCACTGTATAAAAAAGATTGAACCAATTTTGTGAAATCTTACCTGAATAGAATTAATTTCACTAAAGATAGCAGTGAAAATAAATTCACTCTTCCCAGTTGGGAAGAAATAAAATGAAGATCCACTCTTTATATTATGTGAGAATAATAATAGTATAACTAAAAAAAATATCTGCTAATAATTTTTTTTTTTGTTCACTAAAGATAGCAGTGAAAATAAATTCACTCTTCCCAGTTGGGAAGAAATAAAATGAAGATCCACTCTTTACACTATGTGAGAATAATAATAGTATAACTAAAAAATAAGAAATACTTATTAATATCTATTCAGTAGGGCAAAGTGAAGTGTTTAGGGGAGGGGGAGGGGGAGAACAAAGTTGGTTGTAGGTCCTAGGATCCTCCATTCACTTGTTAGTTGTGTTATTTTTGACAGTTACTCTGGCAGGTGCACAGGTAGGTGGTGAGGTAGCACAAATAATAAGAGGGTTTAGAAAACCATTTCCATATTCTTCCTCAATAATTGGAAAATACTTAAATGGCATCCTTGGCAGAGCATGTCATTGGTTCATACTGATATACCTCATATTTGAGTATGCTAATGAAGAAAACCTGTAGGTCATGGAAGTATACTAGTTACACCCAGTCAGATCATGACATTAACCAAAGTGATAATGTTTCCAAATTAATTGCAGCCTTTTTCATAAGGAGATATTAATGGAGAATTTGGGCAAATTCACTTTTTATGATTTCATTTTAACTCTTGTTTGTGGAGCTCATTGGCTTAGAAACTTGACTTAGACATTATTAGAGGCTCTTGAACACAGCATATGAATATTTTGGAATGTTATCTAGAAGCTTGGCAAAGCATGAATTAGTTTTGTACTTAACCAATGGTAAAAGTCAGGTCAACCCTAAATAGAGAGTGCAAGTGCACTCATTAATTTTGTAACTGACTCTATTTACTTCTTTTCTTTATTTTTTCTTCAATCCCCCCCCCCCCTAGTATTATCAGTAGAGCTTTTACTGATAACTTGAAGACAATTTATTTTGAATCCACTGAATTATTATTACAACTAGAAGAAAACCAGTCTCATGCACCATTTTTTAGTCAGCCACCAGCCATGATACACATTTAAATATCTTAATTTAACAAGTAGGGATTATAGACACTAATATGATTAAAAAAAATAAATAAATAAAAAAATTATACAATTAATAAACATGAAAGTTTCTGTGCTAGGTTGCGTTCAGTGATAGGTTTTGTTTCTTATCACTAAACCACAGCCCATTGACAAAACTACATTCAGAGTCACCCGATCTGAATGAAAATTTCACAAGTACATGCAGTGAGGTGCCCTAAAAATCCCTGAAAGTTTTATGAAAATCATTCCAGGGTTTGGAAGAAATTAGAGTTCACACATACACACAGACGGACAGGCAGATAGACAGACAGATAGGCAGACAGACAGACAGGCAGACAGAGAGATAGATAGGCAGACAGACAGACAGACAGACAGACAGACAGACAGACCGACTGTGGGCTGTTAATGCTTCCTCACTGCTCCCCCCTAAATGGAGTTGGAAAGGTAATATATGGCCTTAGCCATAGCCACAGTTAAAATTTAACCCATTTATGCTCATGTCATCCAGTGTATTCTTAATATGTTCAGAAAGTTTGGTGTTTATTAGTTGAGAATTGTAGGAGAAGTTGAAGGACAAACCAACAGATGAAATCAAGAAGCTCGATTGGATATAGATGAAAAATAGAATTTTTTTCTACTGATGATTTTAAGAGAACTTATTTTAAATCCACCGAACAATCAGTATAGTAATTATTGTTGTTGCAATTATTCAAGAATGGACATAAACTTTTAGATAAATGTGACCTCTCCTTCACTTTTGAATTGCAAGTCCAAATGACAATTAATAATAATAGGTGATCAACAGTTCTACTGTTGACTAATTGACAATATTGAGTGACCTCACTTAAGTGTAGTAACTAAGGCCAGAGAAAAGCCTTATTTTTAGTATATCCAAACAAGGAGTACATTTCATGTATAAACAAATAATAAATTAAAATTTGTAAACATGAAATATTTCTTCTCACCTGAATTGATGTGGAAAATATGTAACTCATTGGTCATGGCATAAGGAGTTTTTTCTATAAAACCTACTCCTTGTTGATGCTTAAAATTTATCACAGCTGGAGGATGCCACCCATATCCTCCCATCATACAAAGCATTTCTTCTCCATAATCTACCATTCCTGCTCTATATTTGCACAGAGGAACCTCCTCTGGGTTGGTTGGATTTATGATTCTCCATTTGTAATTGTTGAGGTTGAGTTCATGAATATTTGCTTCACATTTTCCATGAGCCCAGCCACCAATTGCATATAACCTATCCTTTATTACTGAATAACAGCAACCTTCTATCTCAAAGGGAGTCCTGACTGTTTCCGCAATGTGCCATCTGCTACTCCCAAAATTATAAATATTAATATTACAAAAAGGTGGTCTAACACCAAAATTAAGAATATAGCACTTTTTGTTCGTGTGCACAGCACAACAAGCATGAGTTAAATGTAAAGGCTGACTATTATCTTCCTCAGCCATTGAGAAAGCTGTTAGTCTAATTTCCTGGTATCAAATTTCTTACTGTCAGCGGAAAATGAATTCTTATTCCTTCATGAAGTGGACTGCAGCGCGCCCACATACCTCCCGCCCAAATAGTGTACGTTCCCGCTTTCGGTTGACCCAGGAGTTCCGTTATTTTCACCAATCTGAAGTTAGCTTGCGTAGCGAGATCCTTCACAACCCCCCCCCCCCCCCCCCCCCACCCCCCAAACTGTTGAGTTCACGGATGTAAAGGAACTAGCTACAGAGACATGTTGGAGAGTACGAAGGTGACATTTTGGTCCATTAATTTGCATCACAGCATGAGTCTAAATTGGCCTGCATATGGCTCTTGACTCTACCTAACTGAATATATAGATCTTCTTTCCAATTTCATGCCATAGCAAAAAAAATAAAAAAATTATATATATCACTAGCAGCATATACCCAGCATTACTCAACCAATGTCAACATGAAACATTATAGAAACCACTCAAATTTTGGCCTGGTTGGCCCTTTAATTAGCTTTGGGTAGCCAAAACAAATTCCAGTATGTGTGGCTAATACCAAACTGAGCACATTGCCACACCCACATGTAGTTAATAATGCTTACCTAATTACTTGGACTCGGTATGCCAAATTTTAGCTTGGGTAGTCCATAAATGAGTATTTGGCAAGCACAATGATGTCCTATGGGTATGGCCAGGACCAAACTATAGCTACATCCAGTGACACACACACATGATCAGTATTGCTCACCCAGTTACTTGGAAGTCTCATTCCAAATTTCATTCTGGTTGGTCGTTTCATTAGTTTGAATAGTTAAAACAACTTCCTGTGGCTATGCTAGACTACACCCATATTTGGTTAATGATGCTTTCCTTGGTACTTGGAGACCATGTGCCAAATTTTTGCCTGATTGGTCTCTGATTAACATTTTTTTTAAAACAAAAATTTCTTCCTGTGGGTATGGCTATGACCAAACTGCACCCATTACCATGCTCACATGTGTTGAATAACACTCACTCGAGTTCTAGGAGAGTATACTCTGAATTTCAGCTTTTTTGGTTCAAGTGTTTAGCTGTGATGCCTAGACACAAACATATTTACAAACCAAAATATAAATTAAAGTGTGTTTGCTGATCTAACTCCTTTGGTCCAAGTGTTATTCGGAATTTTTTTTACACACCAATCGGAAGAGGTGTAGCCAGGAGGGATCCCACCCATGTTTCTCCCAAAGTCAAGTTGTGTATACATACCATATATCAAGTCTGTTGCTCCAAGGGTTTGTTTGGCCAAAAGTACCATTTTTGGCCTCTTTTGGGCCTGACATGAAAAAAAATGAATGTGGTTATTTCCATGCATTTGAAACATTCCCCATATTATATTGATTCCATATATATATATATATATATATATATGTGGGTTGATTGGTCTAAATCCCTAGGTTCAGGCGTTATGGCTGAAATACCATTTTTGACATTTTTAGCCTTATGCAGGGAAAGTAGGAGGTATGACCAGGTGGGACCCAGCTAATGTTACTCTGAGAGTGAAGTTGTATATACATACCAAGTTTTCAATCTGTAGCTCTAAGGGTTTTTCTTGCAAAAATACCATTTTTTGTGGCTTTTTTGTTACCATGGCAATCATTTTCAGAATTTTTTAGCCTCTGTTTTAAGTTTGGTCAAAAGCTATCATCATACCAAGTTTCAGAAAAATCCACCCTAAGGTTTGGCCAGAATGATGGTACAAGCATAAAGACAGACAGACAGACAGACAGACAGACAGACAGACAGACAGACAGACAGACAGACAGACAGACAGACAGACAGACAGACAGACAGACAGACAGACAGACAGACAGACAGACAGACAGACAGACGGACAGACAGACAGACAGACATCTCCTTTTATATATATAGGATATATATATACATATATATGTAAGTTGTCCAGATGATGCTATTATGACCTTGGGAGTGCTATTCTGCAAGTTTACCAAACTAACTATGCACTGGAGGAGGCAGTGAGTTACTGATTCCAGAGACAGATGATAAAGGCAAGTCATTCCTATGGTTCACAGAATAAAGCATTCACTTCAAAAAATTGGTGAGCCATAATCATCTTCATAACATTTTTATAAGGTTAGAAAGTATGGACAAGAAGATGCTAGAGATTGGCAGATGGAACAGATCTGCTGAATGGGGAGACTGTTCAGTTGAGGGATAACAACTGAGAGAGAGAGAGAGACTAAATAACAGCTAGGACAAATTCCTTCCAGTCACCAAGTATAATCTATTGGCCTGCCCATCAATTTCTATTCATTTTTCATATTAGAAAGCAAATGAGGAATGTTTCAGCTTACTTAGAAATTGATTCAGTTACAGTTAACATTTTCTGTCACTTTACAGGAGACAGGAGAAGCCAGGGACAGATTGATAGAGATACCAGAGGGAGAAATGGCTGATGAACAGCTTCAACAAATTGCATTGTGCAAAAAGGTGTGGATAGCATGTCCTGAACTTTGTTCCTCTGTGTGTGTGTGTGTGTGTGTGTGTGTGTGTGTGTGTGTGTGTGTGTGTGTGTGTGTGTGTGTGTGTGTGTGTGTGTGTGTGTGTGTGTGTGTGTGTGTGTGTGTGTGTGTGTGTGTGTGTGTGTGTGTGTGTGTGTGTGTGTGTGTGTGTGTGTGTGTGTGTGTGTGTGTGTGTGTGTGTGTGTGTGTGTGTGTGTGTGTGTGTGTGTGTGTGTGTGTGTGTGTGTGTGTGTGTGTTTGTGTGTGTGTGTGCACTCTTGCGTGCACCCATGGTGCCTGGTGCACCCAAGGTGCCTGGTGCGAGGGTGTGTGTGAATATGTGAGTGGGTGGGTGGGTGGGTGGCTGGGGAAGTGGTGAGAGTTGTGAGAGTGTGTGGGTGTGTAGTGTTCTGGAATAGTGTTGTATGTGTGTACATAAATTCAATTTTGTAGCAACAGAATAAGGACTACTATCAAAAGAAACTATACAATCCTTTTGCTATGATGTGGTTTGTTGGAGAGCTGAAAGGAAAAAGATATTTATACTCAGCAATGAAAGCTAGCACAAACTTCACAATATTTTTGGTTCCATCTCAAGTTCTGGTTTTTCATAAATTGTTCTATAAATTTTCCACATATTTGGTCCCAGGTAATGCCAGGATATTTTTCTGCTTCAAAAAAAAATTGCATGTAATTATGTGGGAAGGTTTACTCTTTCTTTAAAATTCTATGTTGAATTTGTTTTATTTCAAGATGTTTAACAAGACCACTTAACCACAGTAAAGTGGAACAATAAATGACTGGCTGTATCTGACAATTATATAATTTTTCTAAACTTGGGTGCCCATATCAGAACTGCAGCTGCTTCAGTGTTCTCTGTCTCTCTCTCTCTTCCTCCCCCCCTTTCTTTCTCTCTAACCTTCCACACTTCACCAAGTACAATTTTTCACTGGGAAAGTAGGGGAGAGGGGGTGAAGAAAATAGCTGCAGCAGCCACAACTCTGGGTTATGGATGGTATTAAACCAATAAAAAATCATAAAGTTGGCATAATATACTTTAAAAATATAAAAAAAAGAAGAGGGTTATATTTAAAAAAAAAAAAAAAAAAAAAAAAAAGGAAAATAAAAAAACAAACAAACCAGGTTTAAAAATGTCTTCTGCTGAAAATTCATAGAATGTTGACCAGAATAAGTAACAGTGTGGATGTCCTGTGGTGTATCAGTCAATTATATAATCTTTTCTTAACTCAGATTTTTTTTTTTTTTTTTTTTTTTCCTCTCTCTCACTCTCTCTCTACCACTTTCTCCTTCAAGTACAATTCTTCACAAAAAAGAAGGGAGGGGGGGGGGGGAAGGGAAGGGCTGAAAACAGCTGCAACAGCCACAATTCTGGGTGGTGGGCATGTGTAAATTAATTAAAAATATTATCAAGTTGGCAAGGTATACTTGAAGAGGTGGGGTGAGGTGGATAAAAGCAACAATGTTAAAGATATTCAAGTACACCCATTTAAGGTTGTTCCAAAATTAAGTCAAAGTACACTGGATAGCACACAAGAGAATTTTAGCCTCATATCACTTCCAGCCATGCCACCACTATAAAAAAAAAAAAAAAAAAAAAAAAAAAAAAAAAAAAAAAAACCACAAGGAACAACAACTAAGGCTTGGGAGGGGAGGGGGGGGGGGGTGGCAGTGCAGACAGTAACCCCTCCCATGAATGAGTGCATTCGGAGTATCAGTGAGGAAATGTCCATTCCTACACAATTAGACCAGGAATGTTGTAGGTTCAAATTATGTGGGCTTGGAACACAATAGATTTGGACTAAATATCTCTGACAAAGTCCAATAAGGATAGCAATACTCCTTCACTTGCTGCTTATTCTCTTCTGCTGATTTCTCTGTGCTATTTTATGCAGGCCCATACACTTTTGTAATTTGAGGGTTTTTTTCCCCCTCTTAGAACAAGTCTGGAAATAACTATCTTTTTCTCTTCAAAGGAATACTGATTTACCTTAATATTTTTTATGCACAGTCAGAAAAAGATAAAGACAGCTATGATAATATAGCTATACCAATTGATGCTGAGTGCAAGCAAATGTGTAATCCTACTTGGCCACACTCTTGAAACATTTAAAATCATAGTAAGTTTGGGATTATGAGTAGCTTTAACTACAGGTACCACTCCATAGTTGGGTGAGCTTTTCAAATGTCCTAAAGTAAATTTCTCATAACCATGATCCTGAAAGAGCAACACTTTTCAGATTTTAAAATGTTACTTTAAAGTTTGCCAACAGCAGCAGTTTGGTGAGTTGGAGTCACCACTACTACAAAATATGAAGCAGCAGTATACATTTGTAGCAGCAGTCCATCTGACTTCTTCAGATAAAATATGGGTCAAATATAGTTAGGTTTCAGGGTTGGGGCTACATTTTTACCTCAGATTTCTCCTTGTAAATCATGTAATGGAAACCTTGACAGAAGTTTCAGCAGTGTGGGAATATTTTGTGGAGCTCTGCAGGTTGAAGCTGTTGTTTTTCAGTCTATATCTTAAAAGTCTCACTACAGACCTTGTTCAGATAGCCAAATGTTTCCAATGAGCTAATTTTTTCCCCATCACATATATTAATTCTTTCACTCCAGAGAAAACTACTGGCAATGGAATGATTGAACTACCTCAGAATTTTATTGAGACATTGACCCATGCTGATATAAACAAGAATATCTTGGAGCTGGTTCTTATAGGTTGTGTATCTAGGGCTGGGGTAAGCTTCTATAAGTTCATGTTGTGGTAAACTATACCACTCCAGTATAATGATTATGCCACTCAAGGATGATGCTTAATGACGTCATTGATTATGCATTCATTACCAGTATATTGTATGTATATAAAACATTGCAATTGTCTTTGTCTTTGTTCTTCCACGTGTTCTTGCACTTCATCCGTCTGCAATACTTGTTGTTGTCGGCTTGCAATGAAAGGTTCTGTTAACTTTTATAAGTGAGTATTAAGCGTGTGCATTTATTAACTGGCTATCAATAAAGCCAGTATTAAGACATCACATAAGATACTACATTGGCGACGAGTTGTAAATGGCTACTCACGGGACAGTCTCCCAGTATCAACAGAGCAAAGAAACCTGGATGACTTACGTTGAAAGGTTGAATCATTATTTCATAGCGAATGACGTCGCTGATGAAGGCAAGAATCGTTCCATTCTACTCTCAGCTTGTGGCTCCTCCACTTACAAGCTCATACGAAGCCTAGTGGAAGTAGGACAACTGGCAACTACGCCATACTCCGAAATCACGGAGCTGGTAGCGGGATATTACCAGCCGATTCCCTCGGAGATTGTTCAAAGGTATAAATTTAATACCAGAGTACAGAGCCTCAGGAGAGTTGATAGCTACCTACGTAGCTGCTTTGCGTGAGCTCTCAGAGTATTGTAATTACAAAGACAAGCTCCATGAGATGCTACGTGCCCGTCTAGTGTGTGGTGTGAATCATGACACCATACAGCGTAAGCTTCTGGCTGAAACTGATCTAACCTATGAGAAAGCTTACACGCTAGCTCAAGCGATTGAGGCATCCGAGAGAGATACCCTCGACCTCAAGGGCAGCAAAAATAGCAGTGCTCCATTGTTGCCTTTGCCAGGAGTCAATTACTCCAGAACATTTATACATTCTAAAGGCAAGATTCCCACCAAGAGAGGAAACCCAACCTGCTACAGGTGTGGAGGTCCACATTTAGCTCCTGCCTGCAAGTTTATCAACTCTGAGTGCAAATTCTGCAAGAAAAAAGGTCATATTGCTAGAGTGTGCAGGAAAGCCCAGCAAGAATCTAAAGTTGGCAAGGAAACTAATGTTGTGCTACAGGATATGCCTGAAGACCAGTGTGCTGACCATACACACAGTCTCTGCGTTGTCAGGGATCAAGCAAGTGATCCACTTCATGTGCAAGTTGCCTTGAATACTGTTCAAGTTGAAATGTTATTGGACACTGGTGCATCCGTTTCCCTGATCAACCTTCCGACATATCAGATGTTTCAACAGCACAAGGTGGTCGCTCCTCTACAAAACTCCTCTATTCAGCTAAGGACATATACAGGTCAGCCAATCCGTGCTCTTGGTAGGCTACCAGTGCAAGCAGAATACATGGGAAAATTAGTTGATGTGTGTGTTCATGTGGTTGAAGGGGATGGACCTAATTTGATGGGTAGAGATTGGCTATCTCTGCTTGAGGTTAATTTGGGGGAAGTGAATTTTTTGAAGAATGATTGTTTACTCCAGACAGTGCTTAATAAACATTGTTCAATATTTAATGATGAATTGGGTTGCATGAAAGACATGAAGGTCAAATTACTAATTAATTCTACTGCCAAGCCTAAGTTTTTCAAGCCACGCAGTGTTCCATTCACACTAAGAGATAAGGTGGAAACTGAGCTCCAGAGGCTAGAAAGCCTTGGTATTATTTCTCCTGTGAAATTTTCAAAATGGGCTGCGCCCATAGTTCCTGTGGTTAAGAAGAATGGTACTGTACGTATATGTGGAGACTACAAGGTCACTGCTAATAGGGCTACTCTCACAGAGTCCTATCCACTTCCACTAGTGGATGAATTAATGACAGACCTTGCTGGAAGTAAATACTTTACCAAACTTGATTTATCCCAAGCTTATCTACAGTTGCCCCTTGATAATGAATCCTCTGAATTATTGACAATTAATACCCACAAGGGATTGTTCAAGTACAACAGGTTACCATTTGGTGTGTCTAGTGCACCAGCAATATTTCAGCGCAGCATGGAGACCCTCTTACGGGGCTTGAATAGTGTGTCCGTTTACCTTGACGACATCCTAGTTACAGGATCCACACATGAGAACCATTTGCATAACCTTGCTGCTGTGTTGGAACAAATTGAACAGGCAGGCCTAAGACTTAATCGCTCTAAATGCTTCTTTTTACAACCCAGATTAGAGTATTTGGGACATGTCATTGATGAAGCTGGTAGACATCCTACTGAGGATAAAATTAGAGCCATTAAGGAGGCACCAGCTCCTACTAACATTACTGAGCTTCGTTCTTTTCTTGGAATGATTACCTATTACAGTAAATTTCTACCTAACATGTCCACAAAGCTAACACCCTTATATGCACTGTTGGCAAAGAAGAAGAGGTGGTCATGGCACACCAAGGAGGAGGCTGCTTTTCAGTTAGCAAAACAAGCTCTTCATTCAGATGCAGTTCTTGTACATTTCGATAGTTCAAAGCCTTTAATTCTTGCATGTGATGCTTCACAGTATGGCATTGGTGCTGTTTTGTCTCATATATTTGAAGATGGACGAGAAAAACCCATTGCATACACTTCTCGAACTCTGAACCCTGCTGAGAAAAGATATTCACAGCTGGAAAAAAAAGGTCTAGCTATTATCTCAGGGATTAAGAAATTTCACAATTTCCTGTATGGTAGACATTTTATTATCGAGTCTGACCACCGTCCATTATCCTTCCTGTTTAATGAAGCCAAAGGAATTCCCCAAATGGCATCTTCTCGCATACAGAGATGGGCAATTACACTCTCTGCTTATAATTACACTATCTGTTACAAGAAAGGCAAAACACTGTGCAATGCAGATGCATTAAGCAGGCTCCCGCACCCAGTCACCACAGCCACTAATGATACATGCACAGAATTGGTTAACCTTGTACAACACATGTCCTCCACTTGTGTTTCAGCATTGCATATTAAGGACTGGACCACAAAGGATCCTCTCCTCTCCAAGGTGCGGAGATTTATTCAGCTTGGTTGGCCAAACAACGTCACAGATGTTCCACGCAAGCCTTACTTCTCTAGGAAGGGTGAACTAAGTGTGTTGGATGGTTGTATCTTATGGGGTACTCGTGTAGTGATTCCACCGCCTGGTAAGCAGCCCCTACTTAAGGAATTACACCAAGCTCACCCAGGGGTTAAAAAAATGAAAGCACTAGCACGCAGTTACATTTGGTGGCCTAACATGGACACTGATATTGAAACTCTGGTGAAAACTTGTACTGAGTGTCAAGAGTCTCGACCCTCACCACCTACTGCTCTGCTCCACCCATGGGAGTGGCTGGCAAGTCCGTGGAGCCGCCTCCACATTGATTTTGCAGGTCCTTATTTGGGACACATGTTTCTTGTACTTGTGGATGCCCATTCTAAATGGATGGATGTGAGACTCATGCATTCTATTAAAGCCCATAGCACGATTGAACAACTCAGAACGATATTTGCTACACATGGCATACCACAGAAAATTGTTTCTGATAATGGTCCTACATTTACTAGTCAAGAGTTTAAAACTTTCATGACTCAGAATGGAGTTCTCCACATCACATCTGCTCCATATCATCCGTCTACGAACGGACTTGCAGAACGAGCTGTCCAGATTTTCAAGCAAGCTCTGAAATGCATCCAAGGCAGTTCAATTCAGGAAAAACTTTCTAAGTTTCTCTTCCAGTACCGGATAACCCCTCACACTACGACGGGGATTGCACCTGCTGAACTCCTCATGGGACGACGACTTCGTTCTCGCCTGGATTTGCTTTTTCCTACAGTTTCACAGAAAGTTGAGAGTAAGCAACTGAAACAAAAGGAGGAACATGATTCAACAAAACCAGTGCGTACTTTTCTATTGGAGATCTTGTGTATGTAGAGGATTTTACAGCCTCACCACAAAAATGGATTCCAGGGAAGATTGTTGAAGTTACTGGACCTCTCTCTTATTGCATTGAGCTTCTCGATGGCAGTACAGTTCGAAGACATGTTGATAATGTGATTCAGCGATGTCTAACCGATGTTCCTGCTTCACCTGCCGTCCTGCCACCCACTCCAGTTTCCGTTCAACTAGTGGATCCACTTGCACTTCCAGATCTCCCATCAAGCCTGGATCTGACTCAGAGTCAACCAGTTCCTCCACTTGATCCTCCACCTGCTCGTACTCCAATGCCTCCAAGACGTTCTACCCGTACCCGGCAGAAACCTGCGAGGTTCAAAGCATGATCATTGTCATTCTCATTCCCTTAATACAATCCTTAATGAGGGGGAGTGTGGTAAACTATACCACTCCAGTATAATGATTATACCATTCAAGGATGATGCTTAATGACGTCATTGATTATGCATTCATTACCAGTATATTGTATGTATATAAAACATTGCAATTGTCTTTGTCTTTGTTCTTCCACGTGTTCTTGCACTTCATCCATCTGCAATACTTGTTGTCGTCTTGCAATGAAAGGTTCTGTTAACTTTTATAAGTGAGTATTAAGCGTGTGCATTTATTAACTGGCTATCAATAAAGCCAGTATTAAGATATCACATAAGATACTACACATGTGATGCAGAAACATATATATATAACAACCATATCTGAGAAAATGGTTAATATCACTAACAAGGATGGCTGTGCACTACACACAGGCAAAGAAATGTTTAGTACAAGTCATCTTAAAAGCCTCTTCAGCAAATTGTTGAATATAGTGTATGTAAGGGACACTTACCTAGCATAATAAATTTATTTGAGGGATAATAAAAGAGACCAGCAGTTCTATATAGCTGAGATGATTAATTATATTCCCATTGGTGAGATTAATAGATATAAATTTAACATTTCATTCCACTACATAATAAGTTTATTTGAGCCATTCTAGATCAAATGAATATTACAATTGAATCTCAACTAGTGCACTAGTCTTGTTAGCGAACACTTTATCTTAACCACAGGTTAAGGTAAAGGGTTGGCTAGCGAGACTATTGGTGCACCAAGTGGATAGAGCCAGTGATTTTCTATTTCAAAATAGGCCCCACTCAGTTTTTAATTCGCTGAATTTCATGTATGGTACAGTTCTGAACTTTTCAAGAAACCTTTTAGTGACAAATTAATCGATTTATGGGGGGAAAATCACAATACAAACCCCTCCTCCCCTAAATCCTAGATCCACATGTCACCTGACAAGCTATAAACTGGCTATAAACTGGCTCTGCACTGGTGTGGGATGATGCAAAGCTAATATGATAAAGTGGGGCATATCAGAGACTGGCAGGGGTGAGTGTGGTGAGGTCCAGACAATGGCTCATTTGCTGACATGTGGTGGAGAGGAGTGTACAACAGAAGACCTGCACCAAGGGAAGGAAGTCATTTGATGCAGGATGTAAATTTCATAAGTAAAAACATTAAATCATAAGTGAGCAGGTTTTTGGCTTGAAATTTTAATTCTAGGTCTAATTTTCCCTTTATATATAAAAAAAAAAAAAAAAAAAAAAAAAAAAAAAATTCAGATACAATCTAAGTGTCAAAAAAAAAAAAAAATCATTTTAAAATTGATGGGTTAAATAGAGAATACACAATTGCATACAAATAATTTGTTTATGTTGTATCTTCCTTAACACTATAGCCCTTACTTTCATAACTACAACATAAAGTTCTTTTTTAAAACAAAGAGTATTCTTCATTCAACAGCACAAGGTAAATATATCAAACATGAATATGATTATAAAAGTGACCACAAGAATTATAATTATAAATGATTAAAGATACCACATTTTGATAATTATTGGATTAGGGACCAGAGTAGACTGTTCTTTGTAAATAATGGCTCCAGTTGATTTGCTATTAAGTGAGTTGATATGTCTGATCTTCAGAGAATGTGGAGTAATTCTGAGCGGTGTGGCCAAAGTAGTGACATTTTCAAACAAATTGATAGAGAAAAGGTCTAATAGGGAAACTGCTAAAGTCTCAAAAATGTAGTGAATTTAACAGCATAAGTCAGGGATTCCATACAAAGTTAAACCATAGACAACTGCCCATGCAAAAAAAGAGGAGATTGGAAAAGAATGTCTTCAAGTTTCAGAGAAAGGTATACATAAAGCTACAGAAAGAGTCAAGCTCTTTACCAAGAGATCTCCATTACAATTGGCACTGTTCTTGCAAGCTACACATGAAAGTAGAATATCTGTGTCCACAATTCCAGGGAGAGCTGAAGTCTAAGTGCCCCTCAAGGAGCTGGCCTGGGATACCAGCAGCACAGAGAATTCCTTGCTGGGTATGTATTAATACACGATCTAATAGGGAAATTTTCATTTCAGCTGTTCAACCTAGGTGTGCTGAAAATGTTTGGTCGGCCTAATTTGAATGTAATTAATAAGTGTTATATAAGGCATATATTAAAGCTGTGATTTGAAGGAAAAGCTGTAATGTGTTCCAGTATACATTTGTAATGTGTATTGAATGCTAAATATAATCTTTGATAGTATTTTTGTAGTGATTTATTTGGTAACTGAAAATAAGTAGTGATAAAAAGTAGTGACTAGAAGCTGAATCCAGCTGGTAAGACTGGTCTTGAATCATGAGTTTTGTAATATAACATGGGAATGAAGAAGATTGAATGACACTTCATTAGATGCCCTCTACTCAGTGTGGTTATTCCTATTCAAACCTCTTCCTGTGGCTTTGTGAGTCTAAAAGTCCCAGAAGTCGTGCTTGACACCTCTTGGACATACGCTTGGTTACACCTGGCCACACCACTTTTCTACCAAACCACCAGACCAGTTATAACCCTCTCTTCCAGTGGCAAGTCAGAACAAAAATTCAAAAAGAAAAAGATGCAATCTATTTATTGTACTTATAGATAGTCAAATTCATGGACCCAGAGGCATAGAAGCATGCAAACACAACTTGAATCTGGGAGGGAATTTTTGTTGGGTCACACTAGACCACATCTTTGCATGAGGGCATGTTGTTATATCTGGGGCAATGCCAGGTATATACTGCTAGTAGATTATAACACATCTACTATGTGGACAGATGACATTA
This sequence comes from Lycopodina hypogea, assembly GCA_963969325.1. NCBI lineage: Eukaryota > Metazoa > Porifera > Demospongiae > Poecilosclerida > Cladorhizidae > Lycopodina > Lycopodina hypogea. The sequence continues at coordinate 5,832,882 of OZ017788.1, forward strand.
CATAATATCACACATAGATGGAAAATTGAGTGATGTTAGAGTTGATGAAACTGCAAATAGCTGATCAGAATCTGATGAAACTTTGTAGGTATAAACCTTGAGTTCTTAGCTAGGTTATCAACTTTCTTCTTTTTTTTTCTTCAAAAGTTGCACTCCTGGTGTAATAATATAAAAATCATTCCTCTGTAAAGAAAAACAGCAATAACATAAATAGTGTGGGAATGACATTGTATTTTTGCTAATATTAGGTATGTTTTCTAGATTTTTCTCTTTTCAAAATTCATTTTTGTATAATTACAATAATTTTACTTCACCTTAACAACTTTTTGTTGATGGACTTCAAATATAATAAGTTAATAAGCGATTATCACTTTTAATAATTTTTTTACACTATCTCAAATCAGAGTGAGAGTTAATGAACATAAAAGGAAACAAAGGGAAATAAATTTTGAATAAAATGGTTACAGAATTTATGAATGTGAGATTCACAATGAAGTATTTTAGTTAAAGTGTGCATTTGTACTTGAAATTTTGATTTATGTTTGAGAGTTTCTGGTGTCTTCTCTTGACTGCCTCTTGCACATGTCTTGGGAGCAGTGACAAGTGAGGGCCAAACTCCTGCATTTCATTTGCTAGATACGTCACACACAGCTCAAACAGAGACCCTGCCATTCCTACATATATATAACATATACAGTGGCAAAACCAAAAAAAGCACAAATTATTATTATTAAAATATGAATGTTTTCTCTTTGAATTTCTGGGCTCACTTTCTCTTTCCAATGGAGTCATAATTTTTTTTTCTCCCCCTTTAGTATCTTTTTTCCACAGTGGAAATTCAGTACATTTGGAAGTCAATACTAAATCAAGATTAAGTTACTTAGTTCATGAAATATACATCACTAATGTGGTCAATCTAAAAAAAAATTGAAACAACAAAACAAAAACTTATCAATACAGTGCATTTCTGTAAGGTCCCTAAAATGACACACTAAAAATCCGGGAATATCCATGTGGTGGAAAGATGCTAAATTTGAAAACCCAATATGGCAACCAATTTTAAAACTAGTCACATTCAAGGATATTTATGATAACTTTCAATGCTTAAAATATACCTGTCATTAAGACAATGATATGTTTAGATCCATTTTATACAATATAACATAAATACAATGAGGATGCAAATTTCAGGACTAATTAATTCATATTTTGCAAACTGGTTTATTATGATTTTATTAAAGACTGTCATTGGAAATTGTTAATTTTTTTGACCAAAAAAAAAAAAAAAAAAAAAATAGATAAAAAATAATAATAATGAAGAAAAATCGATCATTTCCTTTTTTTATTCAGTTTTTACTTTTTGTTTGTGATCATCTTCATCAGCACTAAAATCCTGTCTAAAGGAATTAGAACAATGGTTCCCTAACATTCACTACATGCAGATGAGAAAGTCATTCTATGCTTTTGACATGTGCAACACCAACTAGAGCACTCAGTTTTGCAACAACATCTGATGACCTCAAGAAGTGATGATGGAGCTTCTCATTAGTCTGTTTATAAGGAATATATATATATATCCCATCATCTAAAATATCAGACTCCAATTAGTTGGGATTAGATCATCAGCTATCCCCTTTATTCCTGTACTTTATAGAACATTCTGAGGCTGTGATACTTTCCTAGAGATGAAATTGGCAGAACTTTTGTTAAATAAATGTCTGCTGGTGACACCATGTCTCAAACCTTCTTGTATTTCAATAAGTCAAGACTGGGAATCTTCACTATCCTCACTTGCCAATCTGGTGAAAAACTTTAGCAGGACATTCTGTCAAATTTAGAAGGATTTATGTAGCTTTAGCAGGAGAGCCATTCCCCCTTACTTCTTAAACCCAAATATTTATATAGTGAGAATACAACCAGTAAATTGAAGAAAATATATTTGAAACAAATGATATGAATTTTAACTATAATTTGTTCAAGCTCCTCATAGTTACTAATTTAGCATTTTTATAGCAAATTGTATTGCATAAGATGTTTATATGATCTATCTTTGTTAATTTCAGTATAGAACATGCCACAGAATGTAGAGGATTCTAGCTGGCTTCTTTCTTCTCTTTCATTTTTTTGAAACTTTGCTCAGTTCAGCATTTTAATATGAAAGTATCAGAAAAACTTGTGGGGACAAGCTCAGATCTCCTTAAATACTCCTTTGGTCTTCTTAGAAGCTGGGCTGAGGGCAATCAATCAATACTTCTCAGAAATATACTGATGACTATGACAATGTGGAAGATAAATGGTTTTAACTGCTCAACACCTAGCCATTGCATTGTGTGTTGTTTGTGTTGAAGTTGATTTCAGTATCACAGTTGAAGCTTGTCAGCTATTTGGAGGAACTTATTCTAGCTGCTTGCTAAAGTGCCCGAAAACTCAATTCTAATACTAACCTGAAACTTGAGAGCTGTTAACTGAGCTATTTTTTCCCCCCTAACTGGCAAGTTTATGGAGTCTAAAAGTGACTTTCTTGTTAACATTGTTGCTGTAATTGTTATGAAATATCCTCCACAACCAGTGCTAAGGTCCCTTATTCAACTCCTAATCATGGTTGGGTTTTTCCCCCCTTTTCCCCATTTTTTAATTTTTTTATTTTTTAATTTTTTTTACCTGATTCAGTCAAAAACATTAAATCATAAGTGAGAGTGTTTTTTTGTCTGGAAATTTTCAGTTTTCTCATATCTCAGACAATTCCATATTTTTCTAGCTATATTTTTTGTAGCTGTATTTAGCAGAGCTCTATTTGGCAAAACAAACTTCACTACCACTGGGACCAGAGGCAGTTCACTGGAACAATCCTGAGGGAAAACTGGGACATTTGGCATATCTTTATGCTTACAAACCAATGCTTTCTCTCCATAGTACTAAATTCTATTTTATTACTAGATCTTGATGCACTGAATACTTGTGCCTGCTGGTCTAATATGATATTTTCAATCTACTTCAATTTAACTCCTATGATAAGTTCATGTACATGTGATGTGGTGTTACAGCCAAATATAGCATTGATAAACAATATATGGTCACATAAATCACCTCCTTAATCATATTTTAGCTGTTTAATATTCCTACGATGCTCTATTGTTATTTTAGTGTTAGAGTTGACTTTGGCTCCTGAAGGAAAAACATTTTTTGTTGCTGTTTGCATATTATAAGAGATGAGGATCACAAAGTCAATGTTATTAATCACAATAATTTGTCGTTTTACCTACAAACTTTATCTGAGTGAGTGTTAGTTATATTCTGTATGGACTTATGCTGAAGCTAGAATCATTTCTTTAGAGTGTGATAGCTATATTTGTAGCAGGTATGTGTGTGTTCTGTATGTTTATTTTAGTCTTTAAATGATAAAAATAATAAACCAGAAAAACAAGTCATGGCCAAATGAAGGTGAACAGTCATGAAATTGGTATCCATTTTAAATGTACAAAATGTAGGGACCTTTCCACTATATGAATTTTCTGAATATTAATTGTCACTATGGAGACAATTTAGAATAGATTTGTGGTGAAAAATGTTTTGATACTATTTGTTTGATGTAAAACATAATTTTTTCTGGACTATTAGTGAGTTGATTTTTTAAAAAATATGTTAACTTTCTTTTTCTCAATATTACTATGCAATCTATCCATACAAAAAATAACAACCCAATTCATTTTCAAAGTCATAGGTTACTACAAGTCAGTAATAAAAAGCCAGTGAGTGAAATTTGTGCTACAATTTAAATGTGAGAAATCAACCTTTCACCATTACACAATGCTTTAAAAACATCCTGAACCTTCTAAACAATTAAAGGGCCACCTGGTTGCATGCCTACCTGCGAGTTACAGTTAATGGCATGAAACCACACTGTGTAGAAGTAGGCATCTATGGGAATGTGTCAAATAAAAAAGTTATTTTCTGTGGAACAGTGTCTCATGAATCACCTAACGAACCATCTAACCATTTAACATAACAACAGCACCAGTTCAAAATTTGGAGGATTTGAACGTGAGGATTGCTTATGGTAATATAGTTTGGTATCAAGGTAACTTTACACAGTGATATGTACCTTCATGTGCCAGCATTTGGATCAAGAAATAGTGCTTCTGTTTTCTGTCATTCATAGTTTGACAAATGTTTGAATTGGAACATTTAACATATGACTCCCATTTGCAGGAATATCACAGTTGGTAAGACCTAGTTACTTCAATATGTATTCTCAACAGATTGGCTCCTGCTTAATTAGTTATTTGAAGATATATATTGAACCATTTATTTCCAACATTCATATCTTGTGATGGTCTTGGTGAGTACGGAATGAGAAAGATCAGCCATTGTTGACAATGGTGCATTAACATCTCCTGCAATATGATTCCTTTAGTTGTTGTGGCACTTGGGTTGCTACTTCTCCCATTAATTCAAGTGACACCTCCACCATTGCCTTACCATCACATTGATCTTTCTAGCCCACTGAGTTGTGTGTTTCTCTTAATGGGTGATAGGAATACCTGTATTTTCCCATTTATTGGGCTGACGTGCTTTGACCCTTCTTCAGTGGTAGGGGACTCTGAGTAGCTGCATCTCTTTTTGTCATCCCTTGGCCAAAGCATCCGGGATGAGATAGCAAACAACAGATCTATAATTATAGTAAGGTCTTTGTTGTCTTTGTCAATTGGATGGGTGCTATACAAGAATATCCTTCAGGAGGAGTGGGGAGGGTGGAGTGGGAAAGACTGGCTGTTGTCTCCATCCGTAGGATGGGTAATTTTCTAGTAATTAAAAAGATCATTTCAAGAGCTACAAGATAATTTAGGAGAGGAAAATATAGGTGAAGGAATTACAGAGTTATAAACTTTAAATCTTTGTGGTTGATGTAAAGAACTCTATTGGTTTGCTCAGATTTGCATTCTATATTTTGTGATCATCTTCAAAAGCATTTTTGGAATATAGGGCAAAGACAGAACTAACCTACAATGTCTCAAGGGGACATTGGTAGTTTACTAATGTGGCTGTATTGCAAAAATTGTTCATTAATTAGTTTTGGAAGCCCCTTTGGGTTTAAATCAGTCCACTTCTGTATCAAAATGGTCTTTCAAATCATAATTTTGTCACTTTTAGGGGAGAAAGAATCATGCAATGGAAACCATACCTGGAGGGTTCCCTCAGGAAGCCACTGGGAAGATTTTTTTGGTGCCAATTTTAGCTTCTTGGAATGCTAGATTATCCTTTATATTGATGTCATTTTTTGACCTTGGGATATGCACAAATTTTAACGCAAGTCTCATATCGTGCTGTCTGTCTGTTCGTGACTGCCCAACTCTTGGTGATATTATAAGATGGCACTAATGATTGATACAACCATTATTGCATTAAAGACAGAGAGTTAGAAAAACTTGAAAAACTTGAAAAAGTTACACTTACCAAAGTTCATAATGCAGCATCGATCAGTATTAATAATTTCAGAATATTGTGGTTTAATATATCCATAGCCTCCTGCCACTAGCACCACAGCTTGGTGAGGAGCTGGGTAGTACACACCTGCTGCAAAGGAGATACTTCTGGGACCAGCTCTCCGTGGTAATTGAACCTAAATAGAAACACATGCATATTGGAATAGCAACGCATTTTAGTAGCAATATCCTCACCTTCTTCCATGTCAAGGTGGCAAAGCATCCATGCGTTTATGCAAGGACCTCCTGCTCTGCCTTCACCCCACAACACCAACAACTTAGGGTCCAGTCCCACTACCTCCTCCTCTGCCACTGACAGGTCTGGGGGTGGACAGGGAAGCCAGGTATGTGACTTATCAGCTGACTCCTGATGAAGATGGTGGAAGCGTGAAGAGGAGAGGACGTTGGGGTCTACAAGAGAGCAGGCACAGTGGAGGAGGTGCCCCTGTGGCCATGCACCTATAGGGATTATTTTACTCCAGTGCTGCATAAAGAGGAGGAAAACAAATAGATATCTTATTATGCTTCACGATAAGTATGTCTGTATATCCAAACTGCTGGAGGGATCATCACAAAATTTTCAGGGATTGATTATCGATGGGTATGGTTAAGTGACATGAAAGACTAACAGACAACCAAGTTCAGTAAAATTTGGTATGTGATCTCCCAATGACCAGAAGAATGTTATAATCCTGTGGGTGTAGCTATGGGTGCAGTTGAGCATTAACTACACCCAATGAAGTTCTTGTCACAGCCAAAAAAGAATATTACTTTCACAGGAGTGATTACTAGTAAGGTACACATGCTACAGATGGAGTCAACAGTCCCTGTTTACATTCATTCACAGACAGACAGACAGACAGACAGACAGACAGACAGACAGACAGACAGACAGACAGACAGACAGACAGACAGACAGACAGACAGACAGACAGACAGACAGACAGACAGATGGACAGAGAGAGACAGACAGAGGACAGACAGACAGGCAGACAGAGACAGACACTATCTTGTTTTGACCTGCTAGTTGTACTATTACACCAGATCCCCACAGAACACATACATTTTGGTTGCTGGTATGGCTTCAAATCACAGGATGATATACAGATTACATAGGCTACAATTTTGCATATATACTAGCTAAAAAGCCCACCTTATGGACATCATTTCAACCCATGAAATGTCGTCACAAAAGTATCTGCTTTGAAAATATAAAATGTAACTTTTAAAACAAAGGTTAATATGTCATTAGGTGAAACTTTTTTTTTTTGGAGTAGCCATTTTGAATTTTTAGTCTTACATGCAAAGATGAAGGTATATGGCCAGATAGGACCAACCCCATATTATTCACAGATTCATCTTGTCTGCATGTCAAGTTTTAGGCCAGTAGTTCCTTTTTTTTTCTGGCATAACTACCATTTTTGGCTCTTTTGAAAACGGAAACAGGTGTGGCCATATAGACATACTTAAGGTGTTACCCTGGTGATATCAATCCTAAATATACATGGGTTTGTAGTCTAACTTCAACCATTTTAGCTTGAATCGAGGATACGCAGACAGACAAATAGACAGACATATTGTTCACACTTTAATGTATGGATAGATATATTTGTGTATATATATTTATTTCCTTTTGTTCGGTTAGGTGATTCATGAGACACTGTTCGAGGGGAATGCATTTGCAAATCTTCCCATTTCCCATGGACACTTATTCCTATTTAGTATTTTTAACAATCTTTGCTGGTTAGTCAGGATCAGAGTATTATAGAAACATATAGATGGTTTCAACTTGCCCAAGTCGCCATATCCAGAATGTGTAGGTGGTTTAGTGGTCCGTCCAAACTTGCACGTCCAAATAACACCACAAGTTGCCTGGTCACAAGTGTGAAGTTAAAGCTATAACAAGGGACAGGACGTTGACCTGTGACCTCTGGACTAATCCATATACCTATCAATAATGATTTATTATTCTAAGTTAAATGTGAATAAATTAAAACAATATCAGACAATAAATAAGTCACATATCAAACAAAACTTCAAAATTTCCAATTTGTATTTCTTTTTTTTGTATTTTTATTATAAAATTCATTAGTTGAGTAGAGCTCACTTTGCTAGACGAAAAAAGAATAAATATCTGTCACTGCAGTTCCCAATTTTATCATTCCAATTTCTCCAAATTTATTTATTTTTATCTTTGTAAAACATTTCTAGATAATGAAAAATTAAAATTTACGGATTCCCAACATAGTACTGGAAACAAGAAAAGATCACAACTTACCCAAGCTTTAAAGCTAGGCATCAGCACTCTATTATTACGTGTCTAATTCAACATCCCTGAATCACTGCCTCCAGATTTGGCTTATTGTTATTTTTATACATATATAATGCATGATGATGGAATCATCTACTTCACTTCAATACTATTTTGGTCTCAATATTGCAAATGAATATTTATCTATTATTTACCCAAAATAATAACTTCTCTTGAGTCACTTGATGTAAGAGTTTTATTGTAAAGGGTAATATTCTCTCTACAATTTAACCATGAAAATAGCATTTCTCTCTTTTCTTTGACACTAGATGAAATTTATTCTAAAGTCAGTGATATAGGGATGTTCAATAATGCACATAATAATTCATCACAGGAATTTATAATTATTTCAAGAATTAGAAGTCACAGCTGTCAAGAAATGCTCAGTCAAACAAGCAGTCAGTTAACTAAATCAATAGATGAATCATTTCGATCTGAAGTTGGTAGTACATTACTTGGGCATGACTTTATGAGATAGAACTACACATGGCTCCCATAACAGAGGATATCATAGTTTTATCACATTATACCTTTATTGCAGGAGCTATCTTTAACACAAATTAATGCATGCAATTATTTGCACTGTATAAAAGAGAATTGAACCAAATGAATGAAATCTTACCTGAATAGAATTCATTAAAGATAGCAGTGAAAATATATTTACTCTTCCCAGTTAGAAAGAAATTAAATGATGATACACTTTTTATACTAGGTAAAAATAATAATAGTAGGGCTATAAAATATTTTTGGCAAATTATGTTTTATATTTAAGAACTACTTATTATTATTGATTCAGTAGGGCAAAGTGGAGTGATTAGGGCAGGGGAAGACAAAGTCAGTGACTGGTCCTTGGACCCTGCATTCAACCATTAATTAGGTTATTTTTGACATTTACTCTGGCAGGCACACAGTTAGGCAGTGAGTTAGCGCAAGTAATAAAAGGGATTAGCAAATGGTTTCCATATTCATCCTCAAGAATACAAATTAATTTAAATGGCATCCATGGAAAAGTGCGTAATTGGTTCCTCATATTTGTGCAAGCTAATGAAGAAAACCTGTGGGTCATGGATGTGTACTAATATTTGTCGGCTAATGGTTTTAACCAAACTACTAATGTTTCCAAATTGTCTGCAGCCAATTTCATAAGGAAAAGGTTAATAGAGAATTTGGGCAAATTCACTTTGTATGTTTTTATTCTACCTCTTGTTTATGGAACTCATTGGCTTAGAAACTTGACATAGACATTTATTAGAGGCTCCTGAAGAAAATATATGAATATTTTGGATTGTTAATATCTAAAAGCTTGGCAAAGTAAAAATTAGTTTTGTACTTCACTAATGATAAAAGTCAGATAGACCCTAAATAGAGAGTGCTAGTGCACTCCCTAATATTGTAGCTAACTCTATTTACTTAATTCCTTAAGTTTTTTTCCTTGTAGTATTATAATAGAGCTTTAACTAATAATTTTAAGAGAATTCATTTTTAATCCACTGAATTATTATTATAACTAGAAGAAAACCTGCCTTATGTGCCATTTTTAAGTTTGTCACCTGCAGTAAACAACATGTTTAATTCCCTTAATTTAACAAATAGGGATTATTGACACTAATATGATCAATCAAACAAACATGATACAAATATTAAACATGCAAAGTTTCTGTGCTAGGTTGTGTTCTGTGATAGGTTGTGTTCTGTGATAGGTTGTTCCTTATCACTAAACCACACCCATTAACAAAACCATATTCACAGCCACCCGAATTGAAAAGCAATTTTGCAAGTAAATGCAGTGAGTTGCCCTAAAAATCCTAGAAAGTTTTATGAAGATCTCACATGGGTTTGGAAGGAAATAAAGTCCGCATATACACATAGACAGATACAGACAGACAGACAGACAGACAGACAGACAGACAGACAGACAGACAGACAGACAGACAGACAGACAGACAGACAGACAGACAGACAGACAGACAGACAGACAGACAGAGAGATAGACAGACAGAATGACAGACAGTGGGATGTTGATGCTTCCTCACTGCTCCCCCCCCCCCCCCCCACCCTGATCAAAGAGGAGTTAGAAAAGCTATTCACGGCCTTAGCCATAGCCAAAGTAAAAATTCCAACCTATTTATGTTGCAATCCAGTGTATTATTAGCATGCTCAAATAGTTTTGTATCCATTAGAGAACTGTGGGAGAAGTTGATGGACAAGAAAAAGGGACAAACTGAGGATGCTCCATTGTAACATACATTATGAATTGAATTTGTTTTACTACTGACGATTAAGAGAACTTATTTTAAATCCACCAAACAATCAATACAATTATTATTATTGTTGCCATTATTAAAGAATGGACATAACTATTTGATAAAGTAGACTACTCATACATTGTGAATTGCAAATCCAAATGATAATTAATAATATATGTGGGATCAACAGTTCTGCTGTTGATAAATTGACAATTTTGAGTGACCACACTTTAGTGTAGTAACCAAGGCCAGAGAATAACCTACTTTTTTTTTTTTTTTTTTTTTTTTTTTTTTTTTTTTTTTTTATGATATCCAAACAAGAAGTACATTTTTTTTCATGGATAAATAAATAACAAATTAAATTTGTAAATACAAAATACTTCTCACCTAAATTGATGTGGAAAATATGTAACTCATTGGTCACTACATAATGACTTCTTCCTATAAAAACTACTCCTTGTTGATGTTTAAAATTCTTCACAGCTGGAGGAAGCCCATACCCTCCCATCACACAAAGCATTTCCTCTCCATAATCTACCATTCCTGCTCCATACTTGCACAGAGGTCCCTCCTCTGGGTTGGTTGGGTTTATGTCTCTCCATTTGTTATTGTTGAGGTTGAATTCATGAACATTTGCTTCAAGTCTTTCATAACAAATCCAGCCACCAAATACATATACCTATCCTTTATTACTAAACAACAGGTACCTTGTCCCACATAGTCAGTCCCGCCTGAGACTAAAGTTTCCGCAATGTGCCATCTGCTTCTCTCAAAATTATAAATATTAATATCACAAAAAGTTGAACTAACACCAAAATTAAAAATGTAACAATTGTTCTTGTGCACAGCACAACAAGCACGAGATATTTCAATAGGATCACTATCATCCTCCTCAGCCATTGAGAGAGCTATTAGTCAAATTTCCTGATATAAAATTTTCTAATATAGTAGAGAATAAATTAGTGTTACTCCTTCGTGAGGCGTGCTGCAGCTCGCCCACATTTTCCCCGCCCAAATAGTGTATGTTCCGCGCTTTCGGTTGATGTATGGGTCCCGTTATTTTCTGAGTCCTGTTATATAGCCAGCCCTGTTAAAAAAGTTTGACCTTTACGTGGGTGGTGCAGAAAGATTTCTTGCAAGGTGAAAGTTTTTAATTAGTCAATTCTATAGATAACCCAGACTGTTCTTTGTAACGAGTTGACCAGCGAAGTTCACTACCTGTGCAGGCAGAAAGGATTCTCCCGTAGCACTGGCTGGTAGGATAAAACTAGAGCACCATGTTGTGAGCAGGAGTAGCAAATAGTGACAGCTAGTTACAGCTGAACCAGCTAGATTTTGGGACAGAAAGTGCCCCAGACAAGATAGTAACAAATATTATGAGATTGTATGTAAATAAATTCATAATTAACATATACTTTTACTTATTCTTTTTTTGATCCACTTATTATTCTTTCCCTATTTAAATCATCTATAATTATTATTTTTACTTACATATGAAACTAATCACTTTTCTCGAGTTTGAACATATAAACCGCCTCTATAGTTAATGTATGTGCCCAGCAGCTTATGACTTACTATTGAGTCATCCAAACAAGATTTTTTCAAAATTATATTTTTCTTTCATAAATGGAATTAATTGAATAGCAATGCCATTATATTTTGAAATCTTCAATAACCCCATTATTCCATTGTGCTTTATTGCTAGATTATTATTTCATCTTGATTTTTAAAATTTCTAATTTACTCCCAATTATTTTCAAAATTATGCTAGCATAACCTATCAAGGCCTAAATTTATAGCAGGTAAAGTCAATAATAACCAAAAAAAACAAAAAAAAAACAAAAAACAAAAACAAAAACAAAAAAAAAAATATATATATATATATATATATATGTATGTATATATATCCAAGATTGTACATAATAACAACCCATAATCATATACACGATATTTGTGATCTATATTACGAGTAACATAAGGTCACAAAAAAAGGTAACAAAATAGTATAATTGTGAGCAAAAATACCATTGATTGATCAGTCATATATAACATTTATACCAAAAAAATGCTACAAACGTATTCCTGTCGCATCTGTGGAAAGTCCCATTCACACATGACAGAGAAAGACAAATGATATAGAGAGCAACATCAAAATGCAAGCAAGTCAGTATTTCCACCCATTCAAGTGTTACTTGTCTCGATTCTATACAGTGATACTCCTGCTTGGTCATAGTCAATCAGTACACAATGATTAATTGGGTAAATATAACAAGGGTAAGGTAAATAATATTTTGTCAGCTCTAGTTTATAGCATTAACAGATCACTAACATCACTAACATCAGTCCCAATTACCAATGTACCTATTACACAAGAGGTTTCACATACAATTTATTGATACAAAAAATCTCAAATTTAATTCATTTGAAGAATTTTGGGATGGAATGATTGGAGGAGAAAACTTCATATCAGCTAAGAGTGACCCACAGGAAGACCTTTTCACTACCATGAACCAATAAAAAGGCTGAAATTTGGCATGTAATATCCATGTTACCAGGAGTGTCATTACCCTCTTGCTATGCCCACAGGAAGTATTAATCCAATCAGTTTGATTGGTGCCAAAAAAAACATCAACTTCATGAGAGTAAAAGCAAGCACCCAAGTTGCTACCAACTATCTTGCTTTTTGGACTAATACAATGAGATGCAATGGGTAGACGGTATATATAAACAGGAAACTTTCTGTGTGTGTTCATTACAGATGGCCAAACAGATTTTTGTGAAACTTTGCAGGCATGATCCTTAAGTGCCTGACTAGGTTAGGCCATTTCTATTTGACTATTTGGTGCAAAGAATTTTCTAACTGCAAGATTAGGTTAGAAGGTTATTTTGAAACTGAAAATTGTTAACATAGATTGTACTGTAATTATTGTAACATAATGAATTCCAATAGGACATCACATTAGATCAAATAAAGTTATATTTCTGAATGTGACAGCAACAAGTAAGACTTTATCAACAACTATTGTCCTTTCAAGTGGAGATAGAGGATAGAACAATGTCATTCTGTACTATCCAAGTCCAATATAGGATATTGAAACAGAAACTTAAAGTATTTTATTTAAAGAATTTACAATAGAGTATAAAAAACCAAATGGCCATAGGGTAAGAGTAAGAAACCAACTAAAATGATACAAAATATGTGAATATATATTAAGAATCAAAGGTGTATTTCCTGTGCAGTTCAAGACAATGGAGAGAACAGCATGAATAAAAGAAAATGTCATTCATATGATAAGGTGTGAATATATGGATAGGAGAGCATGAACACAAAAAAACATTTCATTCATATGGTAAGGTATGATGTATGAGCATGCTTATAATTATTAATGAGTATGAGTTACTATACATTCCACATGAGAATAGCCTCTCCTCCTCATCATAGTGTACTAGTTCACTAGGCCAGACATTTTGCATCATTACAGCTCTATGACTGAACAAGTGCATGCTAGCTGCTGGCAGTACAGTTTCAATAGTTCCAACTGTAATTGGTGCAATTTCTGACCCAACATAAATTATTATTTCATTTGCTGTCATGCAAAACCCCACCAAAAATACAACCACAATCGAAGAAAAATCGAGTGGCACCCTATATTTTTTAATACAAAAACCAACAAATATGGCCAAAATGTTAAGGCAATGGTCATCAAAAAGAATGTCAGTGGTTTTATTCCTGGATTGGGCTTTTCTCCCCTCTTTCATAGTTTCTTCCATCAAATAACTGATAAAAAGAGCATATTGGGTCGATCGTGACCACACCTCTTCCTGGTTCATAAGTATGAGACTATATGCACATGTATGTATGCATATAGGTAGCTAGGTAGGCATGTATGTATGCATGCATGTAAGGGTAGGTAAACATATCCTTCCTATACCAAGAATGATTTTTACCCCAAAAATATCTGAGCCACCAGGTCACACCCCTTCCTGTAGGCATGCCACTATATCCCACAATCCCATCATGTCTGATAGTATTGATAAAGCACCTATTGAAAAACATCCAATTTAATATCCTGGTATCACGATCAGTAATTCTGCCACATTACAAAAGGTATTCTAAGGATTTTGTAGTTGGTCTATATTTAATAGTTTCAATAGTTAAGCGCAGATTATTAGGTGATACTTGATTTTACTGATACCTTCACCTTCAAAAATTGGACAAAAACTCACCACCATTGAAAACTCAGGAACTGCTAAACATCCACGCCCAGTTAAGCACTGATTGAACACATTTACATCAACTAAATTCTGGTCCCCCTGGGGTACGGTATGGATACATTTAAAGAGCATTTCTTTAAATCTAGCCATATACCCCTAGCTCTAGGGGTGAGTGAATAACATACTAGTTAGTCCATGTGTTCAATAGGATGTGGGTGTTCAGCAGTTGCCCACTAACCTAGACCACAAAGGATGAAGAGATCAGTGATGTTAAGTATCGCTATCACTGATTATCATACATATTACATGTGCTAATTAAAGATGACATTAAATAGAGCTAGTTTACTTTTTTTCTACTAAGCAAATTCCTTACAAATAAGGGGCACACAGATAGCTATAGAAGCTATGAACCTGTGTATATTAATGAAGGGAGATGTGGTATCTAACATCAGGTGATATGAGCCCTGGTCTCCTCTCCCTAACATATTAACAGAAAAAGAAAGAATTTGAAAGAACTCTCAACATGGAGTAGACCATGAGTCAAAGAGACAGCTGTGATTCTGTGACTGTGAGCTTTAGTATATGGTGGGGGAATCAGTGACAAGGCCTAAAGGGTCAAAGTTTGAGTCCGAAGTTCTTAGCTAGGGTTGAGCTGAGGGAGGGGTGAAAGTTTTTATTTTGGGGCAACTGGCTGCATAACAAGATTAGCTATTTTTACCAAATCTGAAGTTAGTCTCACTTAGCCAGACCCTTTTCCTACCCTAAACTGTTTGGTCCACGGTAGGTAAAGGGTGTGAGACTAGATGGACAGGGTCAGAGTGACATTTTGGTCCATTAATTTATAATACAGCATGAATCAAAATTGGCTTGCATATGGCTCTTGAATCTAGCTAACTGGCTATATTATATAGATCCTCTTCCCAGTTTTATGCAATAGAAAACAATTTTTAGTGGTGCAGATAGTACTGTGACCTCCTGTGTGCTATTCTGCAAGTTTACCAAACTAACTGTACTCTGGAGGAAGCAGTGATTTACTTATTTCAGAGACAGATGATAAGGCAAGTCATTCAGATGGTTCACATGTACCCAGTCAGGATCATTCTATTAGAACAACCAAAATGAATGTGTAGATTTTACAGTAATAAATTGCTATAGTTAGCTATAAACACTAGCTATGGATTGGGTCTCAATGGAACTAGCCTAACTAGCCTCCTCACCCTTTTTATATATCAATGTACTGCTCTTATAACTATTTGTGTTCAATGCTCAATAATTGTGTTGGTATGGATTCATGCAGATCTAGATGAAGTGTACTTTTTGTCAGAGCCACAGGAGGAGGACCAATCCTGAACTAATACAAATGTGGGTCACCAAGAGAGGCTGGATAAAGACAGGAGTTATGAGAATTCTGTAGTTGATACAAATGTGGGTAACCAAGAGATGCTGGATAAGGATTATTATGAGAACTCACTTGAGAAGGATTCAGCTGGCCCCTGGGAGCAGAGGCCCAGGAAGTAACCATAAACTATAAAGTATAAAAGACAGAGATAACTGAATATACTTAAGTTCTTCACTAACCACCAAAGATTGTATCATTGTGAAAGAAGCTATTGCCTGATACCAGAAGTTCACTGGATCAGTTTATGATACTTACCTTAGTTTAGAACTCATTTTGTGAACTAGCCACTAATAGAGGGGTGGTATGGTAGCCTTGATAAGAAGTTTGGTAGTGAGACCAAACTTGTATGTCAGTGATCATGTCATTGCTCTGATTGCCTGTGTAACAGGGGAAAGGAGCCAGGGAGCGCTCACATTGGTGGCATCGAGTGTAAGGATTGACTGACATGAATTAACATGGAAGACCTATGTCAACTCCAGGAGCTAATCGACATACTCAAAGCCAGGCAGCTGCCCTGAACTTTTTGACGCTGGGAGAGTCAGAGCTGCAGTCATTCTCCACACCAGCTGCATCACGAGCACATGGCATCATCGAAGACTTCTACCTGGCAGAGGAAAGGTGGGTGGATCCAGAAGAGAGAAGAATAGAATGAGAAGAACACTAAGACAAAATGACCAACAATGGGAAAAAAACTGACACCGAAGGGAACAACAATTTTCAGACCAACAGCAACACCAGATCGAAATCCTGCAAGGCATGGTGGCAGCTGGAGTAGGCGCAGTACCACCACCCAGAGTAGCACCACCCAGAGCGGCACCACCCAGAGCGGCACCACCAAAATTGTCCCCACCAAAATTTGTTGAAGGAGTAGATGACATGGGAGCATTTTTGGAGTTGTTAGAAGCAACTGCCAATGCTGCTAGTTGGGCTCACAACCACTGGCTTATTAACCTACAAAACACCCTGTCAGGACAAGGGCTATTAGCCATTTCATCTCTGTCAGCAATAGAACAAAATGACTACATCACCATCAAGGCAACTCTACTGGCAACCTACCATGGCTCCAAAGAAACCTATGAAAGAAAGTGTTCAGTGCAATATTCAGTACTGGAGACCCTGACGCATGGTTCCGAGATGACAAGCATATAAGAAATGGATACAGGCTAGTGGAGGATCTGCAGAGGACACGTTATTATTAGAACTTACATTGCAGAAGCTTCCATGCTGGCTAGAGAACCAGATGAGGCAGCTGAAGCCAAACATGTAGGAAGAGCTGAAGGAGGCTGTGTGAGATATATCAGCACCTCGAAGCCATTGCTAGCATGTGATGGAGAGGAGTGTACCACAGAAAACATGCATGAAGGGAAGGAGGTGACTCTGGCTGTGACAAGATGATGGCAGGATATCATTTAATGCAGGATGTGAATCTCATGAGTAAATAATTCAGATTAAATAATTGCTATATGTTTTCTTTATCTATTTGCAATATGTTATCTTTTAAACACACATTCATTTCTAATCTGACAATCCTTGCCAAGACAAATGAAGATAACTTTTGACCAAGGCTAACTTGACCATGATGGATTTTTCCAGCATAGTTTTGGGAAATTCATATATGCATTATACATACATTAGGGGTATTCAGTGAATTCCTAATCTGAAGTTAGTCTTGCGTAACCAGACCCTTAACCTACCACCCCCCCCCCCCCCCCACCCCAGGGTTGTGGTACTGGAGACTTGCTGGAGAGCACCAGGATGACATTTTGGTCCATTTATTTAGTGTGAATCTAATCTAAATTGGCTTGATATGGTTCTTGACTCTAGCTAACTGCCTATATTATATAGATCCTCTTCCCATTTCCATGTAGTAGCAACAAATTATTGGTTGTGCAGATTGTGCTGTTTATATAATTTCCTAGAGAGTTATTCTGCAGGTATACTAAACTAACTATGCTCTGGATAAAGCAGTGATTTACTTATTCCAGTAACAGATGATTAAGGCATGTCATTCAGATGGCTCACATGCACCCAGTCAGGATCAATTTATTAGAACAACCAAAATGAATGTGTAGATTTTGCAGTGAAATATTGCTATAGTTAGCTATAAACACTAGCTATGGATTGGATCTCAATGGAACTAGCCTAACTAGCCTCCTCACCCTTTGTAAATATCGATGTACTGCTCTTATAACTATTTGTGTTGAATGTTCTATAATTGTGTTGGTATGGATTCATGCAGATCTAGATAAACTGTACTTCTTCTTTACTTCGTCAATCATGCAAACCTGTGCTCTACAAACTTGTGATCTACTAACTTAAAGTTAACATTAGCAATATTATTATTACCATGCAATTGCTTTCTAGGTCCACCAAAATTGTCTTAAGGAGGGACATGTCTTAAGGATGGACATTTTTCTGGAGTACATGTTTTTCAGGATGACATGTCTTGTGAGAGCTATGTCTTAAGGAAGGTCATGCTTTGTAGGAGGAAATGTCTTGTGGGAGGTCATGCATTGGTGGAGTGCATGTCTTCAGGATGGCATATCTTATAATATGCTGTGTTTTACTGGAAGACATGTCTTACTGGATGACATGTTTTATTGGATGGTATATACTATAGGAGGGCATGTCTTGCAGTTATCTATGCACTTTTGTTCCCTCTTCCCCATGCACATATCATTTACTGTGCCCTTGTGCTTCTTGTACACTAACCCCACATATCACCACTTTCTGATTATATTACTATTCTGTACCTTCTGATTACACCACTACTTTTTATGATCTCCTTTCCATTCCCCTTTTTCCAACTAATTAATTATTTTATTATCACATGTTTATTGCGTTAGTGCATTGGCCTAGCTGACCCTCAGTAATTCAATCTTGTCCACCCCATTGTACCTCACAATGTATATGCACACTTATGATACTGGAAAGCTATAAAAAAAATAATAATAAAAGGAATTTAAAATAAGTAAATTAAAAAAATACATCATGGTCATATGGTTCAGTGTTATATACACTTTAAGGGTTTTTTTTTTTTTTTTTTTTTTTTTTTTTTTTTTTTTTTGTTTCTAGAATATGTCTGGAACTAAGTGTTCTTATCAGACTCTAAGAAATAAAGGTAGAGCCAAACTATGGTAGTATAATTATATCAATTGATGCTAAGTGCTAATGTGAAATCCAATTTGACCAAGTGGTGTGCTCTTGAAACCTTTGAAATCACAGTAAGTTTGGGATTATGAGTAGCTTTAACTACAGGTCTCCTATGGATTACCCCTTCATGTTCAGGGTGTGCTCTTCAAATGTACTGTAGTAATTTCTAAAAACTATAATCCTGAAAGCCTGTTAAACATATTCATGTTGAGGAAAGAAAGAAATTTGTAGTTAGTTGAGAATTTATGTTATATGGTGCCCGAGTGTTACTTAGCATAAAGTGGTTTTATGATACCAGAAAAATAAAAAATGTTGAGTGTTGAAATTATGTGAGTCCAAACCAAATAGATTGGGATCTCTTGAAACCTTCAAAATCACAGTAGGTTTATGATAATGAGTCGCTTTAACCACAGGTCTCCTGTGGATTACCCCTCCATGGTCAGGGTGTGCTCTTCAAATGTCCTATACTGGAATTCTCAGAACTGGAATCCTGAAAGAGCAACACCTTCCAAATATTAAACTTTTCCTATGAAGTTTGCCAGTTGATGACCCTATGCATATAAATATTAGAAAACTTTGGCAGCAACAGTTTGGGGAGTTGGAGTCACCACTACAGAAGAGTATGAATATACACTTGCAGCAGTGGTCCATTGACTTCTGCAGATAAAATCTGGGACAAATATAGTTTAGTTTCAGGGTTGGGGCTAGTTTTTATCTCAGATTTAGCCTTGTAAATCTAATAATGGAAACCTCCACAAAAGTTTCAGCAGTGTTGAAACATTTTCTACTGCTCTGCAGGATGAAATTGTTATTTTTCACTCTCTATCTTTTATCTCCTACAAAAACCTTTTTCAGATAGCCAAATGTTTCTAATGACCTGAATTTTTTCCTATGACTTTGTTTAATTATCTTACTCCAGGGTTCTAACTAGTAAATGAACCTTGACTAGTTCATGAGTTAATTACACACCAAAACAGTCAGAGATTGTAAACATTGAGTTACTAACATCTATCAAGCTTGCCTGCTAGCCTGAGTGCACCTTGACCCCCAGGGGAATAGGTCTGCTAAAGTAACCAACCACATTTTGTGTCTTGTCTACAGTTTATAATCACAAGCCAGTGTGCAGGTTAGTGGGTGTCATATTATATCACAGGAGGTCAGCCATCAGTGATGTGTCAGGGGGTGACTATGACTACTCCTCATAGTTGTGCTTGCAGTAAAGGTTTTGTGCAAACAATGAATTATATAACATTCATATTACTTTAGGGAACTACCAGATACAGCTGGCATTTGATAGACTAAAATGATCTATCTATACAAAAAATAACAAACTGTCTGTCTTCCATCCTGCCATCCTGCCTGTCTGCCTGCCTGCCTCTCTGTATATCCCATATTTGCACTTGAATGTTTGAAGTTAGACCTACAAACCCATATAATTAGAATCAGTGTCACCAGGAGAACATCAGAAGCTTATCTATATGACCACACACCTTTCTGTATTCAAAATAATATTACTTTAACTAGAAAAATGAATGGAGCTACAGGCCAAAAATTTTGGCATGCAAACACAACTTAACTCTGCGAATAACATGGGGTAGGTCCCACCTGGCCACACCTCTTCCTGCTTTTGCTTAAGAATAAAAATGTCAAAATGAAACTTAAAAAAACAAAACAAAACAAAAACACTTAGATCTAATCACATCTTTACTTTTGTTTCAAAAGTCTTCAGCACATGTCTTAAAAGCAGATATTTTGGATATAAATGTGGTTCGAAAAACCACCCTTAGGGCGGTAGTTTCAGTACACTCTATAAATGGAAAAGGCATGTGTGTGTGGGTTCCATGGACAGCCAAATGTCTGAATAGATATTTATAAAACTTGGCAGACATGATCCTTGGATAGCTACTACAGTTTTTCGCCAAACAATATTCCGAACATGTCACCTCTGGTGGAGGAAGGAGATATTTATATTTTTTTATTACAAAAAGGCCTTAAAAACCGTGGCTTAGTGGTTAAAGCACATGTCTCCTCAAGCTGAAAGTCAGTGGTACAAACCTGGTCTACGTTTATTTTTCCCTTCTCTTCCCCCCCCCCCCCCCCTTCCCTTTTCCTTCCTTCCTTCCTTCCTTCCTTCCTTCCTTCCTTCCTTCCTTCCTTCCCTCCCTCCCTCCTTCCTTCCTTCCTTCCTTCCTTCCTTCCTCCCTCCCTTCCTTCCTTCTTTTCTTCTTCTGCAACCACATCTATCCACACTTATTTACTTCCCTTTTTTACAATCAAACTTTAACTTGTTCGCAGAGTTTAAATATATCTTTCTTGGGAATCTTGCTGTTATGGTCATGGTTGAGTTGTTTGTTTTTCTTTTTAAGTCAAAACATTAAATCATAAGTGAGCCAGTTTTTGGCTGGAAATTTCCATTTTTGTTCTTATTTTTGCTTATACTATTTAAAAAATTCTGATATAGTCCAAATGTTTAAATAAAATCATTCGAAAATTAGTGAGTTAAATAGAGAACGGTCAGAAATGCACACAAACGAATAATTTCCTTGTTATTTATTGGATTAGGGACCTGAGTAGATTGTTATTTGTAAATGATGACTCAAGTTGATTTGTTATTTATTGAGTAGATTTGTCTGATCCTCAGAAGATGTGGAGTAGTTGTGAGCAGTGTGGCCACAAGTAGTGACATTTTGAAAAAATTAGGGAAGATAAGGTCTAATAGGGAAATACTACACTCTCAAAATGTAGTGGATTTAACAGCATGAGTCAGGGATTCCGTACAAAGTTAAACCATAGGCATCTTCCCATGCAGAAGAGGAGATAGGAAAAGGATACCTTCAAGTTTCTGAGAAAGATATTCATAAGGCTACAGAAAAGGTCAAGCTCCTTACCACGCATGAGAGCTCTATTCCAATTGTCACTGTTCTTGCAAGCTACACATGAAAGGAGAATATCTGTGTCCACAATTCCATTGAGAGCTTAAGTGCCCCATGATCCAGGAGCTGGCCTGGGATACCTGAAGCACAGAGAATTTCTTGCTGGATGTGCACTCATATAAGGATTCAGTGGGGAGTTGTTGTTTTATTTTTTGTTGTTTTTTTTTTTAATTTGAACTGTTTAGCCTGGGTATGCTGAAAATATTCTTTCTTCCTATTTTGAATGGTGCTTCTAAGTGGTGTATAAGGCAAATATTAAAGCTGTGATCTGAAAGATAAGTTGTAATATGTTCCAATATAAATTTGTAACATGTGATTTGAAGGCTAAATATAATCTTTGATAGTGTTTTGGTAGTGATTTATTCTGTAGCTGAAAATGTGTAGTCATAAAAAGTAGTGATTTTGAGCTGAATCACAAAACTGGTCTTGAGTCATGAGTTCTTTTTAATAAAACATTTTGGAATTAAGAGGCTTGGATGATGTTTGATTGGATGCTCTCTACTCAGTGTGGTTATTCCTATTCAAAACTCTTCCAGTGGTTTTGTGAGTCTAAAAGTGCCAGAAGTTGTACTTGCTATCGCTTGAACATATGATGGGACATAGTAGTAGACCACACCACTTTCCTACTAAACCGACTAACCAAATATAACCCACTTTTTAGGGTAGTCATGTCCTAGCAGTGGATGTTTTTTATCCACAAAAAAAAAAAAGTCACCTGTCCACATCCCTTCCTGTGGGCTGGTCAGGAAAACAATGCCAACGATGATGTAATCTATTTATGATACTAATAACAGTCAAATTCATGGACCCAGAAACATAGAAGAATGCAAATACCCCTTGAATCTTGGTGTAAATTGATTGAGTCACACTAGGGCATGTTGTTATATCCGTGCAATGACAGGTATATGCTGCTATGAGATTATAACACATCTGCAATGTGGACAGAAGGCATTACATATTATCACATAAATGGAAATTGAATAATGTCAGAATTGATAAAACTGCAAATAGCTGATCAGGGTTTGATGAAATTTTCCAAGTATCAACCTTGGATTCCTGGGTAGATTATTGACTTTCTTCTTTCTTTTTTTTTTTTTTTTTTTTTTTTGGTGGGATAAAAAATAAATCAAAATCCTTTGTTAAAAATAATCAGCAACAATAAAAATAGAATATGGCCACACTTTTTCGTATGGGAATCTCATTGTATTCTTGGTAAAATTGGGTATGTTTTTCTTAATTTTTTCATCTTTAAAATTTTTTTTCATAAATACAGTTATTTAATTTCATCTTAACATTTTATTGATAGACTTCAAATACATTTTGTAATCTGGATGGAATAATTTCATTTTAATACTATGTCATTGGCTCTTTTAGCAATAAGCTCTTTTGGCACATTAATTTTGCTTTCTTTCAATACTGTTCCTCCTGTGAAATTCCTGATAGTCATTATTTTGATTTTCACAGAAAATTAATTTTTTTTTACAGGAATAGTGGAGAGTGGAAGTTGGGGGGGGGGGGGGGGGAGGGGGGGAGGGGAAAAGTGGTTAGTGGGAGCAACAGAATTTTGTACATTCAGCAGCTGTAAAAAAGCAGCAGACCTTTGCTGCAATAGGATTCTATGAAACACTACTTTAAAGTTCATCAATTTTTTCTTTAAATTGCTGATAGACTTTTATCTGGTCAACTTGGTGAGCCATGATAAAATGCATTAATGTCTCTTTGGTGTGGCAGGCTGTGAAAGGCTATGCATTACTTTTGGTGGAAATAAAATGGCAGAAAAGGAAGAGCCTTTTTTAGGCTTCTTTTAGTTACTACACTTAAACAATGGGGTTTGGACAATTGAGACATAGCCACAGGTCACTTGCTTACTGGAATATTATATCTGCCAATCTTCAACAGATCCTTACAGCAATTTTTCAGTTTATTGTATACTTATAAATAAATATATAAATATATAAACACCACTAGCTCTATTATATAAGATTATAGCTTCAGAAATGTAGCTGCTGACTGCAGTGTTTTACCTAGTACTAAAGTACAATTCTTCACAGGGGGAGGGGGTGGTGGTGGTGGTGGTGGTGGTGGTGGTGTTGGTGGTGGTGGTGGTGGTGGTGGTGGTACAAAAAACAGCTGCAGCAGCCACAACTAGGGTTGTGGGCATGTGTAAGTAAAAAATAAATTATGAGGTTTAAAGGGAAAATAGGTTATATTAAAAAAAAAAAAGGAAGATAAAAAAAAAAGTCTCAAAATTTCTTCTTCCACCAATTCATAGAATGTTAACCATAATAATACTAAATCGTAATCACCAATAAATACATTTTAAACCAGTGATGATATTTATAAAAAAATATAATAAGAAATAAATTTTAAAAAAATAGAGGGGGTGAAATAGATTAAAAGTTACAATGTTAAGGTTGTGCTACTACACCCATTCAAAATAAAATAATATATTTAAAAATATGAATGTAAGAAAAATATTGAAAGTTTCAACTACACCCACTTAAAATAAAATAATAAATAAAAAAAGAATATAAGAGATATATTGAAAATAACAATGTTAGTACATGTAACAATACCCATTTATGGCTGTACAAAAATTAGTTCTGGGACCATAGAAGACAAATTTCTGCTTTATTTCACCACCGGCCATGCAAAAACTAAAAAAAAGAAAAGAAAAAAGAAGGACCGAAAACAACCATGGCATAGGCAGTGTGGATGAGTGTGTGTGTGGAGGGGGGAGGACAGTGTGGAAAGTGACCTCTATCTTGAATAATGCATGTGAATATCAGTAAGGAAAATATCATTTCCTATACACAAATCAAACCAGGAATTTGGAAATAATTTGGAAATTAAAAACACCCTAGGTTATCATGAGAAGTGTTTCTGGGCTGGAGACATTAGAAAATCAATAGCTAAAAAAAAAAAAAAAAAAAAAAAAAAAAAAAAAAAAAAAAAAAAAAAAAAAAAAAATAGAAAGCTGGACATTCACAATTGCTATGGAAGCACTGTTATGGAAATCATTTATCCAAGAAATGCAATCACTGCCAAGCAGAAGAATTAAATTGAAATTCCTTTAATACCCTTTTAAATTGTGGCTAAACAAATGTATGTTAGGTAAAGTGCCTTGATCATTGCAAGCAAAGCTGCAAATGGGTCTATGGTTTCTATTATATAGTCTGGCCTACGTGATTGCTTCATTGTTCATTTTGACCCAATGTGATGAAGAATGGCAAGAGTGGATAGTAAGCTTGCTCATTCCTCATTGCTAGTTACACTGTGCCTCTACTGTTGATAGAGATGTTCATCCATTAAATGGTCTCACACTTCCTCTAACAATTACAATGGCACTACCCATTTATGGTCCCATGCATGGCTACAGCAAATATTAATGTGAAAGGTACAAATTTGTTGTGTACAAATGGTTGTCTGGACCATGCCTTAACATGCAAGTCATATCCTTGGCTAGTAAGAGATATTAAACTTTCCAGATCACATTATTATTTTGTAAAAATTTGTTTAGTAGTAGGAAGTAACTTGCTTTCAAAAACAAATACATATATGTAATTACACTTAAGTAATTCATATTTGAATGGCTTGTTATGTTTTATATTGCCATCTCCATTGAAGGGAAGACAACTTTTGTGAAATGAAGAGGCTTTAATTAGATTTAAATTTCAACATTTTTAGTTTGGTAACTTTTGTTGAGGTATAAGTCTTGATATTGTATGGTGGCAAAAACTGGAGACCATTAGTGCAGACCAGCTACTGTGGGTGAGCAAATGCTTAACAAATATGCACAGTCCTCCTGTAAAAGGATAAGATTAATATCCCATGATACATACATGCACATGCTTTCAGTTACAATGCCTAAATATAAGCAATTATTTATGATATAGGAATCTACAGTAAAAGTAAAAGAAAATCATATCTTATTCATGAGATATTTTTTGAATATATGCAACCATCTCATGTAAGTTGGTTTAGCATTTACTATCTTTTTTGTTCCTTTTCTTAGAGGAAGTAATGATCTTATTTAAACAGCATTAGCTATTTAATTTAGGACCAATACAGGCCACCTGCAGTGAATCCTGTGGAGAGTTGCCACATGCTGTTTCTTTTTTTTTGTTGTTGTTAAGGGAAGAAGAGCCTCTGTCAGATGTCTGCTCATCAAATGATTGTTTGAAATACCTCCATTCTATAATTAAATTTGAGCCCATTCCAATACTATTAAACATCTCTTCAACACCAATGAAAGACTAAATAAAAAAAACAAACAAAAAAAACAAACATAAGGGCAATTCTATAAATTACTTTAACAGCTCTCTAAATGAAAGAATTATGTGAATAATAAACACTGCAGTCAAGAACATAACCTAGGTTGGCAGCTGCCAAACTTGTGCCTTTAACCATGCTCTTATATGTCAATAATAAATGATTAAAAAATAATAATTTAATCATAAAAAAGATTACAAATTTTTATAGGGGATTGTGCTCTCTATCAAAATTATGAATTAATTCTTCAATGTTGCTGTACCTGTGGATATGCATGAGAGCTAATTCAGCAACTCTATCTTCACTTATAGTACTTCTCAGATAAGTCTAATTAATATGAATAGGAAATGTATCTTTCAGCCTCACAAGCAGTAAGAGGCACTACTGCCAAAACAGAAATTAAATAAAGTATGGTAGGAAATGTATTTACATATATGACATATAGAGATGTTGCTACTGTAATGGGGACAGAACTTGTCTTCAGTTTAGTGATTTGTTCGACTGAAATGTTCATTCTCACTCCTGATGCTTTCATATGTTGTACTTAAATTAACTGCCATTTTGGCATCCACTGATCATTCCAAATCTATTCCCACAGTTGAAGTACAATACTTCTCCTTGTTTGGTTCAGTAATGATATATGCTAGTAGTAACATATTTCTTTTCATTACAATACTTTTTTCCATCAATATATCAAACAGACCTGCACAAATATCATCCAACATCCAAATTGCTGCATCACATTTTGTGAAACTTTTCCGCTAGCTCATCACAAGGTCCATCATGGTAATGGGTACAGCATTTTGTCATGGATTTAACCTACACAAGTTCATTGTTTCTATCATTATTCAACATCAATCTTCCTGGTTGAAGTAAAAACTTTATCAAAAGAGCAATGACAAAAAATCTACACTCTGCCAGAATTGGCTTCAAATTTCTTACAACTGCTGGACCCAATTATCTACATTTCCCATATCAGTAGGAATTTTTTTTAGTTCCAAATTTTTTTTTTTTTTTTTTTTTTTTTTTTTTTTTTTTTTTTTTACCAATAGTGAAGGAAAATGCTTTCTGCATGATGGCAAGATAAATAATAAAATCAAATTCAATAATTTTGTTAAGTGCTGCCACTTGTAATGCATAGCTTAATTTCATTAATGATTCACATTTAGTGATATGCCAGTAAGTGAGAAAAAAAACCAAAAAAAAATGGTTTGAATGAATTATGTATTACATGAAGAGAGAGAATTTATAGTCTCTACCCAGTGAGTTTGACTTGAAAAAAAAAAAGCTGTTTTTTTTATTTTTTTTTTATTGATGCATCATTCTCATTAACATGAAGTTCAAATGGTTTTTGCAGTGTAGAAGAGAAATTAAAGAAGTGAGCCACAGAAGTATTGGCATTCATCATGTAAGAAACACTGGTCAGTTTACAAGAATGAACAATGCACATGTTCAATTTATGATTGGCAGAATGAAAATAAAATAATTTGGAATACTTTATGTAAATTATTTTGGCAGCCCCATTTCTTAATCCTTCTATATCTTTTTCCAGCACTATTATATCTTTGCACGCTACACACGCTCATTTCTAACCCAACTTGCATAAAGTAGATTGAAACAAGACTGGAAATTTCAAACCAAAAATCTCCTCACTCATGATTTAAGGTTTTTACTTAATCATGGGGGTGGGATGGGTGGGGGAAGGGAATTTTTATTTATTTTTTTTTAACCGGAAAAAAAAAAAAACAGCTCAGCCATGACCAGGAGTAGAACCTCAGCACTTGTGGAACATTCCCAAGAAAGTAACATTTAGACTGCAACTTGTTAAGTTCTGCGGATAATAAGACTACACATCAAATGAAAGAACATTTTCCAAAACTTCCAAATTCTTCCATTATCATTTCTAATTACTGTATTCATCTGCAGCAACTGTAAAATACTTCAATACAAACTTGGATGTCTGCCAATATTTTCTTTCTGAATCCACTTTCTGATAGTACAAATTGACAAAAATTATTACAGTTCAAAGAGCTTAATTTTTTATGTCTCCTTAGTACTATATCCTGTTGGCCACAAATTTATATGGTCATGTTAATAATCTTAAACAAATCGAATCAATCATAGTTCATTTGGCAGTTCTCTAAGCCAGTTCAATGTTCCTGAGACTGGCTGGCTAAGACTATCAAAGTCATGGGGTGCTTCAAACCTGGAACATTCCATCACTATGTGGGCCACTGTCTGGGTTGGATGACCACATGCACATGTGGCAGACTCTTGCAATCCCAAACATTCTAGCAACATGCCAATGGGCAGTGCCAGAGCATAGAAAGTTGAGCCTCACCCATTTAGTGCATGTTAGGTCAGCTACTGATGGCAATGATGGTCTTGGTTCTGGGAATGCAGAGTGAATGGTAAGTAGCAATTTGTTAATGCAATCAATTTAGTGTCAACTCTATTGCCTCCCAGGAATTTCATGCAAATATTAGTGCAAGGTCCTGGATACATCTGATTTAGACATACTGAATCAATGTTGTATGGCCAATGTTGCTGATTTATATGTTGAGGTGCTCAATGACTTCAGTTTTACCTTTAAATATGCTTCCTGTGTTGAGTTGCAGTAGAACAACCCCATACCCATGATGACCTGTCTCTCTCACCCTGAGAAGTGAGTACGCTTTGGGAACTTAATTTTAGTTCTAAGATAATTTAGCTTGCAATTTTTCCTGTGCTACTTTTGGCTTTGTTCAAAGAGTAGCCCTCTGGTTAGCTTTAAGTGTTTCTGGGACAATATTTCATATCAAAAGGGAGAGCTGCTTGTTCATCTCTATTTAAGTGGGGTTAGGGAATTCAAAACCAACTCTGTGATTTCAAGATGTAAATAGATCAGTAAAGCTTTATTAGTTTCTAGAAAATACCTAAGAATAGCAAATATAACATATACAGTATGAGAAAAATCCTGTGTGTGGTCTGTGTGCTAGTAACTTGATAGCTCTTCTAAGTTTTGTTGGAATCCAGAGTTTTTTTTGGACTTGTTGGGATAACTGAAATACTGTGTTTCCACTTCATAGATCCCCCTACTTTAAATTGCTGGCTTGGCACTTTGCACCTAAGAATTTTTTAAAATTTTTTATTATAGCCTGATGAAATCCTGCCAAATTATATGTAATAAGAAATAAGTAAAATATGTAAATAAGAAATGACTAAAAATAATAATTTTAATCATGAAAAATATTGCACATATTCATAGCGATTATATTCTCCATGAAAATAATCAACTAATTCTTTAATGTTATTGTCTCTGCGGATATGCATGAGAGCTAATTCAGAAAATAGATCTTCATTATGGTACTTCTCTGATTGCCCTAATTAATGTGAACAGGAAATGTATCTTTAGTCACACAATACGTTAAAGGTATTACTGAAAAAAAAAAAGAGATCAAATAGTGTAAAATAGGGAACTATCTATAAATATGATATCTTGAGATGTTGCTACCATGATGGAAACAGAACTTCTCTTCAGTTTGGTGAGTTCCTTGACTGAAATGTCATGCTCATTCGTATGCTTTCATATTTTGTACTTGCCAATATAATTTTGCATCCACAGATCATTCCAAATCTGTTTCTACAGTTCAAATACAATACTTAAATTGAGATAGGAAAGGAAATGTTTATGATACAGATATTAAAAAATAAAAAAAAAAAAAAAAAAAAAAAAACTAAAAAAAAATCTTCTGATTTGCTTCTGTAAATGTTAATGCTTGTAGCAACATGTTTCTTTTTCCTTATGATATTTTTTCCACTTGAGAATCAATCACACAGACCTGCACAAACATCAACCACCATTGCAATAGCTGAATTACATTCATAAAACTCCTCCACTTGTCCTTCATGAGGTCTACAATAGTAATGGGTGGTGCATTTTGTCCATGGATTTATCCTGCACAAGTTTGTGGCTTCTCTCTTAATTCAACACTAATCTTCCTGGCCAAAGTATAAACTTTATCAAAAGAGCCATGATTAAACTCCACCCTCACTGATTTGCTTCAAAATTCTTATAAGTTGATGAACCTTGTAATTCACATCTCCCATATCAATAGTTTGTTGTGTTTTTTGTCGTAAACCTGTTGTTTACCTATAGTGAAGGCAAATGCTGTTTCTATTGATGCAGTATCTCTATTCCATCTATGATTCACATTTTAGTGCTATGCTAGTGTCAAAACTGTTCAAGCAAATCAAATATTACTTAAGAAAATTAATTCACAGCCAATGAGTTTGATATAAAGAAAACAGTTTTCTTTTAAGAATGTAGCATGAAATTGAAGTGATTTCTGCAGAATAAAGAGAAATTAAAGTAGTCAGACAAGCTAACAAGAAAAATAAATGAATGTACATATTCAATTCATGACAGGCACAATAAAAATATAATTATTTGGAGAACTTTGTTTAAATTATCTTGGCCTCGCCATTGCTTGATCCATCTATTTATCAGCACTGTCATACCCTTGCTCCTTACATAAATTCATTTTCACCCTAAACTTAAGTGGAGTGGAGTAGATAAAATAAGACAACTAAACTGTTTACCCATAATTCCCATGTTCATAGTTTACTAGTGTACTGGAGCAAGAAATTCTTCTGTAGCTTTCATAATCTTCCATTAGAAATCAAATTACTGCATCATCTTCGATAACTTCAAATTCCTCAACACAAGTTGGTATGTCTGCCTCTCTTTTTGTTATTCAGTGTACTGAGATCATCAGCACTAACTGCAGAATACATCAATGAAGCTTGGATGTCTGCCAATATTTTCTGTCTGGGTCCAGTTATTGCTTGTAAAAATTAAATTGTTCTGTATGATCTTAAAAATATAATCTAATCTTTTGTACTGTAGCAAGATGTTCTTTACTTTAACATAAAAATGCATATTGGACAGCTGCCAACTGAGATTCTTTGTATGTCCACATCTATTTATTATATAGAGCTATGTTTAGATAATATGAGAGTTATCAATAGATGAATAATATCATCACTGATTCCCCCACATCTTATTTCCACTGGAACGACATAGGAATAAGAAGAACCACACACAAAGGGGCTTTTATGAATTGCACCCCCCAAAAAGTAGACATATATACACATCTATCTTAAAGTGCGAAATGACTTATGTCTTGTTTTTAGCAATGCCTTCTGTGTTGAGTAGCAGCAGAACAACCCTGCACCCAATGATGGCTTGGGCACCCACCCTGAGCATGGCAAATGCTCTGGTGAGGGATATAATTGAGATTGACAAGCTGTTGATGCAGTTAGCAGGGGACATGATGTGGAGGAGGACTTCTTGCCCCACTAATGATCACATACAATTTCTTCCCATTATCATTGTTGATCTGATATAATTACTGTAGCTAATACCTCCACCACTGTTTTCTCATCTGATTTCATATTCACAAAGTGTATTAGTTACTATGGTAGCATTCTTGTGACTAATAGAGGTTGATCCAAAATATACGAGGGGATGTGACCAAATCATCAGATCTGAAGCACCAGCAAAGTTTGTAATTATACATCATTGGTACAAAATATTAACAGGATATTTATGTCTTACATTGGGTTTAAAATGTTCCAATAGAGTGGCTTTTGATCATTTATCAAAATAATTTCACAAATAATATAATATCATTGGGAAGTGGCAGAGTGCCTTCCCAACAAGGACCATCACCAGCTGGATCTGCAGGCAAAATAGTAGGACTTTCACTCCTATTTCAATTAGGGGGTACATTGCAACCAAGGTAAAAAGAACACCAAACAAACCAGGAAAAAAAATAAGCATCCACATTGTTAGCTTTGATATAAGACTAAATTATTATTTATAAACTAGATAGCTATAACTATAATATTTAAACAGTTGTGTGCATTAATTCTAGTTAACTCCAATAGGTTGTTTGTTGTTGTTGTTTCTTTGTTGTAAACCTGTTGTTTTTCAATAGTGAAGGGAAATTCATTTTTCATGCTGGTAAGGTCAAATACTGCTGCTAGTGATGCAGTATCTCTATTCCATCTATGATTCACATTTACTGCTATGTTAGTAAGTGTCAAAAATGTTCAAACAAGTTAAGCATTACTTCTAGAGAATTCATTCACTCAACTCTAATGAGAATTATGTAAAGAAAACAGTTTGATTTTACGGGATGCAACATGAAACTGAAGTGATTTCTGCATCATAAAAGAGGAATTAAAGTAGTCAATCAAGCTTACAAGAAGGATCAAAGCACACATTCAATTCATGGCAGGCACAATGAAAATATAATTGTTTGAAGAACTTTGTTTAAATTATCTTGACCTCTCCATTGCTTAATCCATCTATTTATCAGCACTGTCATACTCTTGCACCCTACACAGGTTCATTTCGACCCCAAACTTGTGTGGAATAGATAAAGTAAGACAACCAAAGTGTTTTCCTGTAGTTGCCATGTTCATAGTGTGCTAGTGTACTAGTTTAAGAAACTATTCTACAACTTCCATTAGAAATCCAATTACTGCATCATATTTGATAATTATCAATTCTTCAATACAAGCTTGAACATCTGCCCATATTTTATATTTTAGTGCACTGAGATTATCTACACTAACTATAAAATACCTCAATAGAAACTTGGATGTCTGCCAATATTAACTGTCTGAGTCCACTTTCTGATTGTACAAATTAATTGTTTTGTATGATATTAAAAATATACATGGAATTTTTGGGTACTGTAGCAAGATGTTCTTTATTTTAATATACAAGTGGATAATAGAAGGCTGCCAGGTGAGATCCTTTGGATGTTCATATCCATTTATTACATAGAGCTATGATTAGATAATATGAGAGTTATCACTAGCTGAATAATTTTCTCACTGATTCCCCGCACATCTTATACCTACTAAAAGGACACAGGAACACAAAGAACCTCACACCAATGGGATTTTGTGAATTAAAAACTCCAAAAGAGAAGAGATATTAACATATCTAGAGTAAGATAGTGTGGAATGATGTGTTATTTTACAAAGAAACTAAACCTAATCAATTTAAGAACTCTTTTTTCTCGCATGAGCTGGACTGATAATCAATGCTATAATTATATTCAGGCCCATCTTTGATGGCTGCTTGGTGGACATATTTGTAGTATTTTTTATTTCATTGAAAAATTTTTTTTTAATGTAATGAAATAGTTTACTTATTTCTTCTCATAAACATTTTAAAGATTTAATCATGCTGTATTTCACAGTACACAGAATTTTGTACATAATATCTGTTCATTCCACTCATGTCCCTCTGGCTGATAAAATTTTCATCTGTTCATTACTACTATGTGTGACTGGGTGACATATATTTGGCCATCACTGGAAAAATCAGTGGTAGATTGAAGCTCATTTTCTGAGAGTCTGGCCTCCTCTTTTATTAGCAGTTATTGAAAAGGCTACTTTCACCAGAAACTTTTTTATTTTCAAGCTGAATGGATAAATATTATCTCCCAGTACCAATGGAATTCCTGTGATTGGTGAGATGTTGTTAAGATTTCTAAACAGGGGGGAAAGAGGCATTTGTTAATTTTTTTTTCCATTAATTGAATTTTTATTTATTTATTATTATTATTATTTTTTTTTTTTTTCACTTACATTAACTGAATTGAGTTAGTGAATATTATATGTAAATTATTTAAATTGTTATTCCATTATCTCTCTATGGCAGTTTAGGATATTGATTAGGTTTGTTACTGTGTGGGTGTGTGGGTGTGTTTGTGTGTGTGTGTGTGTGTGGTGGGGGATGGGGGGGAAGGGGAGGTGTTTCATTGTGTTGTAAGTGTTTTAGACTTACTTTTTGTGGTTCTTCTTTAGCTGTATGATTTGGAGGTGTAGTGGAAAAATTAGTTTAAATTTGTATTTTTGTATGGATTTTGGACTGCTCTTTTGGGTTTGCACAATTTTTTTTTTATCGCAGTTTGAAGCATTTGTCAGCTTTATTAGTTTCATAAGCCACTTTTACTTATTTGATACCTGCGATAGCTTTTCTCAAATAGTGTGGGATGTTTTGCTCACTCAAGTGGGTTATCTCTTCACTCTTTATTCTTTTGAATATATCATTGAAAAAAATCTTTCTTGACACCCTCCCTAGGCCTCTGTATTATTATTTTTTTGTAGCAGTTGAGAGTGTGGAAGGATATGTTTGTTTTAATAGTGTTTTTTGGTGAGTTTGTGGAACCCTATATTGGCTCTGATAATGAATTCTTCCCCTTTGATATCAGTGATAGGTTTTTTATTCAACACGGCTTGGGTAAATTTACAAGATTAAGATTTGCTGATATAGGATATCTGTTTTTGTAAATTTCAAATTAGATGGACATTGCTTATAAAACAGCCTCCTCTCCTCCTCCACAAGGGAAGTCTATATTTGCATGCACAGGATCAAGTCCATTATCACTTCAGAAGCCACAGCTCTGGTATCTGGTTAATGTAGGAAGATTGTGTACCAAGCAGAACATTTTACTGGTGTCGTGACAACTAATTTGTATTTGGTCGTCTTCCCCATCTGGTGATTATTGTTCTTCACCATGAAATAGAAGTTAACCAAAGCTGAGCCAAAGTGGATCATTGTTAAGGAATACTTGTTCCTTGGAGCAATTATTCCTTTGGAAAGAATTATTCATTAAATATTTCTTCCCCCAGAGAATAAATATTTTTGTTCAAAAACACAAGCATTTGTTTCCCCCACCCCACCCCACCCCCACCCACCCCCCCCCCCCCCATACTACACAGAGTTTGGGAGCAATATTCGTCCCACCACCTTACAACACACTTCTTTTTTTTTTTATTGCTCGTACATACTCCTCATTTCTCTGTCATGGGAACAATCTTCATATGTTAAAACATGGTGTATTGTATTAATTCACAGATAAGTACATTTTTATAAGGTAAAAACAACAAACAAGTAAACAGTAGAGTATGAAACAAATATAATATGATTTTTTCTTGTGAAGAAAAAATATTTTTTGTCAGCAGTGCTATTATGTCTTGCACACACACTCATTTTGAATGCACAAAATGTTCATCAAAATACTGGGAAAATTTCTGTTGGTGCACTTTTCATTCACTATTGCAAGTTCTTCATGCTGTTAGGATATTTAACCATTTTAAACCATGTTGCACACCCTTTGACTCAGTGCACATTCTTACATCCAGGAAGGGGTTCAGATATCACTATCTCATTACCTGTTGTCCACACCCAATCCTTGATCATACGGTTTAAGCTACATTGTGAAGACTATGAGAAGAAAGGAAACTGTGCTCTTCAGGCCATATGCTTAGTTGATTTTGATAAAATTTATTCTGGGCATGGCGTGTTGTTTTAAGATTTAAATACATATTTAGTCCTATATCAGAGCTAGTGATGTGGGTTGTTGATTTTTGTTTCTGTTTTTTTACCTTGGTTTTAATGTGCCCTCCTAATCAAATAGGAGTAACGGTCCAACTAGTTTGCCTGCAGATTTAACTGGTGATAGACCATGTTTTGAAGGTACTCTGCCACTTCCCAATGATATTTGTCATTTGTTGAAATTTTTTTGATAAATGATCAAAAGCCACTGCATACAAACATTTTAAACCCAATGTAAGACATAAATATCCTGTTGGTATCGAGTATGGGATGATTCAGTTCTCCCATTATTCATGGCGTGATGCCTACCCATAGTTTGCATACTTACTGGCTATGATGGTACTTACAGCACAAACTATTTTTTATTCGGTATAATTGCAAAGAGTAATGGTGCTTCACAATTTGATCAATTGGTCTCATTCACTCTTACATTTTGTAAAAATGCCTCTATTAGATAGACATGGTTTTCATGAATTAATATCTATTTAATTATGCATAAGAATGCTACCATAGTGGCTAATACATTTTGTGCAGTATGAAATCAACATATGAATGAGCAATATTATGCAGACAACATTGACTCACTACTGCTACATCAGCTGAGTCTAGGACCTGGCACTACTCTCTGCACACAATACCTGGGAGGCAGTAGTGTTGACAATAAATTGATCACATCAACAAATGCTCATCTCTCATTTACTCTGCATGCCCACAACCAAGCTCATCATTACCATCAGGAGCTGACCTACCATAGAATAAATGGGTGAGGCTGAACCATCTCTGCTCTAGGACTTCCCAGGTTGCCATGTTGCTACAATGTTAGGCATTGCAAGAGTCTGCCACTTGTGCATGTGGTCATCCAACCCAGAAAGAGGCCCACACATAGTAACATAATGATCTTGTCTTCACCAAACAGTCCCAGAAACATTGATCTGGCTTACAGAGAATTGCCAAATGAATTATGATCAATTTGATTTGCATAAGATTATATATTATGACCATAATATTTTGTGGCCCACTGGATATAGCACTGAGGGGACATAGAAAATTAAGCTCTTTGGCCTCTAATAATTTTGTCATTGTTGAATATTTTGAATAGAGAGTGGAGATGTCGCACTAAAAGAACATCTTTTTTCAGTACTTAGAAATTGGATGTATGTCTTTAATATCATACAGAATAATTAATTTGTACAATCAGTAAGTGGACTAAACAAGGAAATTATTGGCAGATATCCAAGTTTGCATTGAGACATTTTACAGTTAGTGTAGATGAATTGAGTAATTAGATATGCTAATGGAATATTATGGAAGTTATGGCATATTTTCTTGCATTTGTAAACTATGAACATGGAAGTACATGAAAACAGTTGGGAAAACTTATTTTATCTACTTTACACAAGTTTGGATTGGAAATGAACCTGTGTTGGGGGCAAGCATATATGAAAGTGCTGAAAAAATAGAGGGATTAAGAAATGGGGTGGCCAAAATAATTCACAAAAAATACTTCAAACTATCGTATTCATTTTGCCAGTCATAAATTGAACTTGTTTATTGTTCATTCTTGCAAGCTGATCAGTGTTTCTAACGTGATGAGAATCATTACTGCTGCCGTTCACTTTCTCAATTCTTCTTTGATTTCTTTCACTTCACTAAACTCCCCCATAAACCACCCCAGGATGATATCTATAACCCCCTGACCCCCTGATATTGAAACCTGAGAGGCTCAAGGTCTGTGAGAAGATAGTGGATATGCATACAGACATACGCATAGAGGTAGTGGGGATTGGGATATGGGAGGCATTGTCCCATTTCAAGTAGGGATTACGATGCATCTCTAGTGATTAGTGTTCTTTTGAACTTTGTGTGATTTGTGAACACATATTCCTCTACACGTGACATTTTGAATGGGATGAGATTACACATGAACTATTATATAATAATTACCTATGGCACACAGGTCTAGGAACACTCGGAATGGTGGGGGAAGTGGGGTATATATCCATATAATATTTGTTGTCAAGAATGGATATTTAACAAATAGTTTAGTCAGAGAAAATCACAAACATTTTGGCCTGCACACATAAACACACAATGGAAATAAATCTTTCGCTAATATAAAATTTAAAAATGGGGAGGAAAAAACTTGACAGTGACAGTGTTATTCTGACCGCCAGAATGTAGAGACACCGCTCCCTAGAATACTTCCAATCTCACTATTATAATACCCTAAGGCTATCCACTTGCTCATCTGTTGAGCAGTGGATCCCAACTCTGAGTTTCAGTTAGTTAAAGTATCATATATATCTGATCCAGTGGACTGATGGTATCAGTTAGCAACTTTCACAGTACTTGCACATAATGGAGATATGACAAGTGATTCAGTACAACTTATGATCTAGTAGGACTGAGAACTAATTAATGACAGTTAGCTGTGTCCTTTTATACTTTACAGGCTAATTCTTTATCAGGTGTGTTCTCAAAATAACTATTCTCATATTGTTCCTTGTACTTAAAATATCTATTCCTGACTGTAACCATGTTTACTCATTAGCAGTAAACCATAAGCCACATTCTCACAATTAACTTCCTTATTCTCTTTGTCTGTTTCCATGGTTGTTGCAGCCATTCCACTCTCCTGTGGCCAAATCACTGGTGTTGGTAGATGGTCTTCCACCTGTGGCTCCGACAGTAACACAGTTTAAAAATATTTGGAGTGGTGGTGTACATCTTAACATTTTTGTCCAAAATGGAGTTTTAACTAATTGATTACACTATGGAAACACAAATGTTTGCTGTTACAACTAAGTAGGTGGTTCCTAAAGAATAGAAAATTTTATTTAATGGATGTCCTTGCCCTAGCCACATTTCCCTAAATGGGGCCAGCGGTCCTGTGAACAACCCCAGAATATTTCAAGATGATTAGTACAGGCATCTGGGAGGAGGTAACAAAAATACATACATACATACATACATACATACATACATACATACATACATACATACATACATACATACATACATACATACATACATACATACATACATACATACATACATACATACATACATACATACATACATACATACATACATACATACATACATACATACATACATACATACATACATACATACATACATACATACATACATACATACATACATACATACATACATACATACATACATACATACATACATACATACATACATACATACATACATACATACATACATACATACATACATACATACATACATACATACATACATACATACATACATACATGCATACATGCAAACATACATACATACATGTATGCATGCACACATGCACTCACACACATACACACCCACCAGGCCCATAGCCAGCGTTTTTTAAAGGGGGATTCTTTTTTTACTTTTTCTTTTTTTTAAGTTGGAGAGGGGAGGGGGATGGGAACCTAATTCTCATTAATTATTCATGATATATTTAATATGTACCATCATTTTGTTGTCACTCACCCTCTACCCTTAATATTATTATTATATGAAATCTTAGTTTAAATACATTCCAGTGAAATGCTTCATGACATGTTTAAGCGTGGCACATTCTCAAGTATTATTGCGAAGTATCATATAAAAAAATGGCCATGCATAATGGCAAAACAGTCCTACATAATGTTATAACATATATATATATATATATATATATATATATATATATATATATATATTTTTTTTTTTTTTTTTTTTTTTTTAATTTTTATATAGAGGTGGATCATAGAGATTGATGCAGATTATGGTGGACACAGACATCCTTCAATATTTACTAGAAAGGTTCTGTCGCAGTGCAAAGGCAACTCAGCATTAAATTGGACCCTTTTAGTAATCAGAGTGATAATGTTTTTATTAATTAGAAAGACAAATATGTGAACAACTCATATACTGGAAAAGTTCTACAAAGTAATATCTATACCATAAAGTACGAATTGTCTGTCTGTCTGTCTGTCTGGGCATCCTCGATTCACATTTGAGCAGTTGAAGTTAGACCACAAACCCATATAATTTTAGAATCAGTGTCACCAGGGAACGTTACAAGCATGTCTATATGGCCACAACCCTCTCCATACTTTTAAAAGAAAAGCCAAAAATTTTACTTATGCAGAAAAAAGAATTGAGCTACAGGCCTAAACTTTGGCATGCAAACACAACTTGAATGTGAATAACATGGGGAGGGTTCCATCTAGCCACACCTCTTCCTTTTTGTGTATAAGGCTAAAAATGTTTAAAATGGTATATAAAAAAACACTTTGACTTTATCACGTGTTCACTTTTGATTTAAAAAGTCTATGAAATGTTTTCAAAGCAGATACTTTGGTGACTTAGTGGGCCGAAAACCGCCCATAGGGCGGGTTTTACACTAATATTCATAAAATATCAACATAATGTAGAGTTAGAGAATATTCTGTTTCTTTAGTTTCAATATAATACATACTACCTGTTAATTAGAAGGATGGAGCACTAAAATCCAGATGTGTTAATTCTTAACAATAGGTGTAATAGATATAAGGTGTATTGGTTTTAATATTTGTTTGTTTTTGTTTCAGTTTTTTTTTTTTTTTTTTTTTTTTTTTTTTTTTTTTTTTTTTTTTTAATACTAACCCAGTAAACATGATGAATATACCAATGAATATACCAAGTGTTGCTGGGCCAGAAATAAATTTTTGATGATGATAGCATTCTATATCTTACACATTAGAGGATAGTCAGTCAATTTGCAATCCAATCCATTCACAAGACATATTGGATGCTCCATCATACCCCTGTCCTTAAACATTTTTGACATCCAGACCTAATTGGTCATGGCTAGTGAAGACACAAGTAGCAATAACCTAGCCAGTAACTCTAGTTAATTTGGCATATTGCATAAAGTCCTCTCTGATGTCATAGTTTACAAACTGAAGACATAAGTCAATTACTTCTTTTTTAAAGAAGTTATTTAATCTACCATTATCAAAAAATGATGTGCACTTCTTATTTTATCAGCTAAATATTTCTTAATCATGTTCTTACCTATAGTAATTATTTCATTTTGTACATGTGATGATGCGTACATAGTAATTTTTTTATTTTAGCTTAGGTCTTTCAAGTTGAGCATTTATGATGGAATTATGCTTAGCCAATTGAATAGCTTCATTAATGCTAAGAAATTTCCTAATAACCATTATATCAAGGTCCACCATCCCCCTAAATGCCAGGTGCTGCTGTCCACAAAATAAAATACACTGGGCAGAAAAATGAATATATCTATTTTCCTCAATAGTTTTATCCGGTGCAGAATTAATACATACATTTACATCGTTCTGTGGATTTTCCACAGATTGGAAGAAAGCACTTGAATATGCCATTGCATTAAGATGGTGCAGATTAGAGAAATGACTATTATCTTATGTACATTGACACATTATTTAAAAGGTGTATTGACTAGAATTTCATACATACTCCTACCTTTTACAAACAAACTAAAGAAAATACAAAACCTACCATCCAATCAATACCTTATAATATACCAACCAAAAATATTTTATAGCCCTTTAAATTTTCTTCTGAAAGCAACAGTTATATAATATATTTCTAGGGAAAGGATAAGCTTTAGAAGAAACAAAATGTATAAAAATCTAAAGATTTAATCCTTATCCAAAGAATTTACAACAATAATTATTTCAGTAGTGGTTTTAGGCGTAATGAAAAAGAAAATATCTTAATTTCTTGAGATGAACTGTCAGGGCCACCATTACAATCTATATGGTTCAAACTTGCACAACTAGTAGCTGATCCAAAGCTAAGATTTTCACCACCGCCATCAATAGTACTAATTACAATTATGTGGTTCACATCAGCAACATAATCACTACTGACAATATAAATGAACAGTGGACATTGTGCCTTCAGGTATTTTGGAAGACCATCACTTCTGGAAGTTGCCCTCTTCTCCCAGCAAGCCTTGCCTCCATATTAAGTTGAACTAGATGTCACAATATCAGGACCACCATGACCATCTACATCATGATGATTTAAACCTCTATAACCAGCAGAAGGTCTCAACCTAAGATTATCACTGACATAAGTGCAAACAGTTCTATAAAAGTTTTAAAAAATGCACAACCACGATAATGTAGCAGTTGGCCAGCACAATTTAGAGCAACTTCCCTCTTATGGAGAACTCTAATTTTTTTTTCAATAAACCGCAGATTTCCTACGCAAGGGAAATAAAACTTACGGTATGACACTGGAAAAAAATTCTGTTGTTTTTGTTGTTTGTTTTTTTTTTTTAATTTTCTGAGTGTCAGTTGGATCCAGATGACGTATTTCGGGCCACAACACATCCGGTGGACACCATCCGTGGATTGTGTCCATTTATAGCAGCCAGATCCTGCGAATCCTGCACAGTTCAGTCTGTACGTGCTATAATTATTGTATTTGTCTGAAATAGTATTCTGGTTAGAGAGAGAGTGCTGAGTGAATCTGGAATAGAAACAGTCATTATTGAAGGTGAGTATATTAATAGAATGTAAATAAGTAGATAAGGTGATTAGTTGAATTGCTGCAGAATATTTTTAGCTGTTTTGCTTCAGAATATTTTTAATTGTTTTGCTGCAGAATATTTTTAGTTGTTTTGTTGTCTTTTTTTTTTTTTTTTCTCTCTTTTTTTTTTTTTTTTTCCTCGTTTTTCTTAATAGGTGTGATTTGTCCACGCTTTTTAAAAAAGTTAAGTCTGGTTTTTTTGTCATTGATTTTTTTAAGGGGGAGGGGGGGGGGGGGGGGGGGGAGAGAGAAGTGGTTTAATTCCTAAAAGAATTTATAAAAAGTCAAACTGAATTAAGATTTTTTTTTTGCTGTTTTTTTGCTGTTTTTTTTGCTGTTTTTTTGCTGTTTTTTTTTTTTTTTTTTTTTTTTTTTTTTGAATAAATGGTTGACATTAACAAGTATTGTTACATAGACAAACCAAAATTGGCATTTTGTGGCTTTTTGGCTGGTCAGACCTTGCCTAGGGAGGACTCCCATTCTATACAATTTTAGTTGTTGTAATTCAGTATTGTTTTTATCCATCTATCTGCTATTTCCAAAATTTTAGAGAATTGAATGTTCTATTTCAAAGTTATGGTTGATTTAGACCAAGCAATTTATTTAAATTATATTAATTCACCTGATCAATTCTCCTTTTTATTTAGAGTTTTGTGACCTTATGGAAGATAACTAAAAATAGTTTATACAAAAATATTTTTTATGGAAATTCCCAATGTTAGAAGCTCTGATCAGATTTAGAACAGCTCTACAATTTGATGATAAGGAGAGTAAACACTTGCAGTC
This sequence comes from Lycopodina hypogea, assembly GCA_963969325.1. Lineage (NCBI taxonomy): Eukaryota > Metazoa > Porifera > Demospongiae > Poecilosclerida > Cladorhizidae > Lycopodina > Lycopodina hypogea. The sequence goes on from OZ017788.1 coordinate 5,875,650, forward strand.
TAGTGGAACTGTTTAATACCGCAAATGTTTATGAAAATGATGAAACTATGGAGATAGATGTTAGTTCCTCCAGGGTTAGGGATAGATTAGCCAGAAAATTGCTACTGTAATAGTGTTGCTTGTTGATTTTTTAAGAAGTGGTGAAACATTTTTTTTGAAATATTTTGTGAAGATCAATGAATACTAGCTGTAATTCAAGTGTAAACAAAAATTAATTAATATTAAGTATGGTGCCTACACTGGGACCAAACAATTCACTTCCTCCAGACGTTAGTGTCTCTTTCAAGGTGTTGCTTAATAATTAATTTAAATTTTGACCCTTGAACTATTTGTAGGGTTGATCACCCAGTATGTGTAACAGCCATTTTAGACTCCTATCTATTAATATTTTTTGTTATTGAGATTTCATTGGGTTAAATTATTAACTGAAGTGAAAGCAAGTGAATTGTGCAGCTCACTGCAATTAGTACATCAATGCTGCCTAAAAATTGGTTTGGTTCACAGTTTAGAGTCAAAAGATTCAAGTTTTGTGTCTGAGTGACTCAAAATTGTTTTAGCAAATGAAGTACAAAAATGTTTACCTTCCCTTTAAAAGTTGGCCATTTAAGTAGTGTTTTGTGTTTTTTTTTGTATTTTTTTGTATTATTCAGAAAGGGTTTACTTTTTTTTGGTCCCATCTGACTATTTTTATGCCACAACCAGGGATCACTTGTGCAATGATTATGCTGCCCTTCCAGTATTAGATAACTGTGCCTGACGTTTGAACCCTGGTAGTTAGACCCATTATCAACACTGTTTTAGTAGCTTCCAGTAGTGCTACCTTGTCAATGCTTGGAACCAATATGCTTATCTTGTCTAATTATCTTATTTGAAGGGCCCCCCCCCCCCTTCTCACTCCAATGTGAAGCTAATCCTCTTGGCAACAGTCACCATTGTAGCTGTGCACAGATGCTGCAGAGGATGTTGTAGGATTGGTGACTAATTAAACCAAACAGACCTAGCTAGTTAACTTGCAAGGTCACTGGTTAATGTCTAATAAAAGGCAATAATAGTCAAACAGCACAAACTAGTGGACTTGTAAGGTCATTGTGTCTAAAACAAGTTACAACCCACTAGTCTATAGTGTGGGACAATGAATTTTGCAAAATTTTAACCCACTAATGCAGTAGCATGTGCATGTGTATAAATGATTATGTGTGTGCATGTGTATGTGCATATACGTACATACGTATATACACATATATACATATATATGTACATATATATATTTATATATATTTATTTATTTCTATATATATATATGTATATGTATATGAATTGGTCACAAAACTGTGTTAGGGGATTTCTTGTGGGAGGTTATGCTTTGTAGGAGGACATGTATTATGGGAGAGGACATGTCTTGCAGGGGTGCATGTCTTTAGGATGGCATATCTTTCAGGAAGATGTGTCTTACTGGAATGCATGATTTACAGGAGGGCATGTAATACTGAAAGTCATGATTTAAAGTAGGATATGTCTTACTGGAGGACATATCAATTATGAAGACAGATTTTACAGGATAGCAGGAGGGCATGTTTTGAAGGAGGACATGTGTTAGAGGAGGCTACTCTCATTGCTTGTCTGTTCAGCATTTGTTGTAGAAGTAAGCAATGGTCATTTCTTGTTTCTAAATATAGTCTTTATTTTAGTCTGGTTGACATGTCTTGTAAGTGTGATTGGTGTTCCTCTTCTGTCTCATTCTGGTGTCACAGTGTTTGTTGGATAGAAATTTGTTGTACATGTGAGTGGTATTCCTCTACCATCTCATTCTATTGCCTTAGTGTATGTCTGGTAGATATTTCTGTTTTCTCATGAATTAGTCTGTTGATACTGCTTGAAGCTCAAATGTATGTCCTTGTGGCATTTCACTTGACCTCTCTTTGTTTTAGTTGTTTGGCTTTAGATTTTTTCTGCTTAGAGTTTTGTTTTTCTTTTTCTTGGCATTTGTGATTAGTAGAAGTAAACTTTTGAATCTTGTATGATAGTTTTTAGTAATATATAATTTTTCCTAATATGATCTTCAAGTTGCTTTAGCAAACTCTTAACTTCTCTTTTTGTGTTGTTGCAGGCAGCACTTCATTTTAGTAGCCTTTAATTTTTTAATATTTTTTATTTATTTCTTTGTTGTTGTTTTTTTTTAATTTCATTTTAAAATTAATTTTAATTTTTAAAATTTATTTTTTTTTTTTTTCCTTTTTCTTTCCTCTTTTAAAATTTTTTTTTAATTCAGTGGTGCTAGAAGTAGTTGCTGTCAATAGAATTGGCCCTGAAATGTAACTGGGTTTATAAACAAAATTTTTTTTTGTAAATTTAATTTCCTGTCTAAAAAATTATGGTCTTGATATTCCTATATATTTGTATTCAAGCTCTAATTGGTTTTGTTTGTATTTTCAACCTCATTATTGTGTCCATGCACCACCTGCTATAAAAAGTTGTAGCTGCAATGAGCCAGACAAAGGTGATAGTAGGTCCAGCTGCAATTAGTGGTTGATTGGTGGGGGGTGGGGAGCTTTGTATCTCCTGCAGCTCCCCCAAAGCTTCTTTCTTTTGTTTACATTTTAGGTTGGGGGGAATGAGTTTTATATTCTTCTGGTTCCTTTATATTCTTCTGGTTCACAACTGGTGTACAACTTACTTTATTCCAAGTGGAGATTACTATTAGTGCACAGAATATCTTGTATAGGTTTGAGTAGGAACTCTTTGTGTAGGTGTGGAGGATTTCTGTCTATTTGTCTGTTTTGTAGAGTGTCTGTGTTGTCACAGAAGGGATGATTGTTAACTTCAGTTATTTCTTTGATCTTTCTTTTCTACTTTGTTTCTCATGAAAGTGGAAGGGATACTTGTTATGCTTTGTTTTTTCTTTGACCTTTTTCCTTCATTTTTTAGCCTTGTTTTTGTTTCGTTTTTGGTTTATGAGGGACACTACTTTTGGGGGTTTTTTTATTGATCTTTTCATTTTTTGGTTTTATTTTTGGTTGAGAAAAGTTGTTGCTTTTGGGTGAGTATCTGACCTATTGCTTGATGATGACTTGCAAAACAGGCTAAGATTTAAAAGTTCACCATTTCATGGATTCCTAGGTTTGTGGACATGCACATGGACACACTAAGTCCAAATATGGCCCCAGATTTGCCTGTTTTAGTTCCTTTCAAATTTTTTTTTTTTTTTTTTTTTTTTTTTTTTTTTTTTTTAATTAACAATCCCCTTTTTTTGATTATATATAGATACTATAGAAAAACTCACCTTTGGTGGGCTATTGTCACAAAATTGTTTACTTCATGGACATTAATTTGGAGTTATAAATTTATATTTGTACATAATTTTGTTGATTTCATTTGTTCAGTTTATTTTATTTGCTATCAAATAAATTTGACCTTCAGCTGCATTGCTTTGCAAAAGAATAGGTACTATGAATGGAAATTTCTCTTAGGTTTACATATATTGTCTGATAATCAATCATTCACTGTAGTCATGAATGTTGCTTTTGTTAATATGCTTCCAGTGGTTCATCTATCTGGTAGTGTGATTCTATGATTCTATTGAGCCTATTTTATCTTGCCTTTTGAAGTTATTTGGCCTGAATGTCTATTCTTCCTTTGGGCATGTTTCTGTAATATATGTTGAATGGTTAAATAAAGAGGAATCTGTTGGTAAGTAATTGTGGCTTTATAACATACCTTCTCTTGCCCTTGATTGTCCTTTGAAGTTGTTGTTTGGATTGAATGAGTTGACCTGTTCAATTAATAGAGGTGTGATTAATTTAGTTGTTACTAATGTTTCTTGGTTTAATGGAATATTCAATTATTGAAGTGTATAATCAGATTTTGGTGGTTATTCAGAAGTGACTTGATAAGTCAAGTTTGCCTGGTGTTTGTGCATTTATTGAGTTGGACTGGTTGGCAGTGCTATTTTTAAATGAAACATTTTTGATGGTATGGGTGCTTGTACTTTGGTGGCTTTTTATTTCAATTCATAGCAGAATGTACATGGCAAGGTTGTAAGTGCTACACCTGCTTGAAATAGCTACTGCAGGTTGTTAATTAAGTGTAAATGTATGTTTATGATTTTTGTAAAGAAAAGACTAAATTTTGTCAGTAATCCAAATAAATATCAACATGCAGGGTTTGTTGTTTGCTTTTGTGTAGTTGCAGTGTATCTGTGTGTGTGTGGGGGGGGGGGGTGTGGTGGGTGGGTGTTGTGTGTGTGTAGTGGCAATGGTTTATTCTACATGGTGTGGTTACCTGTGTAAGAATAATTGCATGACAACTGCAGCTTGATTATTGTCATGTTGCTGTTTGTTAATGATTTCACGAGTAACACTAAGGGATGGGAATGAAATATGACATGTTTGTCTATTTATTTGATATTTATGTATGAATACAATTTACATTTTGATTTTCTTATGGAACAAATCCTGTGAGGGTGTTTCAGTAGGAACTGGTTCCAAATTTGAAAATGAAATCCTATTGAATATGTCATACCAGACAGACTGGGGGGGGGGGGGGGGGAATTTCTTTGATATTGCTCTGGTTTAGTAAATGTTGGTTATGGGGTGTGCAACTTTCTTTTTTCTGTCTTGAGAATACTTTTAGTGGACAGCATACTTTAAAGGTTTGAATAGTAACTCAATGTTTAACTTCTTGAGAGTTTGTGTGTACTAGTATTTGCTGTGGAGTTCCTGTTGTTGTTACACTTGTTAGTTTGTTTTTCCCCATTAATATTTATTTCTTTTGGCTTCTTTTAGAAGTTTTTTTTTTTTTTTTTTTTTTTTTTGGCATGAGTATTCCAATGGTTAGTATATTGTTTGATAATGGCTTGCAAAATAGCAAACATTCAAAACTCACCATTTCATAGATTTATTGGTTCATGGACATGCACATGAATTCACTGAATCCAAATATGGCCTCAGATTTGCCTGGTATGTATATAATTTATTTATAGTGAAGAAGTCCAAAATTTAACAAGAATGGCTGGGGTGAGTGTAACTATGTATATTAAATCACCAGTGTAAAGTAAAAGAGTGGAAATATGTGAGCCAAAATTAAAAATTTTAAAAAAATTTTCAATTTAAATGTAATAAAAACATAGATATTTCAGTTGATGTTTCTACTGTGCCTTTCTGTTCAATTGACATATCATCTGTCATCTGGACAAGTGAGTTACTTACACAGCTAATAATTGTTGTTACAGTTTTAAAAGAAAATTGGTCAAATTAAATTTAAACTTGAATGTTTCTAATGGGTCTGTCAATCTGATTATTATTAGAATATGAATATTTTATCTAATTACATATTTTGTATTACCCCAGTCTGAGATTTAGCTACCAGCTAATTATTGTTATTATAATAATTAGCTTGTATTGAATGTGAATATTTAGACTATATCTGTCACTACAGTCTTCATAATTTGCTTCATCCCAGCCCCTGGTCAATATCTTACATAGTTAAATATAATCATTACACTATGAAACTCATTTAAATATGAATTAAATTTGGATATTTTCCCTGTTTCCTTAGATACAATATCTGTACCTTTTATCATATAAGCATGTGAGCTACTTGCTTAGCTTGGTACTGCTATTGCAATATGAAAATATATCAATTAAAATATTTAATTTGGATGTTTCTATTGTATTTCTCTGTGAATTTTATTTCTTATTTTATCCAAGGAGGTAAATTATAATGGCAATAATTTAGGCACACTCTGCAGGAAACAGGATATAATATATAATAGATATCAATACATTATTTCACATCTCCCCTTCTAACTCAGTATTAAGTCCATATTTTAAATAGTTAGTTTGGTAAATGGAAGTTCCTGTTTGGCTTTGACTCACAATCTTGCTTGACTGAGATAAGGACTTGGACTAGTGTCAGGAGGTATTCCTCCTGGTGAGGTATCTTCAGCATAGGGCCAAACACTGAGTTGAGTATGGAGGGATCTTAGTACACTCCAATAGGTTTTAACAGTCTTCACTGTCTTCTCTGCTTGCAGTTACATTGAGGGAACAGTGGACTACTCATCAAGTGCTTAAATCAATAGGAATATGAATCTTACAAGGTAGCACATAAAAAGTGGGGGGGGGGGGTGAAATTTATGTTATTTTTGAGGATCAATACTCATCAAGGCTTAAAAAGGTGGGGAATCACTGCAAATTGGAATAAGTGTGCTTAATATAGGAAATTTTAATAATAAAGGAAAATTTACAAGCTATAACTTTTTCAAAAATCCTTCCCTCTCATCAATGATAAAAGTTTTTACAATCACAACTAATCTAAAGGGGAAAAAATTGTCTTCAAAATATTTGTGAATATATAGAAGAACTCAACAATTATGATTCATCTTTGTCATTATAGAGAAGTTGGAACACTTCTTCGCAGTGAAGGGCCTATTTTTAATGCTGCAGAGTAAACTAGGATTGTTAAATATAGATGAGAGAGCTGTAGCATTTGTTTGAATTTTTTTCATTGCTAGAAAAAAATTTTTTTATTGAACCTATTTTCTTTATTTCAAAGTTCCACTACTAGATTATATTTTGTGAAGTTGGAATCATTTTGCTAATCAACATTTTCATAGCAGGATTTATCAAACTCTTCCATTCATAACCATTTGCTGCATTTATCAGGGTTTTTCAATTACCAGGACTGAGGGAATGTGCTCATTAATTCAATATTTTAACTCACAATGGAGTAGATCACATGATTTAAGTTAAATTGCCAGGAAGTATACTTTTGTAGATGTAAATACATTTGGCTAACTCCTATTTTCGATCTGAAGTCTTAGGTAACGAGGCAATTCTTGAAGGTCAATATTGTGCTCCTCAGAAGTGGTTACAGTCTTATCATGAAATCTGTTGAAATTATTTCCAGACAATATTATGTTGTGAAATTGTTTGGCAGCATCAACAGCCGAAAGAGCATAATGCAAAACCATATCGGTTTATTTCTTCATAATAGGGGGAAATTTGCTCTGCTGCACTAAAATGAAGGTGACTGTTCCCATTCAAAACAAGGGAATAAACTTCTCCAATGATTGCAATAAACCACTTGCTTTCAAATCTATTCATCATTCTGTTGAATAGATTCCTTCCAAAGACTCTAAAAGAATATCTTCCATGACAATAATCTTGGAGTCGATCTGGTGGTAGATAATGATTCTAGTTTAGTTACATCTCTACTAATCCCTTGCTATTTAATTGGAAAAAAAAGATGCGATACTTTGATGGAAAATAAAATTAGCTTACCTATTTCTTTAACTATTTCAAGAGCATTCTGAATACATGGAAGCTGTCTTCCAATATCTAAAGCAAAGATTAGGTGAATGTGCACAAGAATATACTGCTACTGTAACTGAATTATCTTTTCAAAATCTTGCTGCCACATCAGATATTCTTCTTGTCAATTCACAGCCTCATCATAAGCCTGTTCTTGACATAGTAATGCTTGGAGTTTGCTCTTATTTCAGGAAGCTTAAGCAATCCAACAGAGTCCATTTGACACTCTAATTTCAATTCACCCAATAGATGGACAAATTGAACTGTTCACTGTTGATTGCTGTTGATTACAACCAATACAATGCTTCATCAGCAATGATTGAAAACCAAGAAGGTATTGTTGCCTTTAAAAGGAATATGAATATTTAATTTGCATATTTTTAAATTTTCTCTCTTTCCAATAAATATCCTTTTTATCATCTAAGCCTGTGAGCTACTTGCATGACAAATACACTTTAATTACAATATGAAAATATGTCAATATAAATATAATTTTTGTGTTTCTGCTGTTCTCTCTCTCCAATGTACTGCATTTTCATAATCTAAGACTGTAAGTTACTTGAATAACTAATGCACTTTTATCATAATACAGAAAAGGAACAACGTAAATATTTAATTTGCATGTTTCTATTGTTTCTCTTTTTCTAATATACTTCATTTTCATCATCCAAGGAAGTGAGTTACTTGAATAACTAATACACTTTTATCACAATGTAAAAAAGGAAAAAACATCAATATTGAATTTGCATGTTTCTACTGTTTCTCTTTTTAATATACTTCATTTTCATCATCTAAGTGTGTAAGTTACTTTTATAACTAATGATCTTTTATCACAATGTAAAAAAGGAACAACGTAAATATTTAATTTGCATGTTTCTACTGTTTCTCTTTATCTAATATACTTCATTTTCATCATCTAAGCCTGTAAGTTATGTTTATAACTAATGAACTTTTATCACAATGTAGAAAAGGAACAACGTAAATATTTAATTTGCATGTTTCAACTGTTTCTCTTTTTCTAATATACTTTATTTTCATCTTCCAAGGAGGTGAGTTACTTGAATAACTAATGCACTTTATCACAATGTTAAAAAGGAACAACATAAATATTTAATTTTCATGTTTCTACTGTCTCTCTCTTTCCAATGTACTTCATTTTCATCATCTAAGTGTGTAAGTTACTTTTATAACTAATGATCTTTTATCACAATGTAAAAAAGGAACAACATAAATATTTAATTTGCATGTTTCTACTGTTTCTCTTTTTAATATACTTCATTTTCATCATCTAAGTGTGTAAGTTACTTTTATAACTAATGATCTTTTATCACAATGTAGAAAAGGAACAAAGTTAATATTTAATTTGCATGTTTCTACTGTTTCTCTTTTTCCAACATACTTCATTTTCATCATCTAAGCCTGTGAGTTACTTTTATAACTAAAAAACTTTTATCACATTGTAAAAAAGGAACAACATAAATATTTAATTTCCATGTTTCTATTGTTTCTTTTTTTCTAATATACTTCATTTTCATCATCAAAGGAAGTGAGTTACTTGAATAACTAATACACTTTTATCACAATGTAAAAAAGGAACAACATAAATATTTAATTTGTATGTTTCTACTGTTTCTCTTTTTCCAATATACTTCATTTTCATCATCTAAGTGTGTAAGTTACTTCTATAACTAACGATCTTTAATCACAATGTAAATAATGAACAACATAAATATTTAATTTGCATGTTTCTACTGTTTCTCTTTTTCTAATATACTTCATTTTCATCATCTAAGCTTGTAAGTTACTTTTATAACTAATGAACTTTTATCACAATGTAGAAAAGGAACAACGTATATATTTAATTTGCATGTTTCTACTGTTTCTCTTTTTCTAATATACTTTATTTTCATCATCCAAGGAAGTGAGTTACTTGAATAACTAATTTACTTTTATCACATTGTAGAAAAGGAATAAAATAAATATTTTATTTGCATGTTTCTACTGTTTCTCTTTTACCAATATACTTCATTTTCATCATCTAAGCCTGTAAGTTACTTTTATAACTAATGATCTTTTATCACAATGTAAAAAAGGAATAAAATAAATATTTAATTTGCATGTTTCTACTGCTTCTCTTTTTCTAATATACTTTATTTTCATCTTCTAAGGATGTGAATTACTTGAATAACTAATACACTTTATCACAATGTTAAAAAGGAACAACATAAATATTTAATTTGCATGTTTCTACTGTTTCTCTTTTTCTAATATACTTCATTTTCATCATCCAAGGAAGTGAGTTACTTGAATAACTAATTTACTTTTATCACATTGTAGAAAAGGAATAAAATAAATATTTAATTTGCATGTTTCTACTGTTTCTCTTTTTCCAATATACTTCATTTTCATCATCTAAGTGTGTAAGTTACTTTAATAACTAATGATTTTTAATATAATGTAAAGAAGGAATAAAATAAATATTTAATTTGCATGTTTCTACTGCTTCTCTTTTTTTAATATACTTCATTTTCATCATCCAAGGATGTGAGTTACTTGAATAACTAATGCACTTTATCACAATGTTAAAAAGGAATAAAATAAATATTTAATTTGCATGTTTCTACTGTTTCTCATTTTAATATACTTCATTTTTATCATCTAAGTGTGTAAGTTACTTTTATAACTTACGATCTTTAATCACAATGTAAATAATGAACAACATAAATATTTTATTTTAATATACTTCATTTTCATCATCCAAGCTTGTAAGTTACTTGAATAAATAATACACAATTATCACAATGTAGAAAAGGAATAAAATGAATATTTAATTTGCATGTTTCTACTACTTCTCTTTTTCTAATATACTTTATTTTCATCTTCTAAGGATGTGAGTTACTTGAATAACTATTAAACTTTTATCACATTGTAAAAAAGGAACAACATAAACATTTAATTTGCATGTTTCTACTGTTTCTCTCTTTCTAATATACTTCATTTTAATCATCCAAGGATGTGAGTCACTTGAATAACTAATGCACTTTATCACAATGTTAAAAAGGAACAACGTAAATATTTAATTTTTATGTTTCTACTCTTTCTCTTTTTCTAATATACTTCATTTTCATCATCAAAGCCTGTAAGTTACTTTTATAACTAATGAACTTTTATCACAATGTAGAAAAGGAACAACATAAATATTTAATTTGCATGTTTCTACTGTTTCTCTTTTTCTAATATACTCTATTTTCATCATCTAAGCATGTAAGTTACTTTTATAACTAATGAACTTTTATCACATTGTAAAAAGTAACAACATAAACATTTAATTTGCATGTTTCTACTGTTTCTCTCTTTCTAATATACTTCATTTTAATCATCCAAGGATGTGAGTCACTTGAATAACTAATGCACTTTATCACAATGTTAAAAAGGAACAACGTAAATATTTAATTTTATGTTTCTACTCTTTCTCTTTTTCTAATATACTTCATTTTCATCATCAAAGCCTGTAAGTTACTTTTATAACTAATGAACTTTTATCACAATGTAGAAAAGGAACAACATAAATATTTAATTTGCATGTTTCTACTGTTTCTCTTTTTCTAATATACTCTATTTTCATCATCTAAGCATGTAAGTTACTTTTATAACTAATGAACTTTTATCACATTGTAAAAAGTAACAACATAAACATTTAATTTGCATGTTTCTACTGTTTCTCTCTTTCTAATATACTTCATTTTAATCATCCAAGGATGTGAGTCACTTGAATAACTAATGCACTTTATCACAATGTTAAAAAGGAACAACGTAAATATTTAATTTTTATGTTTCTACTCTTTCTCTTTTTCTAATATACTTCATTTTCATCATCAAAGCCTGTAAGTTACTTTTATAACTAATGAACTTTTATCACAATGTAGAAAAGGAACAACATAAATATTTAATTTGCATGTTTCTACTGTTTCTCTTTTTCTAATATACTCTATTTTCATCATCTAAGCATGTAAGTTACTTTTATAACTAATGAACTTTTATCACATTGTAAAAAGTAACAACATAAACATTTAATTTGCATGTTTCTACTGTTTCTCTCTTTCTAATATACTTCATTTTAATCATCCAAGGATGTGAGTCACTTGAATAACTAATGCACTTTATCACAATGTTAAAAAGGAACAACGTAAATATTTAATTTTTATGTTTCTACTCTTTCTCTTTTTCTAATATACTTCATTTTCATCATCAAAGCCTGTAAGTTACTTTTATAACTAATGAACTTTTATCACAATGTAGAAAATGAACAACGTAAACATTTAATTTGCATGTTTCTACTGTTTCTCTCTTTCTAATATACTTCATTTTCATCATCCAAGGATGTGAGTTATTTGAATAACTAATACACTTTTATCATAATGTAAAAAAGGAACAACATAAATATTTAATTTGCATGTTTCTACTGTTTCTCTTTTTCTAATATACTCTATTTTCATCATCTAAGCATGTAAGTTACTTTTATAACTAATGAACTTTTATCATATTGTAAAAAGTAACAACATAAACATTTAATTTGCATGTTTCTACTGTTTCTCTCTTTCTAATATACTTCATTTTAATCATCCAAGGATGTGAGTCACTTGAATAACTAATGCACTTTATCACAATGTTAAAAAGGAACAACGTAAATATTTAATTTTTATGTTTCTACTCTTTCTCTTTTTCTAATATACTTCATTTTCATCATCAAAGCCTGTAAGTTACTTTTATAACTAATGAACTTTTATCACAATGTAGAAAAGGAACAACATAAATATTTAATTTGCATGTTTCTACTGTTTCTCTTTTTCTAATATACTCTATTTTCATCATCTAAGCATGTAAGTTACTTTTATAACTAATGAACTTTTATCACATTGTAAAAAGTAACAACATAAACATTTAATTTGCATGTTTCTACTGTTTCTCTCTTTCTAATATACTTCATTTTTATCATCCAAGGATGTGAGTCACTTGAATAACTAATGCACTTTATCACAATGTTAAAAAGGAACAACGTAAATATTTAATTTTTATGTTTCTACTCTTTCTCTTTTTCTAATATACTTCATTTTAATCATCCAAGGATGTGAGTCACTTGAATAACTAATGCACTTTATCACAATGTTAAAAAGGAACAACGTAAATATTTAATTTTTATGTTTCTACTCTTTCTCTTTTTCTAATATACTTCATTTTCATCATCAAAGCCTGTAAGTTACTTTTATAACTAATGAACTTTTATCACAATGTAGAAAAGGAACAACATAAATATTTAATTTGCATGTTTCTACTGTTTCTCTTTTTCTAATATACTCTATTTTCATCATCTAAGCATGTAAGTTACTTTTATAACTAATGAACTTTTATCACATTGTAAAAAGTAACAACATAAACATTTAATTTGCATGTTTCTACTGTTTCTCTCTTTCTAATATACTTCATTTTAATCATCCAAGGATGTGAGTCACTTGAATAACTAATGCACTTTATCACAATGTTAAAAAGGAACAACGTAAATATTTAATTTTATGTTTCTACTCTTTCTCTTTTTCTAATATACTTCATTTTCATCATCAAAGCCTGTAAGTTACTTTTATAACTAATGAACTTTTATCACAATGTAGAAAAGGAACAACATAAATATTTAATTTGCATGTTTCTACTGTTTCTCTTTTTCTAATATACTCTATTTTCATCATCTAAGTGTGTAAGTTACTTTTATAACTAATGAACTTTTATCACATTGTAAAAAGTAACAACATAAACATTTAATTTGCATGTTTCTACTGTTTCTCTCTTTCTAATATACTTCATTTTAATCATCCAAGGATGTGAGTCACTTGAATAACTAATGCACTTTATCACAATGTTAAAAAGGAACAACGTAAATATTTAATTTTTATGTTTCTACTCTTTCTCTTTTTCTAATATACCTCATTTTCATCATCAAAGCCTGTAAGTTACTTTTATAACTAATGAACTTTTATCACAATGTAGAAAAGGAACAACATAAATATTTAATTTGCATGTTTCTACTGTTTCTCTTTTTCTAATATACTCTATTTTCATCATCTAAGCCTGTAAGTTACTTTTATAACTAATGAACTTTTATCACATTGTAAAAAGTAACAACATAAACATTTAATTTGCATGTTTCTACTGTTTCTCTCTTTCTAATATACTTCATTTTAATCATCCAAGGATGTGAGTCACTTGAATAACTAATGCACTTTATCACAATGTTAAAAAGGAACAACGTAAATATTTAATTTTTATGTTTCTACTCTTTCTCTTTTTCTAATATACTTCATTTTCATCATCAAAGCCTGTAAGTTACTTTTATAACTAATGAACTTTTATCACAATGTAGAAAATGAACAATGTAAACATTTAATTTGCATGTTTCTACTGTTTCTCTCTTTCTAATATACTTCATTTTCATCATCCAAGTTTGTGAGTTACTTTTATAACTAAAGAACTTTTATCACAATGTAAAAAAGGAACAACATAAATATTTAATTTGCATGTTTCTACTGTTTCTCTTTTTCTTATATACTTCATTTTCATCATCTAAGCATGTAAGTTACTTTTATAACTAATGAACTTTTATCACAATGTAGAAAATGAACAACGTAAACATTTAATTTGCATGTTTCTACTGTTTCTCTCTTTCTAATATACTTCATTTTAATCATCCAAGGATGTGAGTTATTTGAATAACTAATACACTTTTATCACAATGTAAAAAAGGAACAACATAAATATTTAATTTGCATGTTTCTACTGTTTCTCTTTTTCTTATATACTTCATTTTCATCATCTAAGCTTGTAAGTTACTTTTATAACTAATGAACTTTTATCACAATGTGGAAAAGAAACAATGTAAATAATTAATTTGCATGTTTCTACTGTTTCTCTATTTCTAATATACTTCATTTTCATCATCCAAGATTGTAAGTTATTTGAATAACTAATGCACAATTATCACAATGTAGAAAAGGAATAAAATAAATATTTAATTTGCATGTTTCTACTGCTTCTCTTTTTCTAATATACTTTATTTTCATCATCTAAGCCTGTGAGTTACTTGAATAACTAATGCACAATTATCACAATTTAGAAAAGGAATAAAATAAATATTTAATTTGCATGTTTCTACTCTTTCTCTTTTTCTAATATACTTCATTTTCATCATCTAAGCATGTAAGTTACTTTTATAACTAATTCACTTTTATCACAATGTAAAAAAGGAACAACGTAAATATTTAATTTGCATGTTTCTACTGTTTCTCTCTTTCTAATATACTTCATTTTCATCATCCAAGGATGTGAGTTATTTGAATAACTAATACACTTTTATCACAATGTAAAAAAGGAACAACATAAATATTTAATTTGCATGTTTCTACTGTTTCTCTTTTTCTTATATACTTCATTTTCATCATCTAAGCATGTGAGTTACTTTTATAACTAATGAACTTTTATCACAATGTGGAAAAGAAACAATGTAAATAATTAATTTGCATGTTTCTACTGTTTCTCTATTTCTAATATACTTCATTTTCATCATCCAAGATTGTAAGTTATTTGAATAAATAATGCACAATTATCACAATGTAGAAAAGGAATAAAATAAATATTTAATTTGCATGTTTCTACTGTTTCTCTTTTTCTAATATACTCTATTTTCATCATCTAAGCATGTAAGTTACTTTTATAACTAATGAACTTTTATCACATTGTAAAAAGTAACAACATAAACATTTAATTTGCATGTTTCTACTCTTTCTCTCTTTCTAATATACTTCATTTTAATCATCCAAGGATGTGAGTCACTTGAATAACTAATGCACTTTATCACAATGTTAAAAAGGAACAACGTAAATATTTAATTTTTATGTTTCTACTCTTTCTCTTTTTCTAATATACTTCATTTTCATCATCAAAGCCTGTAAGTTACTTTTATAACTAATGAACTTTTATCACAATGTAGAAAATGAACAACGTAAACATTTAATTTGCATGTTTCTACTGTTTCTCTCTTTCTAATATACTTCATTTTCATCATCCAAGGATGTGAGTTATTTGAATAACTAATACACTTTTATCACAATGTAAAAAAGGAACAACATAAATATTTAATTTGCATGTTTCTGCTGTTTCTCTTTTTCTAATATACTCTATTTTCATCATCTAAGCATGTAAGTTACTTTTATAACTAATGAACCTTTATCACAATGTAGAAAATTAACAACGTAAATATTTAATTTGTATGTTTCTACTGTTTCTCTTTTTCTAATATACTTCATTTTCATCATCTAAGCCTGTGAGTTACTTTAATAACTAATGAACTTTTATCACAATGTGGAAAAGAAACGATGTAAATAATTAATTTGCATGTTTCTACTGTTTCTCTATTTCTAATATACTTCATTTTCATCATCCAAGCTTGTAAGTTATTTGAATAACTAATGCACAATTATCACAATGTAGAAAAGGAATAAAGTTAATATTTAATTTGCATGTTTCTACTGTTTCTCTCTTTCTAATACACTTCATTTTCATCATCCAAGGATGTGAATCACTTGAATAACTAATGCACTTTTATCACAATGTAAAAAAGGAACAACAGAAATATTTAATTTGCATGTTTCTAAGAAGGACTGAGTACAATTGTTTTACCTTTGTATCAGTTTGACATTTTTTGCCTCACATACTCACAGGAAAATATATGGTTAAGTGATCTAAACCTCTTGCTCCTAAAATCTATCCTTCATGTAGGATTATCGCCCGCCCCTGAAGAATGAGTTTATTTGGCATAGTGGTTTGGCAGGAAGTAGACACATATATTAACAAACATACACACAAATTATTTTAATCCAGATGTGCCCAGAGAAAGATGTGTGGCCAGGTAGAACCAAACCAATGTTGGTCTGGAGTTATCTTGTGTGTGCACATTATGTTTAGTTTTCTTGTCAAAGTGTCTTTCTGAAGTAGCATTTTTGGCATTTTTAGCCTTACACACCAGAATGAAGAGATGTGGCCAGGAGGAACCCAAGTAACGTTACTCCCAGATTAAAGTTATGTGTGTACACCAAGTTTTAGCTTTGTCGGTCTATGGGTTTGTCTGGACAAAGTACCATTTTGGCATTTTTTGACCTAATGAACACAATAATTGATATTTGCCATATATAGGTACTCAGAACGGTCTCCTAGAAACAGTGATTCCAAAAATATAAGGGTTCATGGGTGTAACTAGCCAACTGTAGGCGCTACAGAAAGATATAATATATAACATTTGGATGCCATGGGCTACAACTTTGTATATATATAGTCTACATGATAGATATAGTAGCAGCATGTACCCAGTGTTGCCCGACATATGACATGTCCACCAGAAAAGATGTGACCAAGTGAGACCCAACCGATTTCCATACCAGATCCAAGTTTGGTTTTCTTGTTTATGAATTTACTGTACCTAACAACCATAATTAAATTACATCATTTTTAGCATTAAAAAAAAAAAAAAAAAAAAAAAAAAAAAAAAAAAAAAAAAAAAAAATTACACACACACACACACACACACACACACACACTCACACACACACACACACACACACACACACACACACACACACACACACACACACACACACACATTTGGATGATTATATTGTGTCTTTCTGTCTAATATGTACACATTGTATCATTAAAGGCAGAGAAGGTGAGTTGCTTACATTGTATATGCAATATTATTATAATATTGCGAAAATCAATTTTAAAATTGAACTTGGATGTTTTTATCATGTCTATTTGCCCAATTTTTTTATTTCATGTAATCCAAGATGGTGAGTAATTTTAATTTAGAAAATGTTATTCTAATGTAAAAAAAATGAAAAGAATATCCATATAAATATCATATTTAAATAATTTTACTCTGTCTTCTGACCAATCTGCATAATTTGTGTCATCCTAGGAGGTAAGTATGTTTATCTAAGCACTGTTATTATCGATAATATAAAATTTGGATGTTGCTACTGTATCTCGGTTAATTCTGCATATTTGAATTATCCAAGTTGGTAAGTTGATTTCATATCAAATGTATTGCTATCGCTATCAGAAAATGTATAAATTTTATAAAATTTAATTGTATGTATTTACATTTCTTTCTGTCCATTCATCACATTTTATCATTTAAGTTGGTGAGTTTCTGATATATATAAAGATATTATTATTAAAATACAAAATTTATTAATTTAAACATTAAATTTGTATATTTCTACTGTATATTTCTTTCAATCATTTGCCTTCTATCATCCAAGGAGGTGGGTGAGTTTCATATCTGGTGCATTCTAATTGAAATATGAAAATAAATCATTTAAGTATTAATTTTGGTGATATATTGTGCCCCTCTGTCTAATCTGCTATTTCCCTATCATACAAGGAAGTGAGTATTTTACATAACTAATGTAATGTTGGTACAATATGAAACACATATTTAAATATTAAATTTGGATATTTCTTTTGTTGTTCAATCATCATACATTCTATCATTCAAGTTGGTAAGTAATATTACAACATGGAAATATATCAATAAAAAATCTTTTTGGTGGACTTTTCAACTCTGGTCTCTGTTTATTCTGCATACTTTGCATCATCTTAGCTGGTGAGTTATTTATATACCTCAAGAAAGACAGATTATGTTTCATATTACAATATGAAAAATAATCTGTTATATGAAATATATTAGAAAAAAAGTGTATATATGTGTGTGTGTGTGTGTGTGTGTGTGTGTGTGCGTGTGTGTTGTGTGTGTGTGTGTGTGTGTGCGTGTGTGTAAATATGTATATATACATCAGACACATACATATATAATATATAAGCATATACACAAACATACTAGTAGAGGTATTACATTCTATGGTTCAATTATACTGCATTAGTGTGGGTTTGGATTTCTCCTTAGTTGACTAGTTGAACTAATGTTGTCTGTCGGTTGGTCGGTCGGTCGGTCGGTCGGTCGGTCGGTCGGTCGGTCGGTCGGTCGGTCGGTCGGTCGGTCGGTCGGTCGGTCGGTCGGTCGGTCGGTCGGTCGGTCGGTCGGTCGGTCGGTCGGTCGGTCGGTCGGTCGGTCGGTCGGTCGGTCGGTCGGTCGGTCGGTCGGTCGGTCGGTCGGTCGGTCGGTCGGTCGGTCGGTCGGTCTGTCCATCCATCTGTCTATGCATTTTGATTATTACTTTAATTAAAAGTGTTTACTGCTTCCTATTATGCAATCTGCACACATAATTCAAGAGAGTGTGTTAAGTACTCAGCAAATGTATTCCTGATCAATTTTAATATTAAATTTGGATGTTTCTACTGTGCTCCTCTGTCCAATTTCTATATTTGAATCATCAAAGATGTTAGTTATTTAAATAACTTGTTTTTTTTCATTGTATATTTTGTATGTTTCTACTATATCTCTCTGTTAAATCAACATGTTTGAATTATCCAAGTTGGTGAGTTACTTAATTAATGTATATTATTTTTATTTAATTTGGATGTTCCACTCTGTCTCTCTATGGCTCTCTGCATATTTGAATCATTCAAGGAGGTTAGTTACTTAAATAGTTTATGTATTTTGATTATTATTTAATTTGAATGTTTCTTCAGAGACTCTCTATGCAATCTGCAAAGAAATTCAAGAGGGTGAGTTAAGTAATCAACTAATATGTCTTAATTAAATTAAAATTAATTAATTTGAATATTTTGTTTGGCTGTTTCCACTGTTTCTCTGCTCGTCTGCACATATTTTATCACAGCCTCCTGCAGGGTAAATTACATAGCAGACTAAATATTCTATTTTATGATTGAATCAATTCAAAAATTAGTATATATATTTTTTTTTTCATTTTTCTTTATCAAATCTCTGACTGAACTGGATATCATCATCAAAGGAAATAAGTGGTACAAGTCTATACTGATTCATACTCTTTTTATAATGTGAAGTTAATCATATTTGAATATGTGTTCTCACACCCTCTCTCAAGTCTCCACAAAATCAAAATGGCCAAAGAACGAACTTTTTACATGAATATTATTGAATAATGAACATTTCATAGATATAGAAGTATATATAGAAAGCAACCCTTAGGGAATGCTTAGTTTACTCTTGCTAGTAATTAACCATGATAGTTTTTTTTTAAACATTTATTTATATGGTGAGATATTTGTCTGTCTATCTGTTTGATTGTCTATCTATCTGTCTGTCTGTCCATCGTCTGGCCAAACCTTGATACAAATTTCTCTGGCTGGCTGGCTGGCTGGCAAAACTTGAGGGTGGATTTCTCTGAAACTTCACATGATAAGTTTTTACCCAACATAACATGGTGTCAAAAAAGAACCAAAAATGGTATTTTGGATAGAAAAACCTTTGGAGCTACTGATCCAATACTTTGTATGTATGCATATACAACTTCACTCTGGGAGTAAAATGAGCTGAATCCCACCTAACTACACTTCTATTTTTTCCAGTGTTAAGTCAAAAATATGCCAAAAGTGGTATTTTAGCAAAGCACTTGAACCTAGGGAGTTAGACTGATGAACCCATATATATTTAGAGTCAACATAATCTTGGGAATATTTTAAGTACACGACCATTATCATTTTTCAGCATGAATTCTTTTTGTGGTATTTTATTAATATTAGCTATTAGTATTATCTAGATAGTTATATTTATTTTTGTTACTATTATTTATATATATATATATATTACAAAATTTAATTTGAATTTATTAGATTTTTTCCCCTTCATTTCTTGTTTAAAAAAAAAAAAGAAAAAAGATTTCATAATTTCATATTATTTAAAAAAAAAAAAAAAAGAAAAAAAAAATAGAAAAAAAAAAAAAAAAAAAAAAACCTCTATATTTCATTAGTTGTAACTATTTTACTATTTTCTTTTTTGTTTTTGGAAACATATAATTAAGAATTGTGGGTATGATATTGGCTGGGTATGGTCTGCCTCTACTTTTCATTTTAAAAAGTTGGTAGCTATGACAGACACACATACACACAAACATAGAGACAGTCAAATACAAAATTTAAGTAAGTTACATGAAGCAACTATCAGCTCCATCAACTCATACTGACAATTCATCTACTTTTCCACTCATAATTCCTCACTTGATGATCATAAGTGTTTAATATTAACAGTAACATGTGATTGATGATTGACATAATTATCCTGTTTCTAGTCCATGATTTTGTACATAGACTTCCTATAGAGCATAAGATTACTAATATCCTACCAAACGTTAGCTGAATGCAAGTAATGTAATCATGTGATCATCACATGTGATCAGTGGGGAAGAGGAAGGTGAAACAAGTGGTGCCACATCTTTTAGTTTGAACCAACAAATTTGTTGTTTGAAATCAAATTATTCTCTCTATGAAATTATGTTTAACAAAGGCAGTCTTATTTTGGGCCGTAACATCTCCCTACAGCTCAACTATCCAATAGTACAATACTTTAGTCAGAGTTTACTACACATGTGTGTGCATCATTATATTAATATCAGAACTCACTATATTGGAATAAGATGGGATTTGAATGGCATTCAGAAAAGCACATCAAAGCTTATTATATCAGCTAAAACATATGCCAATAGTTTTTAATCAGTGAATATGGTAACTTCTGTTGAAATTCCTTCAATACACACTGCATGAGTGCCTTTGATTATTGTGTTCTCTCAAAAACAACTGTTATTGGACTTGAAACAACACAAAATAATTACATACATTTCAATTGTGTAATTAAGAGTTTGACCAATTACATTATAAAGAGCAGAATTGCTGTTCTCCCTGAATATTTGTTCCCTCCTGGAATGAAGGTTCATTCTCCCAAAAAATAAATATTCCAAATATTGGTTCCATAAATGAATATTTATTCCATCTCCCCCAACCATTACCACTTTGTGTGGGTTACTAGGTACTAATATTTGTTACACCTGCAGTGAATTCCTAAGAAATGAATATTCAGTAGTCCATGAAAAAATTTTAAAAAATGTTTACATAGGAAACTCTTTATACCAAACATGGGATACTCAGAAGGGTGATGAATGCTGATGATAAATATAATAGGTTATAAGATGTGCACTGAGTCAGGGGATGGGGAATATGATTTGAAATGGTTAAATTATCCTACCAGCATGAAGATCTTGCAATAGTGATTAAAAAGTGTACCAACAGTACCAACAGAATTTCTCTCAGTATTTTGATATACTATTGTGTCCACTTTTTTTTTTTTTTTTTTTTTTTTTTTTTTTTTTTTTTTTTTTTTTTTTTGATTAATGAAGAAATATTTAAAATTATTTTGATATATGTCTCTTACTGTATTATTTGCTTGTTCCTTGTTATGATTTTATCCCTATAAAAATGGACTGGCATGTGAATTAATACAATATTATGAGAGAAAAATGAGAGTATATATGAGTAATAAAAAATGTGTTTTATAGGAGAGTGGGATAAATATTGCTCCCAAACTCTGTGTAGGGGGGCAGGGGGGGGGGGGGGGAATTGGAAGTCATGCTTGTGTTAAGAACAAATATTTGTTCTTTTGGGGGAATAAATATTAAAACAAATATTTGATGAATAATTTTTTCCACTGAAACAAATACTCAGAGGAACAAGTATTCCTTAACACTGACCTACTTCTGCCCTTTGCTCACCTTAGTCCTGACTTTGGACTGTGTGGTGAAGAACAGCAATTAGGAAGTGGACTCAGAAAGAAAATATTGGCAGATATTCAAGCATCTATCGAGGTATTCTGCAGGTATTGAAGAGGCATGCAGTAATTAGAAATGTTAATGAAATATTATGGGAGTTATTGAAGAAGTTCTTGCATTTGTAGACTATGAACATAGGAACTACAGGAAAAAAGTTTAAGTTTGGGTTGAAAATGAACCTGTATAGGGAGCAAATGAGTACGACAGTGCTAAAAATAGGATTAAGAAATGGGGCGTCCAAGATAATTCACACTAAATACTCTAAATTATTTTCATTGTGCCAGTCATACATTAAATATGTGCATTGTTCATTCTTGTAAACTGACTGGTGTTTCTTTCTAAGATGACAAGTACAATTACTTCTGTGGCTGATTTTTTTAATTTATCTTCTATGCTGAAAAATTCAGTTGAAGTTCATGTTAATGATAATGATGCATTCCAAAAAAGAAATTAATTTTCTTTGTCAAACTCACTGGGTAGAGAAAATGAATCCTCTTGAAGTAATACTTAGCATGTTTGAACCATATTTGATACTTTTACTAGCATATACAGTACTAAATTTGAACCATAAATGGAATTGAGGTACTGTATCACTTGCAGCAGCAGTTATCAAATGTGTATATTTCAATTTGATCATTGACCTAGCCATCTCGCAAAAAGCATTTGCCTTCAATATTGCTAAACAGGTTTATATATAAAAAAAAAAAATTTTTTTACTTATATGGTAAATATGTTACCAGGTTCAGCAAATTATAAGAATTATGAAGCAAATTAGTGAGTGTAGAGTTTTGACCTTGGATCTTCTAATAATGTTTGTACTTCAGCCAGGATGATTGGTGCTAAGTAAATAAAGAAACCATGAACTTGTGCAGGTTAAATCCATAACTAAATGATGCACCAATTATTATTGTGGACCTCAAGAGGTGTAGTTTTATAAATATAATATAGACATTCTGATGTTGGTCCAAATGTGTGTTATGATTCTGTGGTGGACAAAAATAGCACAATGAAAAGAAAAAAATGCTACAAATGTTTATCATTACTGAACCAAATGAGTAGAAATTTTTTCAGCTTTTTCTTTATTTTTGTCATGAAGATGTTCTTCCTAAATATTTAAATTAAGTATTGTACTTCAAATGTGGAAACAGATTTGGAATGATTGGTGGATGGAAAATGGCTGTTGATTCAAGTACAAAAAATGAAAGCATCAGGAATGAGCATGAACATTTCAGTCAAGGAACTCACCAAACTGAAGAGAAGTTCTGTCCCCATTACAGTAGCAACATCTCTTGATGGTATATGTGCAGATATATTTCTTATTATACTGTATATGATTTCTATTTTGGCAGAAATGAAAGTTACATTTCCTTTTCACATTAATTAGAACAATCTGAGAAGTACCACAAGTGAAGATAGATTTGCTGAATTAGCTCTCATGCATATCCACAGTGACAGCAACATTAATAAAATTAATTAATAATTTTAATGTACAACATAATCCTGTGTGAATGTGTGCAACATTTTTCATGATTAAAATGACCATTTTTAATCATTTCTTATTTACATATTATTAGAGCAGGGTTGCAACAGTGTCATAAAAAAAATAATAAAAAAAATTATATGACAAGAGTGCTAAGCCATCAATTTAAGGGGGAGAAAGTCTATAGAGTGGAAAGACAGAATTTTAGTTATCCAACAAGTTCAAAAATCTTTCAATTCCATAAAACTTTAGGAGAGTTATGAAGTAGCTAACACACAGACCACACACAACTACATATATGAAAGAGGGTAGTTTATAGAAACAGATAACATTTTACTCATATTTTTATCCGAAAATCACATTCAAACCCCACTTTAATAAAGATGAATCAGCAGCTGCCCCTTTAGAAAAGAAATATTTTCCCAGAGAGACAACAATATCTGCCAAAATTAAAATATACTGACAAAATGGTAAAGATATGCTATAATCGTAAAAATGCTGGAATAGGCTAGATAGTCGGCATACATAAGAAAGGTTAAATCTAACCAAATGTGTTGACCTGACAATATGCAAACAATGTTTCAATGCTATAAATACATAATAACTGATAAAAAGATAGAACTATCACAGAAACAATATATTTTGTATTTTATTTTTGAAGATGACGTAAAGTTATCACAATAGCCTTAAGGCTCAATTTAATTAAGAAAAGAAAAGGAGAAAAATTAGATATTATTAATGATTTAAAAAAGTAAATAACTATACAGTCAGAGTTACAATCACAACTTTAAATAATTTTTGAAAACATATGCCAGATCTAAATATACAACCAAAAAATGGCAGAAATGTTAGAATTGTTTAAATAAAAAAAAGGGGGAGATGGGGGGGGGATTTAAATAAAGCATAAAATGTACTGACCTGGCAACAGTGCCTCAGTTGACAATTTGAATGGACAGGTCTTGGGTCGATGGTTTTCATTTATAATTTTCAGTTGGAAACTGAAACAGTAATAGTAGTAGTAATAGTAATAGTAGTAGCTTCACTTGACTTTTTAAGCTGTGAGCTATACTTGTAGAATTCCGAACTGGCTCCTTTAGATAGTCTACCAGTATTCTACCTAGTGATGATAATGAACTGAAATGACAACAGTGCACAATACTTACATATAGCCAGATAGTCACACAAAGACAATGCAATCATTGAAACCAATCATTGATCCTAATCTCTATTGTCAAACAGACAGGATTAAATTAGGGAACACAAATTTGGCATTAACAATAATTTTAATCAAACAAACACATATATATCCATTAGTAAGTGGAAATAGTCATTCCCTCAACACACAACCACCTATCCTCTGTAAAAACATTTAAACATGCATTTAACCATTCCACCACAATTATTCAGGCTTTTTTCTTCTTCTTTTTTTTTTTTTTTTTTTTTTTTTGTATAGAAATTTTGAATAATTTTTTTTCCCCACTAGGGGTGCCATTTCACAAAAAAAAATTGGTTGTACAATTAAGTTAGGATGCTAACATAATGCACAAAAAAGTTCTGGGCCATCTAACTGAAACAAATAAAAAAAGGATAAAGGGGAGAAATAAAGAAAGGAAAAAAAAAGAGTTGAGGGTTGGAGGAATTGAATTACCAACCTTGGGTTTAGAAACAGTATGTCTTAACTGTTCCACACATTTTTAGGCTTTTATATAGAAATTTATTTTTTCAATTTTGAGGGAGAAACTGAACTTGGATGGCTTCTTGAGGAGGCCAAGGGAAGATTTGTGCCTTTTTTTTTCTTCATATCTCACTTTTTTAGATGAGCTATTATAATACTGCTTTTTTCTTCTTTAGGATATGTTTTTTTTTTGTTTTTTTTTATCCAACGCTTGCTATGCTTGGCCAGCCTCTTCACAGCTTCCCTCACTCCATGAAATTAAAATAATTCCCTATAGCTCTTTTTTTAATTGTTCTTTTTTTCTCTACTTCATTCTGAATTGATAGGATAACAATTCATTATAGTGCATTCAATCACTATCAGTCTATACTCCAAAAAAGGACTTGGAATGATATCTCAATCTTGCTATATATATATATATATATATAGACTAGAGCATTATTTTCTATGTTTATGTTCCCTATCTAATCCTATAATCCTAAGGTATCAGATTTGGTATTATGCTTCAGATCATCAATGCTCATTAGAATAGTTCATATTGTATTATTATAATATAAACTATATCCTAATATTACGAGAAACTGCATGAAAAAAATCTAACAAATGATTAAGACACACACATACACACAGAAAATATGGGCTGATATTTATTATATTAATGAATAAATACATCCAATTATAGCTCCATTAATTGACTAATTAAATTTCAACACTAAAATTCTTAACTTAATTAGACTAAAATTCTGAGGTACACTTTTACTCATTGACTCTATTCAAATGCTACCATAAATGCTGATATCCTCAGTCAAGGCAGCTGTTTACTTTAACTTGTAAATTTGATTAATAGATAATGAGTATTTATAGTGATGATATTTATAGTGCTACAAGTTTAAAAATTCCAGGGAGTTACCAACAGACTAAAACTTAGATGAAGGCCAAAAGAAAGCTATCCAATGTACCCTCAATTAGGGCTACCATATTTACAGATTCAAAAAAGAGGACACTTTGAGAGAGAGGGGAAGAGGGGGGGGGGGGCTCCCTCATTTTTATTCACCAAACAATGAACCAGGATCTATCTTTAGCCTTCTATCTGACCACAGTAAAAGTATAAAATATTCATATCACCAATTTAATGCAAGAACATCAATCATTTGGAATTGAAAAGATCCAACCTTCACTTACTCTGGCTAAAGATTTTTGGTCAACTTGGTTGATGTCCAGTCCTGATGATGTAGTCACTGTAATTCCCTCAACTGCATAAATTGCATTGTTACCTATTTCAAAAAAAAAAAAAAAAAAAAATACTCTGTCCAAACAACACTGGGATTTCATTTCTTTGCTGCTCTCCCAAATAATATGAAATATTTGGTCTTGGATTTGCCTTATGTTTGGGCATTGTGAGCTACATAATAGAATCACCAAATCAGGTAATCAGCCTTTAGAGAAAGTAAAGGTGGTAAGATTTATGATAGCGCATTGCACACAGTCAGGATAATTGATCAGAATAAAAATATACATAAAAATATATGCCCACTACAATCCCCCCACCACAATCCTCCCCACCACCTACCATAAGTAGTGGGAGGAGCATGGGGCAGAGAAAAAGTATGCTAACTTTCAGTTTCTGCTTTCCAGACCACCTCGCAGTGTGAGTATTGCTACGCTGGACTTTTGGTAAACAAATTAAAGAAAGTGCTGCTTATTCAACAAGTATTTTTCAACAAGTATTTTTCAACAAGTATTTTTCAACAAGTATTTTTCAACAAGTATTTTTCAACAAGTATTTTTCAACAAGTATTTTTCAACAAGTATTTTTCAACAAGTATTTTTCAACAAGTATTTTTCAACAAAAAGGAGACCAAATTCCCCCAACAGTTTCAGATATTTCAAAAATCCTCCGGACTGATATATAATGACAAAAAAGAAAAGGAGGACCTGTCCCATAAAACCGACTATATGGTAAGCCTACCTAAATATCATACCTAGCTACATAATCATGCACAATAGAGGTGGACAGAAAATGATTTGTACCACTTTGCTACCAATCAACATGGAGTATAATTTTAGATAAAATTGCTCTCTTCATTGCCTCTATCATGGCCTGTTGCTCAGTTAAACTCAATGTTGGCAGCACTATATGTCACACACATTTGTAGAGTTTATTGTAAAACACACATCACGTATGTAACAAATTAATTTAATAATAAAATATAAAAATTCACCAGTCTTTGGTTTTTTCCTGATTATCTGTACCTCCATCCAGGTTTTTTATAAATTTTTATTTCCACTCTTTTTCTTCTTTCCCAATTCTTTAGCTCTGCTGTTGTTTTTAGTCCCACATCCACTGGAGTCTCCTACTCCCTTACCCAATTTATCCATTGGCTGGCCTGTGTGGTAATATCTGAGAACGTTAATGCAAGAAAACTAGAGTGTCAAATGGGCACAAAAAATTCATATTTAATTGACGGTTGTTGTTTTTATATAAAATATGCATATTAAGTAATACATATTAAATGCATGTCAAAACAATGAAGTGTTCAAAGAAATTTTTAATAAACGTATCTATCAGTTCAGAGGTAGTCTCGGTCCCAGATGCCTTTATAATAAAAAATAAAGTGGGTTTGGTGACTTGCCTATGCAATCCGTATTCTTATGCCCACATTCTGGCGCAGACCAAATTAATTTTATAACGAGGTTTTATAGCAACCACACCTACTGCCAAGGTTGTTTCGAAGTGATTGAATGTTTCTGACGCAGTCCCCAGTACCAGGTGCTATATATTTACATGCAAAACATAAGATTTCATGAATATGTTGTTCTGGTTAACCAAATGAGTAGTTGTGGCTTTTATGGTTGCGTTCCACGGATGCCTAAGGAACAAGGACTGCACTGGCAAGTCACCACTTTATATTTTTTATTATAAAGGGGTCTGGGACCAAGACTAGTTCAGAGGTCAGTTATCTCTACCTACATATAATTCACAATTTATTTTTCTGCTGGCCTGACTGCCTGTGTGTCTGCCTGCGTGCTTGCCTGTCTACCTGACTGCATTCATTCGTTAGATCTTCTAAACCACTGGAGAAATCTATGTGACACTTTTAAGTACTAATAATGGCTACTCACTGCATCTTTTAGCAAAACATTTCATTCAGATTTGTGGGTGTGTCAGGCTAAAAATGTCAAAATAGTACTCCTTTATACCATTATAGCATCAGGCATATATAGGGCCAGTTTTATGAGGTGTGATTACTTCTGGAATGCGTTCGTTCCATATTAAAGGTTAAAGTGGTCAACTTTGAACCCAGCTAATGGTTTAAGGGGTATTTCATCTGTTACTAATTGAGTTAATTTGTTGTATGTAGCTATATAATTAATAACTAGGAAAATGTGTAGTTTTTGTCACCTACTTGAGGAGGTGGATCACTG
Source organism: Lycopodina hypogea (assembly GCA_963969325.1). Taxonomy (NCBI): domain Eukaryota; kingdom Metazoa; phylum Porifera; class Demospongiae; order Poecilosclerida; family Cladorhizidae; genus Lycopodina; species Lycopodina hypogea. The sequence continues at coordinate 5,904,345 of OZ017788.1, forward strand.
GAACTTTGGAGTAATGAAACTATAATTAAACTCTAGCCTGGTAGTCACAAATATACACACATTTTTAGTACTACCTGTGTGCTGACAGCTCTGTGGTTACTATTCCTCTATTCCAGCTTGGAATGGTAGTCAACAAAGGTAAGTTTTTAGTACTACCTCTCTACTTGACAGAGCTGCCATGATTATACCATGTGATGTTGCGAAGTAAACTGAATGCTCCAAGAATGTGCCATGGAACTAGTCTAATTGCCAAAAACATGAAAGCTACTCTGCTAGAAGCCACAAATATTACAGGACAAGCCAAGGAAGAAAGCATTTGAACCCCAAGAATATCAACACTTTCCAATAAACTTGCCTTCCTGTTCAAAAGACTAAAGATACCAGCGAAGGAAGGCTTTACCATGTCCAGTAGCAAAATTTAACAAGGTCACTCTCTATTGGTTATTGGACTACATAATGCATGGCCCGGTTTTTCTCATATCCAACTTATTAATTGGCTTCTCCAAGGTTGGAAATCCTAGCTCTTTGCAAAAAAAAATTCATGCTACAGAAGAAAAAATGGAAAATTGTAAACACTGCTGTTCTTAACTTATCATCATATGGTGTCCACAATCCTTCCCAACCAGCTTCTCATTGTTTGTCTCGGTTGTCATCGGTGCCCATCCCTAGCCCTGTCTCTGGCCCCTCGGTCTTGTGAAGAGTGTTTGCATGTGGTCAGGAGATGGGTAAGGTCACACAATCACTGGCCACATTTACACACATCGTTGTCAATGTATCCCCTAGTCTCGTGAGACTATGTAGCCCCATGTCAGTTTCGCTGATGGTGTTGCTGTTTTCCCACATAGATCTGGTTAACCATACACAAGCTCTTCCATAAAAGATCCCCGGCTGGCAGTTGTTCTTTTTCTATGATATTGTAGTATTCTAATACACTGTTGGTGGACTCCCATTTTTCAGACCATAGTTTTATGGAAGCTGCTTCAGGTGTTGTAGTCAGCACTTTTGTATCATTCAAGAAACTATACCTCAACTTTAGATGCTGTGTGACGAGCACATGGCACATGATCGTAGATGTTGTGTTGGGGGTGGATTGCATTTCTTAGTTATTGTTGCTGTGTCACTACTTCTCACCCAATGTCAGGTGGAACCTCCGCTGCTGTTGGTATTGGGCGGGTGCATCCCATTAAGAGACAGATAGTATCATTCAGGGTGAGGTCAACCTCTTTGCTGTGAGCTGACAAGACCATACTGGACAACAGTACTCAGCCATCCAGATGCAAATACCCATTGCTATTGTTGTTGGGGGGGGGGGGCCATAGCTGAGCACCCCGAAGTTTACAAAGTAAGAATAAGTAGTTCTGTGATGTAATTTTTGTCTTAGTATTCTTGCAGTGTTTGCAGTAAGTTAGGGTGTGGTCGAGTGTGACACCGAGGTAAACTGGTTTCCGGGTGTTGGCTGATGGAATGAGATGGAATGCTGCCAGTTAGGTTTTGCCAAAGTTCGGTTGGAGGTTACCTTTTTATGGTTAAACACAATCAAGGTTCATATCTGCATAATTTTATCAAAATTTTTTCAGCCATTTGGTCATTCATAGTCAAAACTCATTTCGAAATGAAGGAAGCCAAATTTCACTTCCCTTATTAAGTTTTAAAATTTTGGTTGTTGTTGATAGCTAATAATTATGATACTGTTGTTTGTATGTGTGCTAACTCATAGAACTTTAGTTCCATTGACTTGACACTTCCAGGGAATCTTAGTTCCATCTCAAACATGTAAACATCTACACTTGAAGGAGCCCTAAAAAACATAATAAGCTTTCTTTTGGTATCAGGTCAGCCATAACCAAAACTGCCCCACGTAGTACATTAGCTCCCTAGCTCCAACCACCCCCCCCCCCCCCCTCCCTCCCCCACAAATCCTCCAGATTTTTTCTTTTCGTTTATTAAAATTTTATTAATTTCCATACAATTTTTTTTTAATTGGGGGAGGGCACATCCCTTCAAGCTTTAAAAAAATAAAAAAAAATTTTAGGGGGGGGGGGGGGGGGCTAGTAAAACTGTGCATATTGGGCAGTTTACTTGCCATTTCTATTAATAAACTTTACTTGTGAAAAAAAAAAAGTGTCTTAAGTAGAACATTATGTTTTACTATACTTAAGAATTTCATCATTTCCTGGTGAATACTGACAATATTTAGTGGCTCCTCTCATAGTCACTGAGATAAACTTCAGGTCCGCTTCTCAATGGCTCTCACTGCCTCTAGTGGCCATAGCTGTAACTATCACCAAAATGCAAAACAATACAGACAAATAAACTTTGCTTGCAGCTAAGCCAGAGAGCTCCCCAAAAAATAAGGGAGGGAGAGAGAAAAAAAAAAGGATTAAAATTCTCATTTTCCTTCATTAAATGTTTGATATAAATCAGGCTGGCCACCAATGATTTGGAGGCATTAGCACAGGTGTAAAAATACCATGATCTGGTAGTGTATCAAGTGGGCTTAAGCCATGAACCATCATTTTTCTTCATTACTGTACTCTATTATAAAGGTATATTACTATATCACAATGAAACTATGACACACTCTGTTCTGAATGCCATGTTGAGTTCACGCCAGATTACTACCAAATTGTTGATTGCAGACATTGACAGACTGGCAGGGATTGAGTAAGTGATTGCTTCTCTCACAGAGTGATTGTTTGACTGACCATCATTTGACAGCTGCAAATTTTTATTCTGGGAATATTTCTGAAAAGTTGGAAACTATGAAAAATGGTATGGGAGCCAATAAATAAATAAATATATATATATATTTATAAATAAATAAAAAATAAAGGTTAAAAATGTTTTGTTTTGTTTTTTTAAATAAAAAACAATAATAAATCATTACTATCCAAGTAGTATTGAAACAAGGCATGAAGACTGAATTATTAAGTGCATAATTATACTCCATAAATCACTGCCACAATAATAACATAATGTAGTGAGGGGTGGTTATTTTTAATGTAACAAGAGTATATATTTCTTCCATTATTTACACATGATGAGTTGTATTCAATTTTAGCACTAGATGAAAGTACATTCAAGAGGTATTGATTTAAAAATGCAGAAAAGTGCACTTAATAATTATATGTTGATGACTTGTTTCATGACTCATTGGATAGCTAATGATCTATTCTTATTTACATACTTTTTTTAGTAACTCTAAATGCCTACTTTTTAATTAAGTTTTTTAATCATCTAATACAAATGTGCAAAATGTCTGTCAATCTGTCCTGTTAGATCACTATCTCCTTTGAAACCACTTGAGCTTCACCAATAAAGTCGGCATGGTATAAACCTATGGGTATACAAAGGTTATAGGCTACATAGGCATAGGACCATAGGGGCTGTATGGGCAGGTGCCCACACAATAATAATACTGGGGGCATCGCACCCTAAAGTGAGGACACTACTAATATATTCATCTCCTTTACTTTATGAACAAGCTCTCTAACATTTCACAGAAATAATTTGATATAAGCAGAGGCACTACTAAAGTCAGTTCAAGTTTACTTGTTGGTAGAATTATGGCAACAATCTAAAAATAAACACTACATGTACACATTTTACTTTTTTTCCTAAAAAATGCCAGCTCATTCACCACAGCATACTTCAACTGTGTTACAGACCTAACTCCTCTCCAAGTCCTTTTGTTCCACAACACACCGCACACCGCACATGCCATGTGCATACACCATGCACACCATGCAGGCCAGGCAACAGTCCAGGCAGTAGACAGCAAGGCAGGCAGGCAGGCAGGCAGGCAGGCAGGCAGGCAGGCAGGCAGGCAGGCAGGCAGGCAGGCTCACACTGTCGCTGTCACTCAGTCTCTCTCTCTCCCTCCCTCCCTCCCTCCCTCCCTCCCTCCCTCTCTTTCATATATATTAAAAACCTTCATTGATTTTGCGTGACATGACATTACAAAAAATCAATGAGGGGCTGACGTAAGGTAGTGTCAAAGTGATGTATAAAAATCTCTGCATACTGGGCAAAGCTACCAAGTTAAGCCGCCATAACGAAGAAGTGAATGAATACAATGAATACAATAAATAACTAAGGATAGTATACATAATCAAAGTAAATGTTAATTAGTTAAATTAATTAATTAATTAATTGATTTAATAATAATAATAATAATAATAATAATGATAATAATAATAATAATAATAATAATAATAATAATAATAATAAATAATAATAATAATAATAATAATAATAATAATAATAATAATAATAATAATAATAATAATAATAATAATAAAATTAATATAATAATGAATAGAATATTAAATAAAATAAATAAAAAAAAAAAAGATAAATAATTAAATAAATAAATAAATAAATAAAATAAATTATTAAAGACAGTCTACTAATTCGAGTAAATGCTTATTTGGGGGGGAGGTGATAAAGTTAGTAGTCTCTCTGTTATCTTTATTTCTGGTACACCATATCTTAAAAGATTCCTGGATGGCAGTATTGGGAATCCTAACGGGTAGAGTTCTAAGGTCTTTCTTAGAGCGATCTAGATCTGCATCTGGAGCAAACCTTGCAAATGGATCACTCCTCTAGATCCAACCTCAAGGGTGATGAGAGAAACGTCATGATGGCTGTTCTCACACAGGTTGAAATACTCTCTCTCTCTCCCTCCCTCTCTCTTCCTCCCTCTCTCTCTCTATTTTATGGGAATCCTTGCAAGAAACTTTTGCAAGAATTCCTAGTCCTATTGATAAGACCACATGCTGGACATGTTTACTGATTCCAATCAGCAACTAAGTTCATGGCTAACCACCAACTATTAAACTCACATCCTCTCAAGCCACTTCTATGAGCTCAATTGCACTTCTACATTGGAATGATTCTGGTTTAAAAACATCTCTATAAAAACTTTAAAAAATAAAAATTAAAAACTTAAATACAGCACACAGCTATAAAAGAAACCAATGTCAAACAAGTACACCCATTGTTAACTGAAAGCTATCAACTGAAAATAAATGAAATGACAAAACAATTTGTCAACTGTAAACTGAAAAATTGTGAATTGAACTCTGTCAACTCAAAACTCTCAACCGGCAACTAAAGTTACTATGCAGGGCTGCACACAACCTTGCAGCCTATCACCCCTATGCACCCAGAAAGGTCGTGCAATTGGATCCACTCAAAAGATAACAAGCAACATTTGTGCTGCTCAGACATTGAAACTGGAGTAACAGCATTACAATAGCCTATCTGCAAATCAATTAGGACAGAGTGACACCCACCTCATTTAAAGAATGCTAATTTGACATGATCAAGGGTTTTATGCTGTACATGATTTTAATAATATAAAGCACTCTGCATAGCAACTTGTACAATCCATGTGTTCCATTTGTCAGATTCATTAATGCCCTGGCACTAACAAGTATGTGTGTGTGTGTGTGTGTGTGTGTGTGTGTGTGTGTGTGTGTGTGTGTGTGTGTGTGTGTGTGTGTGTGTGTGTGTGTGTGTGTGTGTGTGTGTGTGTGTGTGTGCGTGTGTGTGCGTGTGCGTGCGTGCGTGTGTGTGCAAGTGTGCGTGCATGTGTGTGTGCATGTGTGTGTGTGCATGTGTGTGTGTTCATGTGTATGTGTGCATGTGTGTGTGTATGGTTAACCACCAACTATTATGCTCACATCCTCTCAAGCCACTTTTACAGGTCAGTGGCACTTCCATGTTGGAATGATTCTGGTTAAAAAACAACTCTAAGAATACTAAAAAAATAAAAATAAAAGCTTATAAATCAGCATACAGTTGTAAAAGAAGCCAATGTCCAAAAAAATGAACCTATTAACGGCCAACTTGTCAACTGAAAAATATCTCTATATAAAAAAGTATCTAGTAAAAACTTGTCAACTGAAAGTTATCAGCTGAAAACCAATAAAAAGAACAAAAAAATTGCCAACTGTAAAGTCAAAAACTGTGAACTGTACTCTGTCAACTCTAAACTCTCAACAGTCAATTAAAGTTACTATTCAGGGCTGTACAGGACCTTACAGCCTATCACCCTTATGCACACGGGAAGAAGGCCATGCAATTGGATCCACTCCAGCGATAACAAACATTTGTGCTGCTCAGACATTGAAACTGGAGTAACAGCATTACAATATCCTATCTGCATATCAATTAGGACAGTGTGATGCTTCCCTCCTTTTAAAAAATGCTGAGTTGACAATGTGAATGGTCTTACTCTGTACATGATTGCAGTAACTAAATGCACTCTGCATTGCAGCATGCACAATGCATGTGTTCCATTTGCTAGATTCATTAAATGGACAGGAAGAGCTGTAGTTAGCTATTGAGATTTCTGCATGCTGTCCTCTGTCCAAGTAGAGAGACTTGGCAAGTATGCAGCTGAAGGTATGAAGTTGTTATTTTTGTAGTAATGTAGGCTTATCTGTGTTTTTTTTTGTGTTTTATTGGTTGTTGTGAGGGGTGCTTGTTGTTTTTGTTTTTTGTTATAATTTGTTTGTGGTTTTTTTTGTTTTTTTTTTGTTTGTCGGATGTCTAATGATTTAATGGTTCCTTGTGAAAATATCCCAACTATTTCAACATAATAATTTTTCTGATTTCTTATTTATTTATTTATTTTATTATTATTTTTTTAAATTAATTTATTTATTTTTAAAGCATATTATAGCTAATGTGCACAATATTGGACGATTTAATTTGATGTTTTGCAAATCGTGATTTGAAATCACTTTTGAGTGATTTAATTTGATTTGAAATCATTTTCATAAAGTGATTTGATTGGGAAAACTGCACAATATCTAATTGATAAATTCTCTGTATCTATTTCTGCTAATCACTGTTTTATAAATGTATAACATAAATCTGGCTCTATTAATCTATTTAGTGATGGTAAGATGATGTGCGACCAGATTAATTTGTTCTCTAGTTGTATTGTATTGTTATTTATTAATTTTGATAGGATCTGTTCATCCTGTTCAGGTTGTTATTAAAAGCATATTGATCATCCATGCTAATAGCTGAGCTGGAGTATACATTTGAATTAGAATAATGAGTCATTAACCAATAGCCTTTTCTAAGATCTACTTTCTGGTAGTTCTGTATGCTTCACTATAAATTTAATAATTATTTTAACTGGATTTAAGGTGCTGAACTAGCTCTAAAAGAGTTGCACTGCTGCACAGGAAGTGAGTTATTTAAAGAGCTATTGAATATTGCCACCAAGGAGAAGATTAATTAACCCACTTCTCCTTCAATCTGTCCAAACATCTGATTATAACATCATAGGAAGTGAGTAATGAATGGTGATAGTAGTTGTAGCCTTTTGAGATAGCTGAGTTGATCAATATTTTTATGCACTTTTGCCTATCTAATTCGTTGGTTTTATATTTTCATAGATTGTGAGTTCTTTGCAAGTATTATTGATCAACAAAGATATGAATATGGTCAAATTGTATTTCATCATGCATCTCATCTCTTTCTGACCAAATGGTTAATTCTTGTCAACATGAAAGGTAAGTTTATTACAATATTAAAATTTTCCTGACAATTGATTGAAATGAACTGATGGAATTACATTTTCATTCCTATTTATCTGAATTTTATCTTAATAGATGGTAAGTCATTTTTAAAAGTCTTTAGAATATTTTAATTAATCAAAATAGTGATTTGAAGATATGTTATCCCTACCAATTTTGCTTTGTTGTAGGCATAAGGAGGTGAGTTATGTCAAGTTAAAAATGAACAACTGATTAAATTGTTCATAATTGTATGTTTCTCCGATATGTCATATCATCCAGTTGACTTATTCTAATAACAGAAAGTAAGTTATATATATATATATAGAATAAATATTTTGGAATACAATGATGGTCAAATTACTTTTAACAATGTATCTACAACTAGCTGACATTAAGGGTAAGCGTACAATGGTGTGATAACTGTTTTACCTGTATATAAATATGAAATCATTAAGTTTATACAACACATTTTACTCTGACATACCCAATTTTTATATTATTGTAAATGGTGAGTTAGTTCTTGTAACACTGAGTATTGTTCCCAGTAGAAGACATTCACTTGAATTTAATTAATGAAATGAATTCTCTCCCCATCAAACACATTATCGTGATATATAGGAGGCAAGTTTGTTCTTCTATATTATGCATGAATACATCTTACGTATCTACCTCTTTCCAACCTGCCAACTATATTACCATAGAGTGTAAGTGTTAAATCTTCATCTTTAATATTCATACAATTAATACAAAGAATGTTTTTTTCATTTATTTGATTAACTAGCTCATTTTTTTGGTTGTAATTTTTTTGTCATCCTAGATGGTGAGGAAGTTTACATGCTTCCAGTAACCTGTTCTTTATAATTAATTGATAAAATTGATTTTAAATGTTTGTCTATCCACTTATTTCACTATAGTAGGCAAGTTATTAGTAGAAAGGCAAATAATGACTCTACTTTTCTTTCCTTCTGTCTAAATTGCTGACTTATTTCACTGTATATAGCTGGTGAGTTAATTTTAACTAGAGATTTGTTTGATAATATTGATATGTATGTCACATCAATTAGTGTTTTATCCTATCTTTTAAAACTATCTCAATTTGTACAACTTGTGGGATAAATATTTTCACAGGATGTGAGTTATTTCAGAGTTAAATTTTTCTAACATCTATGAGCGTGAATTGATAATTTCTCCCTTAATTCTTCTCTTCTATCTGTCCTCAATAATTGTGTATCTCCTTACATAAATATTCAAATATTTAGTTTTCACCAGAGAAATAAATTGATCAACATTTCACAAGTCCTTTTCTTCTTTCTTTTTACATTATGCTAACTTTATGTCTTCACAGTGGGTAAGTTATGCAGTAATTATGATGAAGTAAAATATAAATTCATCAATTTATATTTAATTCTTATATTATGCCAATAGGAGGTGAGTAAGACAATAAATTACGAAAAATTGTCATTATAATGATATTTTTAATTTATTATAATTTTTCTCTATCTTTATGTATCCAAACACTTGACTTTAACTTTATGAATCATAGCTGGTGAGTTAAATGCTGCAATACAGTGTCACCATGACAAATACATGAAATTATCAACCTGCATTGAACGTTTATGTAATTCAAATGTCTAAATCTCACTTATTATATACCAACATAGACAGTGAGTTATTTATTGTGCTTGAATGCATTTATGATGAATAGATACAGATATAGATTAACACAATTATACTTAATGCCATATATTGATCAGTTCAATAAAACTTGTGTTTGTTTCCAATCTTTGTCCTAACTTCTTACTTGTAAAAGAATGTGAGTTATTTCATTTTCTATTCAGTATTTCTATTTATCACTTTCAAATAATTGTTTCAACTTATCTGATCTTGTCCAATGTGTGCATGGTTTTCTATCAATGTAGGAAGTGAGTTATAATGGAAATATAGAATATTATACCTCTTTGAGAAGGCATAGATTTATATTTTTTCACTATATTCTGCTTATGTAATTTATTTATGTGATCATAGGAGGTAGGTTATTGATACTTGGCTTCGAGCATGTCATGTTTTGATCAGTAAAAAATTATTATTTTTCTCTAATTATTACACTAAGTTGGTGAGTTTCTTCTAAATATTGATATTGAACATTATTTTCAAGAAAGATATTAATTAGTCAATATAAACTATTTTATTCCACTTTTCCAAACTCTTACTCTTTCAAATTCAAGGCAAATTTGAAACATTTAATACTTAATAGGACTTAAAATTTTGAGATACATTTGAATGCCCATATTTTTTGTTTGTTTCTTTCTCTCTCTCTCTCCCTCCCTTACTTCCTTCCTTCCATCTTCCTTCCATCCTTCCTTCCTTCATACCTCCCTCCCTCCCTTCCTTCCCTCCTTCTCTCCTGCCCTCCCTCCTTCCTCCTTCCTTCCTTCCCTCCTTCCCTCCCTCCTTCCTTCCTTCTTTCCTGCCTTCCTTCCTTCCTTAAGTATGCTGCAGTATAGCTATCACCTGGAGATGATAGATAAGACATTTTTGTTATCATATTTTTGTTTTCTTTCTGATGTTTATGAACTGCTCACATGGTTCCAATATAGTTGGTGAGTCATATGTCTCGAGTGATTATATAAAATGCACTAACTTGTAATTTCTCTCCAACAAATAACTACATATCTTAGAATGTAAGTGACATTAAAACTTGATTATGTATGTTTATAAAAAAAAGATCAATAATTTAAAATGTTTCTTTATCTCTCTTTTTCTTTATAAATTATGTATGCTAATAGGAGGTGGGCTATTGTAATGCTTGATTATCATCTGGAAAGTATCAATTGACTCTATGAAATAATTTATCTTCAAAAATTAATCCAATTCATCTCAGATGGTGAGCATTGAAATTGATAAATAGAATAATTATTCTATGGGGAAACATGAGTTGGTTTAGATGTGAATATTTATTTCTCCCCTCTCTACTGCCATCATATTTGCTATCTTAGGAAGTGAGATACATTAAATCACGAGCTACATGTATTAAAAAAATGTTTCACTGTCTGAATTACAATTTATTTTTAATTTTAGGAAATGAATTCTATTAGGCTAGATTATCAATAGAAAAATATGCATTTGGCACTATCTTGTATCTATATCTTTTGTTAACCTGTTTCTGTTGGCGATATTATCACAGCCGGTGAGTTATATCATTGATTTAAACATGTTCAAAATTTTAACTATCAATTTGCTTTCTTATTTGAAATGACAGGATGTGAGTGCATTAGTCGTGCTTTCATTTGGATTGATCAGTGATGACTGGATTTAATATGATTATCTCATTTCCTGTTTTAAATCTTGGCTTACTTATGCTATCATAGTTGGTAAGACATTTGCAATGCTAGATTTTTACAGATATTTGTTTGCAAATATTGTAACATTTTCAATCTGCTGATATGATATTTTCATAGATTGTGAGTTGACACCTCCCGTAAACCATGAACTTTTCAACTATTATTTGATTATGTATCTTTCTTGTTCTTTACTACACATTTGCTTTGTGTGGTCTCAAGAGGTAGGTTATTTCCTACTGTCATTCCACCATTAAAAATAAAGAAAAAAAAGAGAGGAATTTTCTAATATTCTCTGAATGCTTCCCTTTTCTTCCTTTGCCAATCCTGATGACTTGGTGTCATTGTAGATGGTGAGTTATTATTGCTGCTTGAGTATATTTATTTTGAAGATGAGTGTGCTGACTCTCTGTACTTAACTTACTGTCAATTTCCATCCTAGATGGTGAGTTGTTGGGAGTAATGATATAGAAAAATAATATGTGAATTTGACAAATTCCATTCATCATCCTTCTTTTTTTCTCTCTCTCTCTCTTATGTTTTTATCTGTAACAATATAAATAGAGGGTCAGTTAGTTATTCAAATCTCACTAGAAAATAATTCATGAATAAATATGAATATGAATATGTAATTTAAAAAACAAACATTAACATTGTTGGATGGATATATATAGGAGGTGAGTTATTAAGAGTAGAAGTTAAAAATAATTATAATGCATAACTTTTCCATGTCTGTCGTCTCTGGTTAATTTTATATTTTGCACACTCCATTTCAACACAGCTGGTGAATTATGTTTTTATCTAGAATGTTACTGTCTCTATAGTATAATAATAATATAAGTTAATCATGACATTGTATAAATGTGTCTTAAAACTGACCTAATTATGTGGCCTTTGGAATTTGTCTTTTTGTACTTGGTAATTTTTATCTTATTTTCTGATCTATATATTACATGACTCTTTTTTTGCCATATAAAATCTGATAACATAGGAGGTGAGTGCAAAATAATAGTGTGTAGTGAAATTGCAGTGAGTTGTGTGTATGAATATTTTTATAGTGTTCTCAATACTAATTAATGTTTTGCAAGATTTAAAAGGCTAGTTTACAATGATAGATAACAGTATTCAGGTTTACACTAGGAACACACTCTTGTGTTAGTACCAATCCATATTAAAACTTGATTAGATTATGTTTATAAGGCACAGACATGAACACACTTTCAGCTTCTTTCATTAAGAGATAGATGCATGGGACAATTCTCATGATGGACATTGGAAAATTCATATTCCACACCTATTGCATGCTTATTTATAATATAAAGATGGAGTAGTCTATCTATCTCTTTTTCTCTCTCTATATGTGTTTGAGATTCTCAATTAAACTGGTCAAATCTAATCCATTAACAAATGTTTAGAATCAGTTTCAACAGGGATACATTTCAGGTATGTCTGTATGGCCACATTCCTTCCTTCATTCAAAATAAACAACAAAAAATATTAATTTTGCAGGACAAAACTCTTGGAGCTATGGACCTAAACATGTTTTTGCATACGTTATTTGACTATAGGAGAAACTTTTTTATTTGATGTGTCAGGCAAAAGAATGGTTAGTGTAAATATGCTTATGCATATCAGCTCCTGCCAAACAATTGTAACAAATATATAATGTGGAGGGTCCTAACTTTAGGACAAGCTATAGTCCAAAGACTTTTAGGGCACCATGCCATGCCTCTCTCCTATGGGTGAGTTAGTTTAGAATACCACCAATGGCACTTCAAAAAAATGCTAAATGTAGAGTAGTAGGCTGTGATAGTTACATAAGGTATGCTCCACCTTGCCACATCTTTACCTTTTGTTGTGATAGGCAAAAATAGTTTATACTTCCATAAAAATATTCTCCTGTAACATATATCCCACCATAAGACATGTATTCCAATAAGACATATCATGCCTTAACACATGTTCTCCAACAAGAAATGTTTTACATGAGAGAAATGTTCTTCTGTAAGACATGTCATTCCATAAGAAAATTTCATGAACAGAGATCACCGATGCATAGTTATTGTAATTAGCTATTATCATCAATCTATCCATTGCCACCTTGGTCCATCACACAAGGACAACAATGATGACATCAGGAGTGTGTGGACGTATGGAGAGCAATGTTCTCCACAACACTGCATCTACCACTCCCATCTACCACATCCACCTTCCTAGACATGTGCGTGCATAGCTACATACCTCAGAAAGCACTGTCTTGCTCTGATCAGTCGTCTTTCTAACAACTTCTTGCACAGAGAGAGTGAGTCTCTCTGCTCCATCATCAATCCTGACAGCTTAGCTTTAAGCAAAACAGAAGGAGAGTGGAGGGAGAGTAGTGGAGGAAGGAGGGAGGCAATACACTTAGCTAGTGAAAGGATAAAGTACCTCTAAGTATTTCATATCTATAGTCAGTAGTTGTTGCTAAGTCATTGATTGTGATGATAAATACAAACCATTATCCTGGTCATATTAGTGCAGTAGGAAGTGAACTTGACACGTTTGTGCATTAGGAAGTGTTCTTGTCATATTTGTGCACTAGGAAGTGATCTTGTCAAGTTTGTGCATGAGCAAGTGATCTTGTCATATCTGTGCATTATGAAGTGATCTTGTCATGTTTTTGCATTAGGAAGTGAATGATACTTTGTCAACATGTAAATTATCTAAAAATGTTGTTGCACACCCTCAACCCCCCTCCTCCCACCCCTTCTCCCCACCCTCAGGTATCTTTCTTGATTCCTGAATACCATTCAAATGTGAATGCACAATGCGAACATGACACACAAATATGGCCATTAACTATCTAATGGTTATTTGTAGGTCCACTTGCTCAAGTAGTATCTAAAGAAAAAAAATTAAAATAAACGAGAAATCAATTATTGTCAAATTATTGTTACTCAGCACTACAAGTCTGGATAGTAGGATTCATTGGATGTATGAAGCACTTAAGGACATGAACACACCCACCAAAATATAAGAACACTTTGACAAAGGAAGAAAAATGTCCCTTGCATTCAATTTTTTTAGATATATATTTTTTATATAAACCATGCATAAGACAGAACTAACAGATGCTTGGCATTACTGAGTCCTACATTTATATTCCTGTACCTTCTCTATCATGCTTCATAGGGTGGAAAAATTAGCACCCACTGTTGATTGTCAGGAAGAAAGTGTGTGCAGGCAGACAGGGGCAAGCACAGGCAAGAAAGTATTATCAATAAGTATATGTACTCATGGTTAACTGAACACAATGCATATTGACTGGTGATAGTGGAGCTTAGTCAAAAATGTTGTCTCAATAACACATTTAATTTACTTGCTAGATTATTTTCAATGTCAACAATTGAAAGACTTCACTCTTTCAACTTCTCACAGAGTATGACAAGCACATGGCATTCAGTCACACACCATGAGGTCATGTTGTTTCTGATCATTTTATAAATTATTCCAATGCTACATTCTGGAGTTCTTATTCGTCTGATTCTCCAAAAACACACCAATGTCTCTACCAAAATTCAGGTACATGTTCTTGATTAATAATAACATTAACTTAATCTGATGATCTGAGCATTTAAATGTCCTGGCTATGGGCAGTAAATCTACCATAAACATTTAGCTCATCTTATTTCCTTTCAAAACAATTTAATACTTTTATGGAGGGATAGATTCCATTGAATGGGATGCTGGTAAAAATTGTAAGTCCATGGCTGGACCCATAAGGAAAAAACATTGGTTTAATCTGCACAGTGCATCAAGTAGTTAGAGAGCAAGTGTGTTAATTGCTATCTGATACTTTGAACACTAAACCAAAATAATAGATCATAGTATTTGGAGAACATGTACTCATGTGAAATATTATCATGAGATTATCCATATTCTCCATATTATGATGACATACAGATATTTCCATGGAAACCACGCTCTTTATATATTCCTTGGCTTGGGCTAGGGCTAATATTCCTTGGAAGAAAAAGAGCTCTATTCTAACTATTGCAGAGGATGTTGTGTGGGATTTCCAAAAATCTTTTATATGACTATTTGTATCGAAATTTTCTAATTTCTTTAGTATCTCTGGATGCATTCTGATAAGATTTGTTATTTCTATTATCACATGTAGTTCTACCCAGTCGGTGCCATCGTCAGACTATGGAAAACTTACAGTGATAATGGGAATGATTCTGATAGACTATTCCAATAATTTCAAATAAACTAAGCTATCAAACATGGTTCATGTTATAACTGTTACTCATCTGGAAATAATGTAATCATGACATTGGGATTGCCCTATTGTGGTACCAGAGACCTGAGAATGCATGAACTGAGTGCTGCGCTGATTTAAGAAAGTAAAAGTGTGGAATCTTCAAGATCTCATCCTTCATGCTATTGAAATCACTTGTAGTACATAAAATATTCATTTATCAAGTACAATTATTTGTTCATCAAAGTGTTCTGTCATTGACTGAAAGGATTGGGCCACATTACCTTGTCTTTAGCAATGCTAAAAGTGTTATCTCTTAGTCTAGATTGTGAGGACAAATATCTTATTCAAGAAAAAATAGTTGGGAGTTTCAACACATATATACAAACTTCAGAGAACTCACTAAAATTTTATGGCAGTTGCAGCAAAGCACATACTATTGTAAACGGCCAGTTTACAATGGTTTAACAAAAAATACAACTTAATTGGATTTTTCTTCACAATGGGAGATTGAATTTATCTGCATTGCCTCAATGGCTTGTGAACATAGAAAAGCCCTGCCAGCTCCCAATACAACTAAATATATAAAGTGGGGAAAAAGTTGTTAAACCTTGTGCAGCATCCAATAATCAATGGCTTGGCCTGTAAGAAATTAGGAGTTTGCCAGGAATGCTGACATTTTTGTATACAAATATGTGTACTTATTTTAAACTCCTGTAATATATTTAGACCTATTCTAATAATCTCTGTATTCAATATTATCGAACTATAACTCTGGATATAGTTTTACGAGAGAGCTGACCTCTGGAGACAAGTATTGGGAGTAGTAATAAATATATCCAGTTAATGGCCAGATTGCCACCCTCACCCTCACTCTATGTCTCTGGTATTAGTTATACTAGTGACCTGACCTCAGGAGACTACTGCAAGTAGTAACAGTATTAGCAGCATTGCCAAACTAGAAGGCTGCTCTATTTGAAATTTCAATACATACTAGTTTATCTGGTCCTTCACATTGCATATGCTGGATAGGGACTCCCATTCTACAGATACCCTACACTGTCTCTGTGTTTACAGCATCAGTTGCAGAACAGCTATCAAAACAGGGTCCATGTTATCATTGTCTGTACATCATGCAATTGTGATATTGGAATTGCCAATGGTAGCACCAAAGACCACAGAATAAATTAACAGACTGTTGGCATACTACAGCAAGTAAGAGTGTGGAATCTCCAATCTTTGCTACCTCGGGCAATTAAAATCACTTACAATACTATTCCTTAACCGAGAATTCCACTTTATTCTTTCAAGAGATTGTGCTACGTATATAAACTTTTACTACCCTCTTCAGTGTAAAATGCTAGTATTTTTAGCTCTGAATATAGATGATGATGACAACTTTCCACCAAGAAGAACTATTTGTTGGTCAAAAAGCAGAAAGAGTTCTCTTTGGAAACAAAGATCTCTTCGTAATTACATCCAAAAGTTAAGGAAGACATGCTGAAATATTTTGGTGTTTGCAGCAATGTGGTTGAAAATGACTTTGCTTAGAAAAATATTGGAATTCACTTCACAAGTGATAGTATATATTCAAGATAAGCAGTGTCTGTTACATCTTGCTTTAAAAGTTAAAGAGGAAAAAAGTTTAAAAAAAAATTTTTACTGTGGCACTACTGAACTCCTTACTGAAATAGTTGTTATAAAGGAGAGTGATTACTAAATCAAAAATGTCACTGGAGAATATTATTATCAAGTTATAATTAAGTTAACTAAATCAGTGCTAACAATTCCACATAACAACGGAGATGGAAAGATGATATTTGGAATAATATAGGACTTCAGGGGCAGGGCCCTACGAAGAATTTTTTAATATTCCTTTTGGTTCTCCAAATTAAGTGGTGTTTAGCAGTCTAATTGTGAAAAAAAGCTGACTAGTGTGGGTTTGTGCATCAATGTCTCTGCTGCATTTATAGATCAGAAATAAACCAGCTCATTCAGAATACTTTATAGATGGCATAATGATATGATCTTGTTCTTCATAAGTAGAACAAGATCAACAATAAAGCAACATTTAGATTCTGTGACACACAGGAAAAAATGAAATCTCTTTGAGCCTCCCACAAGAAACTGATAATCTATACCCAATTTACTATTTGGGCAGAGTTACACTAGGATGATAGAATTGACATCTACATGAATTATGGTATCTACAAGTTTCATGCTATGTCTTGCCAGCTAGCTAACCCAGGTGTAAAAAGAAATTTCCATAAAATAAAAAATTAACGGTTCTCCCATAATATGCTAAAGCACAGCATCATTACTTTAATAGTTAGCACAATTTAGAAAATGTTAAACTATAAATTATTCATTAAAAACACTATATCAGAACCTTGAAGAAACAAGAGAGTTGGCAGACCCTGTGTTGTGACTTAAATAATGAAGAAGCAGATGTTGACAAAGGATAAATAATTTGGTGATACAATAGTTGGTCACGTTTCTTTCCATTGAAAAGAAATTCATGCACTTGTTTGTGTTGAGTGGAGAAAAAATATTTTGAACATAGAAACAACAATTCAGGTATTACTATGCTAAGCCCCAAACTAAACCACACCTCCTCACATGCACACAATCCTTACAATCCTCCACCTGGGATACACAACTGAAGGACTTACTAATTTCAGTGTTTAAGGCTCAGTAGCAAAATAACCACAAGTCAACAATAGTGTCTAATTGCCATCAGAGCAGGTGTGTTGGGAAAGAACTGCACCTGTAGGTGAAGCAGTTGATGTTGTTCTTCAGAATAGTGTACACCTCCTCCTCCACCTTGTCCTGCATGAAAGAAGCACATCAGTACTAAGAATAAGTTCAGGATGCAAAAAAAAAGCTTGCTGCATAAAAATCACCATGACAACAATATAATTATTATTACAGTTCTGAGATACTCACCCAAAGGAACCTACTCTGACATGGATGGACTCAAAAGGGGCAACTGATACTGAAATAAGTTCTCTGAATTTAACTAAATTTCACAGAATCAAATTTAATTATATAAAAAAGGTGAAATCATGGATGCAGTATTTATAGGGAGCCATGGGAATGTTTACTCTAATCTAAACAGACAACAGATTAAGAAACAGAATGTGAACATAATTAGTAACATGCAACATCTGATACACCACACACAAGTAGTCCAGGTTTCCCAGAGTAGACTGTTAGCTAGGTAGTACGTGTTATTTAATATATTTACACACAATTTAGATAATTTCGTCCGAATAACTTAGTCAAGCTCATCTGGTGGACAATCACTTAATTAGCAAAGGAGGGTTGAAGTGGTATTGAAAAAAAAATTCAATCATTGATTTCCCTATGAGTTTTCTGAAAAATTTCACTTAAAAGTTGAAATTCTGAAAGATAATTTTGGTATAAGAAGGTTCAAGACACCTATAAAATAATAAGTTGGGTGGGCTTGGGTCTTCACCAGCTGAAGCTTCAGCTAAAGCTAAAACTGTCCCAGCAGGGTAATGCAATTAGGCAAAGATAACAATTATTACTGCTAGCACTGGTGGAATCAATAACAAAAATCTGGTTTTGGTAAATGTATTTCAGTTTGAATTGGTAAACTAAAGTTGGACAAAAGGGGGCCTCGTTCCACACACACACACACACACACACACACACACACACACACACACACACACACACACACACACACACACACACACACACACACACACACACACACGCACGCACACACGCATGCACACATGCACACACACACATACACACACACACACACACACACACACACACACACACACACACACACACACACACACACACACAGATTACTATATCAACAGTGAGATTACTAGCCACAAATGCCTCAGTGGAAATTGATCTCCCTCTAACTCAATATGTATCTGAGCTATTCCATGTAGTTCCAAGGGACTCCCCTGTACCCCAACTACCTTCCTTCCCATGGATCCTTTTAATTGTTCATTATTAACAGTAACCTTGTCCCAAAACTCCCTAGATACTAAAGTTACAGCAGCACCAGTATCGGCTAATATACTAGCATAGACACTATTGACACAACCTTCCAATACATGATATAAGTCAGAGATGAAAAAATATGGGATATTAACATCAGTGCCTTTCCAACCCATACTTCCTTGTAATCCTGTAATTAGGCCATGGCATGCAGGACTTACAGCATTAGGTGTCCTCTCAGCTCCTTGGAAGTCACTCTTTGGTTTTGGGCAGTCCCTCTGCAGATGGCCATTTCCTTCGCAGTTTCAGAGCCAGGTTGGTACCTCCTCTTGTATCTGGTGACAGGTGCTGGCCTCCTTGGTGGTGGTGCCTTCCTAGATATCATCACCTCCTCAAGCTTAGCCTCAAGTCTGCCCATTAGGTCCAACATTTGCCTAACAAGGTCATCCCTTGTGCTCACAGGAGCAACAGCTTGCACAGGTGTGGGCAACTGACCTTCCTGAATTCCACCCCCAACTATAGCAACCCTGCTAGCATTAGCAGTCTGCAAGCATTAGCAGTCTGCAAGTAGGACTCCATCTCCAGCATTAGAGATATTGCTTCATCAACCGTCTCAGGTTTGGCCTGCCAGAGCACTGAAAGTTATTTGGGGATTATCATTACCCAGGGAGGTACTCGTTTAATGCAAAACGCTCCCTGGCTTCTAGGGGCAATTCAGGATATGCCTTGTCTTCGAGTTGCCTCAAATCCTCTCCAAAGTCAGCCCAACCTTTACCCGGTTTCCTGATTCCAGTTTGAAGTTCGGGTCATGTACAATCCCTTACTACTCTCTGGCTCAAATCGCTTCCTCACTGCTCGGATTGAACCGCCTACGTCATTTTGTTGCCTCGGGGAGCCTTCTGAACGTGGTTATTGCCCTACCAACTAAGCAACTCTCAACCACTTCAGTTTTGTTGGGTCATCCCACTCACATACTGCAGCCACGCTATCAAATGATCAATCCATTCGTCCCAACTAGTTGCACCACTGCAGACCTTTGGAAAAACTGCTGGTTTGCTCATTCTCAGTAAATAGCTGAAGCTATCCTGCCCACTACGCCAATTGTAGCCTCCCACTCAAAGGTATGCAAACAGTGTTGCAACTTCATACATCAGAAAAAACACATGACTGAAGATACATCAATAAATATCTATATATATATAGTTATATATTAAACATATGTCATTCTGCAATTGGTCAGAATCATAACGTTCAGTCCAAACAAGTCCTTATCTGAGAATCTGGAAGTTACACACATACAATACAAAGGTCAGATTGAGATAACACTAATTAAAATGCCATGGTCCGATGAATATCATTATAATAACTGTTACAATTCCATGAACACATATTAGCAACTATATTTGGAGATAGTGTGTCTTATTCTGTTTAAAACATTTTAAATATATTGAAAAGTCTCTGTACTCAGAATTCAGAGTATGCCAGAATCAGCACCATTTATTGATCTGTGGGACTTTATGTGAGTGTGTTCTCACAAGTTTCAAATGAAGGAGAGGTAATATTCTTTGAGCTCTTCCTACATATTTCACAGTGAACGTTTTGCAATTTGTCAACATTCCCTTGCATGCATATAAACTCCCTCCTTCACTAACACTTCATAGCCACAATTTAGTCATTTTCTGCAATGCCTGCTTGTTTGAATCCCTGGAGTGTTGAAACTTGCAATATATAACTTTGACCCTGCGTACACATGTACATGTGCACACGCACGCAAGCACGCACACAGAGGCTATTTTATGGAAAACAAACTGAACACACACACACATCTCAAACCCTAGGTGCCACTTTTAATGTGGTTAACTCTTGTGACTGCTTATATATATGCCACCTCTCCAACCTTGCAATTCAATTTACCAGACACTGCACTTCTCCAATAGTGAAAATACATGGCAACAAATATCATGTTAAAGGAGAAGGAAGTGGGGGGGGGGGGGGAGTGGGGGGGTAGGGAGGCAGGGCACTGCCAAGCCAATATTTTAGCATGGGGGCCAGACCCTCCAATATTATTCTATAATTTTTTTTTTGTCTCTCTCTGTCTGTGTGATTGCATTTTCTTAAATTATTTCGGAGATTTGGTCAGATTTTTGAATTAATCGGAATTTCTTTATTTCATTTTTGTTTACCCATTTTTGTATATTTTAGCACCAGTTCAGTGGTTAATAGTTAGGTTCATGATTTTAAACCCCTTAAATTTCCCCTTCCTTACAATTTTTCTTTGAAGAAGGAATTACAGATTTTGCACTATGATGAGTACAAATACATCTTACTATAATTTGAGATTTGACTATCAATTTGTAAAAATCCAACCAATAATGATTTACAATCCATAGTTGCTCAAATCTGAAGATAATTTTGGGATTAATTCTGGGGTGAGTTGTATTGGTGTCCATCACACAGTTGAATAAGTTTTAGTGAATGCGAGTCAAACTAAAAGTTGTAAATTTTACCACGACTTTTACCTTATCTGTTTTTTACTTACTGAAGTTAGCACCGTTAGGCCTGTTCAGTACTTGGATGGGTGACCACTTCAGAGTTGTTAAAATTACTTACTGAATTAAGCATTGTTAAGCCTGCTCAGTATTTTGGATGGATGACCACCTGGAGACAGCAGATCTTGTAGGTAGTTTTCCTTTTTTTTTTCCCTTATTTTTCCCTCATTCACTGCTCTCTCTTCTTACTTTATCGCAAAGGGAATTATTTGAAATGCTAAAATTAAAATTTCTCAACCTCTCATAAATTTATGCCTACTGTTGATGCTTCATTGGGACTATAAAGAACAAGAATAAGATGTTTGGGCACATTTTCCCCCAGATATTTGAGGTCACAGTGCTAAAAAGGAGAAATGGAAAGAGTTTTGACCTGACCTCACATCGAGTTTGGTTATATAATTATGGTCAGTACTGTTCATAATGCAGCTAGGTGGTTACTCATGCATGAAATTGAGAACCCCTAAGAAAAGTTTTTTTAAAACAACAGCAAAATCCTACTGCTCTACAGAGAGGATTTTAATCAAATCTTCACCAAACATCGCCTAAAACTTTCCTTGTGTGACTATCATTAACTCCTGAAAATTTGAACCCTGTAGAGCCAAGTGTCTGGGAGGAGATGACAAACAAAACAAACAAACAAGTTGAGAAGTATAATAAAATAATAACAAATCTTTAATCCAGATTCACCGATCGGTTCTACCACATTTTGTGAGCTGCTGCTATTGGTGTACACAACTCTAGTACAGAAATGAGTACAGCAGACGACACTTACGTTGTTTTCTAACCATTTTATTAGTTATTTCCAAGGGAGAAGACCTCGCCTTGGAAGGAGGTGGGGATCTAGAGTTTGTATGTAAAAACAGCCACTTCCTTCTGGGGAATTCATAACTATATAAGCAGTAGCACATAATACTTGCATGGCTCGGGTCAATGTCAACACAAAACATGGTTAAGCCACTTAAAGCACCATTTCTAGACATATTGGCTTAATTCAAATAATGGCAGCTTCAAGTAGCCATATAAACAGCTTTACCTGCTGTTGTTGTTTGTTTGTTGTTTTTTTTTTTAAGTGCAAAATATTTGAAGCAATATGTGATGCTGAAAATACATTGCCAAAATTTGGTGGACAGCATGACATGCCCATTTTTTGTTGTTTTTTTTATTTTTAGAAAGGCCATAGAGTTTTTAGAAGATGTCAAGATATTTTGAAGTAGTATGCCAATAATTGCATAAGGAAAATTTGACCTGAAACCTTACATAAAAAATTGATTTGAATTGCCATATGAAATTTTGAATTGAAAGGCCATAGGAAAAATCTTATTTAACCCCCATGAATAATTTGACCTAAACGTTCATACTGAATTCTGCTAAACCTCCATGAATCACCTCAAAATCTCCTGAATACAATCAGCCAGCAGCCCTATTTGGTGGGTGGGGGTGGGGTAAGGGGGCTACAAAACTGAATTTAAGCCCAAATACAGTGCCCAACTTTGAGAGCACAGCTTATCCATTAGATCACCAACAATTGTGGTTCAAAAGTTTAAAAAATATTAGAATGTATGCTTCCAAAAATGATGAATAATAAACAGTGCAATGCAATTTGTCTTTAGAATAGAATATTTTTGTGAATATTGCTTCTTTATGTTCAAATATTTGAGGCATCAGTGCACATTTAACTGGTATTCAAAAAACTGAAAAACTGGAACAATCCCCACACTATATTTAGCTGTACTAATTATAATTGAAAACCACTATAAATATAGGTGATGCCATTGAATATATTGGCCTCCACAATATGAATTTGGTTCCTACTCCACCACATGTGTATGAATGAGATGTCTAATGAGTGATAGTACTTACATACATACATACATACATACATACATACATACATACATACATACATACATACATACATACATACATACATACATACATACATACATACATACATACATACATACATACATACATACATACATACATACATACATACATACATACATACATACATACATACATACATACACACATACACACATACGTACATGCATATGTACACACATAAGCACACACATGCATATCCATCCATCCATCCATCCATCCATCCATCCATCCATCCATCCATCCATCCATCCATCCATCCATTCATCCATCCATCCATCCATCCATCCATCCATCCATCCATATATCCATCCATCCATCCATCCATATATGCATATACATATGTGTATAGATTTGCATAAACATAAAAATATACATATGCATACATGTATATAGGAAAACATGGTTCCAAACACCCTTTCCTGTGCTGCCATTTCGGCCATCAGTGTTGGCATTAATTTCTTTGCCCTTGCGGCTGCCAAACTCCCAGATCTGGTAGACATGGCTACCTGTCAGACAGCAATTATGAACTTCAACTTGAGGACATTCCTTTTGGACCCAACAACACAACTCCATTATGTTGTGTCTCTTGGTTTGACACATTCCCTTGTACCTGTCTCCTTCCACTGCTGTACTTTTGATAATCTTCATAGCCTCAGCCACTTGGGCGTACGTGCAACCCGCAAACTGATAGCCCGTAAGTGCATTTGGCATGGTCTTGGTCAACAGGTTGGAGTATGGACGAAGTCATGTGTCACCTGCCAACAAGCCAAAGTCAGTCTACACCATCATGCCCTACTTAGTATCTGAGTAGAACGAACCCATACTTCGTTCAGGCCATGTGAATGTGGATCTTGTGTGGCATTCTCTCTTTCCTAGGGGTTCACCCACCTCCTCTTGGTGGTGAACAGAGTTACTCGCTGGCTAGAAGCAATTCCCTTGGCAGCACCGATACCAAAAATGTTCCTTATACCTTCCTGAGCAGATGGAATACTCGTTATGGCCTCCCCTCCTCCCCTCGGATATATCCTCAGACCAAGTACCCAGTTCACGTCCCAACTCTGGTAAGATCTCTCTGACCTCCTTGGAACCAAGCTGCACCAGACTACGGCTTACAATCCCCAGGCAAATGGCCTGGTTGAGAGGTTCTATTGGAGCATGAAGGCATCCCTCAGAGCATGCTGTCAATCATCATCGTGGAAACCTGAACTTCATTGGGTCATGCTTGGCCTCAGGACCATGCCAAAGGATGACCTAGGCACACTTCCAGAAGAATTATTGTTCAGGTCTCCTCTCATAGTCCTCTGAAAGTTCATGAGTTATGGCCAAGTGTACTAGCTACAAAACTGCTTCGCCACATCCACATCTGTGACAATGTAGTGGATCTCTAACTTGTTCCTCCAGTACACCATGCTCTCCCGCAACCTCATTGTCCATATCTTGGTCTTCGGGTAAGTTTGCCTTCATTCATCATATGACGTCCACAAGTCATCCCTACAGCCATTTTATGGTGACCTATTTTACATGTTGGCCCCAGGGGACAAGTTCTTCTAGTCCAGGTTGGACATCATGAAGACAACATTTGTAGTGAAAGATTGAAGATCAAAAATGTTGATTAAAAACATTTAAAAATTACAATCATACAA
The DNA here is from genome assembly GCA_963969325.1 of Lycopodina hypogea. Lineage (NCBI taxonomy): Eukaryota > Metazoa > Porifera > Demospongiae > Poecilosclerida > Cladorhizidae > Lycopodina > Lycopodina hypogea. Next base: position 5,929,533 of record OZ017788.1, read on the forward strand.
GTTCTACTTAACAATTTTGTGTTGATGGACTTCAAAAGGAATAAGTTTATAAGTGATTATCACATATTTCAAATTCTTGCATAATCTTGAATGGGAGTGAATATTAATGAACATTGAAAGAAAAAAAAAAGGGAAATAAATCACAAAATGTTTACAGAATTTTATAAATGTTAGATTCACAATGAGCATTTTAGGTACTTGAAGAAATTTTTTATCTATATTGGAAAGTTTCTGGTGTCTTCTCTTGTTGCCTCTTGCAGATGTGTTTGGAGCAGTGATAAGTGTTGGCCAAACTCCTGCATATGATTGGCTAGATACATCAGACACAGCTCAAACAGAGACCCTGCCTTCCTACACATTCAGTGAAATAACAGCAACCAGTATTATTAAAATATGAATTTTTACCCATGAGCTTTTGGGCTCCCAATCTGCTAAAGTTACTTTGTTATTGGTGGGCTGGTCAAATTTACTCTTTCCAATCTGGTCATTATTGATTTTTTCCCCCATTATTAACTTTTTCCCAGTGGAAATTTATTGGATTTAGAAGAAATATTAAATCAAGATTAAGTTTAATATTGAGACAAAAGTAATCAAGAATTGTTTTACTTGTACACTAAATCTTGTGTTATGTAAACTTGGGTGAGTATCTGTGTTACCAACAGAATCCCATTTTACCATTTTTTGAATATGAGATCCAATTTTTTGAAAATCTGTTTTGGCTAAAAACAATCCCTGGCTAAAAACAATCCTTGGCTAAGATGTCTAATCTGAAGAGTAGGTTTTCTCTAGTAATGTGTTTGGCAATCAAGTGTATACAAACAAATATGCAAACATATTTACAAATGTTTTTAGCCTGAAACACCCAGAGGAAGAGGTGTGACCAAGTGAGACCAAGCCCACATTACTTCCAGAGTCAAGTATGTATACATTTTAGGTTTTAGGTCTGTAGATTCAAGGGTTTATCTGGCAAGGGTACCATTTTTTGGCCTACATGCACAAGAAGGAGTGCATCTATATATATATATGTGTGTGTATATATATATTCCCAAATAATACCCAGGTGACACTGAATGCAAATATAAAAATGTGTGTTTGTTTCTAACTCCCTAGGTCCAGGTGTTCTTTTGTAGGACAATATTTGGTATTTTTAGCCTTACACAGCAAGAGAAAGACGTGGTTATGTGGGACAAGTCTATGCTACCCCTAAAATCAAGCTATTTATCCATACCAAGTTTTAATTCTGTTGCTTCAAGGGTTTTTTTTGTGTGCCAAATTCCATTTTTGGCTTCTTTAGGCGTGAAACAAACTAAGTTTGGGTTGTGGCCTTATAAATATGCATAAAACTTTCCCCAGACAACTCCAATTCCAAATATATATGGGTTCATGGGTCTAACTGAAAAAGTCCAAGTTTTTAGTTTTGTTTTTGATTACTACTTTGGCATTTTTAACCATACACAGTAACAGAAAGAGGTGTGGCCAGGTTAGACAAGACCATGTAGCTTCCAGAACCCATTTGTAGACAGACAAATATTTTAGATTTATAATCACAAGAGTTTATCTGTCCAAAGTACCAATTTGGTTTTATTTTGAACACAGAAAGGTGTGTGCCATATTGATATATACACAGCTACTGCTGGTAATGGGACTTAAATCAGAGACTGCAATTCATCATGCCATCCAGATAGGAGGGAGGATAGAGATTGGCAGGTCTCTAGCTTCAAAGAGGGTGAGTCAGTCCCTTTCAGTGTTAACTACAGTGGAGGAGAGCGAACCAAACAACAGCTACAACAAATTCTCTTCTGCAACCATGCATACATCAGATGGCCTGCCTTTTCAATCGTGTTCATATTGCTTACTGGAAAGCAATTAAGGAAATTGTCAGCTTCCAAATTCAATATTACAAGAACGTATAGAATCAATGAAAAAAAAAAAGAAGAAACATTTTTGTGGTTATTTCGGGCATTGTAGATGATAAGTACTACAGACACTTGCAATTGAGGAATGATTCAGATTACTTAGAAATTAATTCAGTTACAGTAAACTTTTTCTGTCACTAACAAGAGACAGGAGAAACTAGGGACAGATTGATTGAACTACCAGAGAGAGAAATTGCTGATCAACAGCTTCAACCAATAGCCTTGTGCAACCAGGTATGGATAGGATGTCCTGTAATTTTTCTTTCCTGTGTGTCTGTGTCCTTTTTTCTGTTTGGCAATATGGGTGGGTGGGTGGGTGGGTGTGTGGGGATAAATTGATTTACTGAATGATTTTGAAACATCCAACCCTTTCTAAAAATATCAAAAGGCCACTTTGTTGCATGCCTACATATAAGCTTCTGTTATTTAAATGTAACCACAAGTTTTAGAAATGGTGTTTTGAGTATCTTTATTCATGTTTCTTATTTACCATGGTATGGGAGATACTGAGCATGCCTTCTTGCATCTATTAAAGTGAATGGAAAATTAAAAGGAATAATTGGTATTATAATCCAATAGCTTCTTGTTCCTTCTTTCGCATATTTTACTGGCTTCTTCTTCACTGATATAGCTGCTTCAGGTGTTGGATCATGTGCTGCTAGGGGTAAGATACATTATATATATATATATATATATATAACTCACTGTCATATATGTACCTATATACTTATGTATGTGACTAAGGCCTGGCAAATTGCTAAATGTAGAGACCCGAAGATTGGTATGTATATACAACTTGACCCAGGGAGTAATCTGGTCTTTGTTAGAACCCAAGGGGGAATCCTGAGACTGCAGGACAAGAACATTGGATTTTTACAGGCTTAAAATAACATTTCTTCCTACATGAGTAACCATGAAGGTGTGATAGAAACCACACAAATAATCTGATCTCACTCTAATTATTATATCCAAAGCGAGTACACTATACCACAGCTCTCTCTAATTTGGTGAACTTGTCATTTTAAAAATTTATATAACTCCAGTGATTTCCAAAGTCATCGGTCACCACTAGTCGGTTATAGAAAGCCAGTGAGTGTAATAAGTGCTACAATAAAAACCAAAGGAACATTCAAAGTTCTGGTTACGTAATTGAACAACTAATAATGATTATTTCATTCCAAGCACAATTTATGGTTCTGATAATTGAATGAAACTGCATTGTTTAGACATAGGCATCCATGGGAAAGGATAAAATAAGCAAATACTTTCCTGTGGATAGGTGTCTTACGAATTTCCTGACAATTCATCTGACGATTTTACATAACAGTACCAATTCAAAATTTAGAGGATTTGAACAAATGAAGATTGCTAATGGTAATCTAGCTTGATCTCAGGTGGCACTTTGCACTGTGATATGTATCCTCATGTGCCAGAATTTTGAACAAGAAATGTTTTTAATTTCTGTCACATATGGTTCGAGATATATCTGAATTGGAACATTTAACATGTGACTCTCATTCACAGGAATGTCACAGTTGGTAAGACCTAGTTACTTCAATATGTATTCTCAAACGATCGGCTCTAACTAAATTAATTGTTTGATAATGTATTGAACTATTTACTCCCAAAGATCATATCTAGTGATGGTCTTGGTGTGTATGGCATGAGAAAGATCTGCCATTGTGGACAATGGTGTGTTAACATCTGCAATCTGACAACTGTATTTGTTGTGGCACTTGGGTTGCTGCTTCTCCAATTATTCAGGTGGCACCTCCATATAATATAGGGCAAAGACTGAACTAACCTACCATGTCTCAAGGGGACATTAGTGGTGTACCAATGTGGATGAGTAGCAAAAAAATTTCACTTATTTGTTTTGAAAGCCCTATTGGGTTCAAATCAGACTATTTCTGTATCAGAATGGTCTTTAAATAAAAATAAAAAAATTACACTTGAGGAAGAAGAAATCATGATAAGGAAACCAAGTTTGGAGGGTTTCCTCAGGTAGCCACAGGGAAGATTTTTTCAGTGCCAATTTTAGCTTCTTTAAATGCTTCCATCTAAGTTATCCTCTATATTGATGCCATATTTTTACCTTTGGGATATGTACAAATTTGCTGGTTTTGCAACTGCCCTCACTCTTGGTGAGACTATAAGCCAGTGTCAATGATTGATACAGAGAAGAACTTAACATGATCACACTTACCAAAGTTCATAATGCAGCATCGATCAGTACAAATAATTTCAGAATATTGTGCTTTAATTAATCCATTGCCTCCTGCCACTAGCACCACAGCTTGGTGAGGTGCTGGGTGGTGTACACCTGTCATAATAGAGTTACGTGAAGGACCAGCACTCAGTGGTAATTTTACCTAAATAAAAACACACATATTGGAATAGCAATATATTTTTTTATAGAAATATCTCCAATCTTCTTTCATGTGAAGGTGGCAACATTGAGTATCCATGCATCCATGCAAGGACCTCCTGCTCTGCCTTCACCCCACAACAACAACAACTTGGGGTCCAGTCCCACCACCTCCTCCTCTGTCACTGACAGGTCAGGGGGTGGAGAGGGAAGCCAGGTGTGTGACTTGTCAGATGGTGGCAGCATGAGGAGGAGAGGATATTGGGGTCTTGAAGAAAACAGGCAGAGTAGAGGAAGCAACCTCAGGGCCATGTACCTACAGGGACTATTTCATTCCAGTGCTGCACAGACAGGAGAGAAAAATAGATATCCTATTATACTTCACAATAAGTATGTCTTTATTTCCAAACCGGTGGAGTAATAAATCACGAATCTTTCAGGGATTATTTAGGGCATCTCAATCCATATTCTATTTTTTTTTAAATTTCATATTGGGTGGATATAAGTATAGTTTTACCAATGGGTGTGGTTCAGTGACATGACAGACAAACAAATGACCAAGTTCAGTAAAATTTGGTGTGTGGTCTCCCAATGATTGGAAGAATGTTATTATCCTGTGGGTGTGGCTACAGGTGTAATTTGAGCATGATCTATACTCACTGGAAGTCCTTATCAAAACCAAGAATGAATATTACTTTTGTAAATGTGGTAGCTAGAAAAGTACAGATGGAGTGATCAGCCCCCTCTACATCCATTCATACACAGACAGACAGACACAGACAGACAAACAGACAGACAGACAGACAGACAGACAGACAGACAGACAGACAGACAGACAGACAGACATCTCCTTTTATACATATAGGAGATTTTGACCTTATTGACTGAATTAGACAAACTTTCACTACAATATTTCCAGGATGATGTAATGTTCACTATTGAATATACAAAGTATCACCAGAAGAAAAAGCGCAACAAACTTACCTTTAGACTATGCAATAGTGTGTCTGCAGGTTAAAGAAACCCTGGCTACAACATGGTCACACTTATCCTGTGTGAATACCATTGTGTCCTTGGTAACAGAAAGTATGTGTTATAGTTTGATTTTATATTTACAATTATTTTACTTGAACATAACAACTTTTTGCTTATAGAAGTCATATTTGAAGTTCTGCATCAAATATAATATGTTAATAATCACTTGTATCAAATTCTTTTCACTATTTCAAGTAAATCAGAATGATAATTATTCAACATATAAGGAGAAAATGAAGAAGGGAAAAATTAAATAACTACAGAATTCATCTAGGTGAGAATCAAACATTTTAATTATAGCTTGTCAATAAGAACACAACACTGAAACTGCTACCATCCAATGTCTCATTCTCTCTTACTTATACTCCAAATATACCACACTCATAACCAAATTATAAAAACAGTTGTGACTTTATAACAGAAAAATACATATATGTGATTCAAGTTTCATATTGCTCCATGAATGAGAGTTTTCATTTAATATCAAACATGTATATATATATATTGTATAATGTAATATTACAATGTGATATGTTACTACTGTCTTCATTGTCATAAAAGTTGGTGGATGAATAGGATTTAAGGTGTGACCTGGGGATGTTTAAATTACATGGGGGCTATGGGGGCTATGGCGTAAAAGGAAGTGTGGGAAGACCACTCATTGGGCTAAACACCTGTTGCCTGATGCCACTCGTAAGCAGCTTCTCTTACTTCCTATATATATATATACACACATATACATATGGCAAATCAGTTGGATTAACTTAATGTAATGGTGGCACCTAGTGTCAGACTGCACAACCTGTGCAAAAGAAATGGGATGAGCTTTTGGAGGATGTAGGAGTGGAGGTAGCAACACTTCACAAGTTCATACCACATACCACAACAATTCCACAACAATTCCACAACAATTCCAACATTACATATATAATCTCAATTGGATGAAAATGACATTATGCCTTAGCACAATACATTATTACTTCAGCTTAATAACTTCTTACACATGTAATAATTAATTTTCACTATTAATTTCATGTATTCCAAAAATATGGTTAAATAGAATTCAGATAAGGAACCATGAACAATAAATTTTGAATAATTAGCCACTGTCTTGATCATCACCATAATGGTTGACATAGGGTAGAAAAGGATAACCAGAAGATGGAGGGTACTGATTAGAGGGAAGTGTATGCGGTGGAGGTGTATGGACGAATGGATCAGATGCCTGAGCATAAGTATTTGCCGGCCTTGCCACTTACTGAATCATTGACATCATCATGCCCAGAACTCTCTCCTCATGGTGCTGCTCCTGTTCCCTCCTTTTTTAATTCCAGCTCCACCTCAAGCACCGCTACTTTCCTATCATTTTCCCTAAATAGCTGGAGTGACCACTCATTGAACTCACCCAGGATGGTGGTGAGCTCAACTGGCATGTACACTCCTCTGCGCTTCCTTTTCACCCCTATTGCAAAGATAATTTATTCAATTTTTAAAGAAAAACAACAAATAATATGTACATAATACTGCTATGCAATACATACTATTTCTTACCTCTTCTCCTAGGCTCACTTCGGACTTCACCACCAGCACCAGCACCATGACCACCACCACCACTTGTCCCAACTGTATTGCTGCCACTAGCATCACCATTATCATTCGTCCCAGCTCCACCACTCACCTCAACTCCACCATCTTCACTAGTTGCAGCCACACCTCCTCTACTAACCACACATGTACCACTACTACCACCTCCGCCACAGGATTGCTGGTGAAGTTCACGTCACACTCTTCATCTAATCATAATATGAAAAGTAATGGTTACATGTTTACTTGTATTAAATTAATGCTCACTGAAGACTTCATCTTCTTCCCCCTTGTCATCCTCAAAAGTGGCAGTAGAAATACTGAGTGAGAGTGGAGTGGTGGTACTTCTAGCTGTAGGTTATGTAAATCAAAAATGAGATACTTCTTTAGAAGATAAAAGAGAGCACATAATACACAGTACTTCTATTTTACCTGACCACTCAAAGTCAGAGCTTTCAAATAATACTGCAAGAGAAGAGGCAGCCTGAGTACTGAGAATGGCATCAACTTCCTCTTAAAAGGGACAAGTAGTCCTCCCACTCCCAGATACTCCATTGGAATCCTTGGTCTACCAGGTTAATTGTCAATCTCAAGTACATATCATCAGCACTTTTCATGGCTTACCTTTCTGTACCAAAATATAATATTTTTAATTTTAGTCCAGGCAAAGAAAAGCAGCTAAATAATAACTTTCTCAATTATTGCCCCATTGAGCCTGCTACTGGAGACAGAACTTTATTATAGAGCATGCACCATGAGTGGAGTCATATTTGTCCCTAGCCAAGTCACCTATTGGAGTGACTTGGTCTGAAGTCAACTTCATTTCCAAGTCTACTTGGGCATTGCAGTGAGGGCAGGACAAAACATTTTGTTAAGCACCCAAATTGTTTTAAGAAGTGCAGTGCAATGGGCCTTAATTTTTCTTTCTTTCAACACTGATCCTCCTGTGAAATTCAGGACAGTCCTTATTTTGGTTGTGCAGGAAATTAATTAAATCTGACAGGAATAGTGATTAGTGGAGGTTGGTGGGGGGAGGGGGGGGGGTGGTGGTTAGTGGCAGCACAGAATTCTGTACCATCAGCAGCTGTCAAGAAGCAGAAGTCTTATGCAGCAATAGGATTTTTAATGAAAAAGGTATGCATTCCTTTGATGGAAATAAAATGGCTATCAGGAAGAGCCTTTTTTGGGCTTCTTACAGTACTACACTTGAACAATGAAGTTTAGACAAATGGGATATAGCTGAGGTTACTTTTGCTTACCTTAATATTATATCTGCCAATTTTAAACAGGATCCTTACAGCCATTTTGCACTTTCTTGTACACATATAAATAAATAAATAAATAAATAAATAAATATATAAACATCACTAGCTCTATTAATATAAGAAGATATGTGTGTATATATATATGGGTATAATAATCCGGCCAAATGGCTGTAAGGATTTGATTAAAAAAATTGGCAAATATGGTATTTAGGTAAGAGAAAGTAACCTCAGGCTATGTTCCATTTGTTCACACCCCATTCTTAAAATGTAGTAATTGAAAGAAGCCCAAAAAAGGTTCTTTCACTTCTGTCATTTTATTTCCATATACTGGAATGCATAACCTTTCACACATTGCCATTTCAAAGAGCAATTAATGCATTTTAACATGGCCCACTAAGTTAAGAAGAAAGAAAACCTATCAGCAATTCCAAAGGGAGAATATAATTTGTAGAACTAAGAATTAGTATTCCCTGAGATTCTATTGCTGCAAGGAGCTGCTGCTTTGGGAGAGCAGATGAACACACAAAATTCTGTGCTCCAATCCCCCCTCCCCCAAACATCCAGTCACCACTATTCCTGTAAAACAAAATTAATTTCACTAGCATGCAATTTTGGCCTTCAGCTGCATTATTTTTGGTCATGAAATTGTCTTAAGGAAGAACATGTTTTATGGCAAAAAATGTTTTTCTGGAGTACATGTCTTTCAGGATGAAATGTCTTATGAGTGCATATGTCCTAATGGAGGTAATGATTTGTTGGAAAAAATGTCTTATGGGAGGTAATGTATTGGTGGAGTGCATGTCTTACAATATGTTGTGTTTGGCTGGAAGACATGTCTTACTGGAGGGTTTGTTTTTTTTGTAGCTATGTTTAGTAGGAGGGCGTGTTTTTCGGTTGGAGATGTCTTACATTTTACTAGGAGCAAATCTTATAGGAAGCTATGTATTTCATGAGGGCATGTCTTATAGGTGGACATGTCTTGTAGGAGTACATGTGGTATGAGTGGACATGCATTAATAAATACATGATTTGAAGTAGGATATGTCTTACTGGAAGGCATGTCCAACACAGAACAGGATTTATAGGATGTCAAGTTATGCAGGAGCACAAATGATACTGGAAGACATGTGGCAATGGTTGTCATAGTTTTCATGGGAATGTGTTAGTGGAAGAAATGTCTAGTAGGTGGGCATGCATGTCTTACAGGTGTGTGCAGAAGCTGCAACTATTTAAGCTGCTGTGAGTTTAAGCAACTGTTGTGTGTTTTTTTTTCCTGAAACATGCTTTTCAAGGATTTTTGTTTGAAATTTTTTTTGATAAGTCAATTGTCTTCATGCATGCTTGACAAACATATCCCCTGAACTATGGTTTGAATGCATCAGCTTTAAAATTGTAGTTTGAATGAGCCAGATAATGGTGATGGGAGGTTCAGCTTCTACCAAATTCATTAAATTTGGTTTGATATCTTTGCAGGATTAATTTTTATATTAATATAACGTCTGTGGTTCTTTAGCAATAAGCTCTTTCTGGCATACTATTTTTTCTCTTATCTAACACTTCTTCCAGTGCAATATTTGATAGCCGCTATTTTGGTTGTACCAGAACTTAATTTTTTTTTTTTTTTACAGGACTGTGGTGAGTTGAGGTTTTGGGGAGGGAGGGGGGGGGGGGGGGTTGTGGGGGCAAAGAATTCTGTACCTTTAGCTTCTCCCAAAGCGGTAGTCCCTGGCAGCAATTGGATTTCAAAGCCCATTATTTCTGAGTTCAACAAATTTTATTATCTCTTTGAAATTGTTGTAAGGTTCTTTTTCTTGTTAAATTGATTAACATCTCTTTAAAATGGTAGCATGTGAAAGCCAATGCATTTCCTTTGATGGAAATTAAATGTCAGAGGTGGAAGGGCCTTTTTTGGCATCTTTTAGTTACTACACTTGAACAATGAGGTGTAGAGAAATCGGACATAGCCCAGGTTACTTTCTCTTACCTGAATATCATATCTGCCAATTTTCAACCAAATTTTTACAGCCATTTGACAGGTTATCATGCTTATATATATAAACACCACTAGTTCTATTAGTATAAGATGTACAACTAAAGTAATGACTATAAAAGATTTCAGTAGATAGTAGAAATAAGCAAGAATATTATGCCAAAAGAGCTTATTGCTAAAAAAAAAAAAAAAAAAAAAAAAAAAAAAAAAAAAAAAAAAAAAAAAAAAAAAAAAGCCACAAACAGTATTAATATCAAAAATATTCCTACAAAAATTCAAACTAATCTCAGTGCTGTGTGGTACCAGCTGTACCTGCCATCACCATTGTCTGGCTCATTTCAACTACAAATTTAAAGTTGATGCATACTAACCATAGTTCAGGGGATATGTTTGTCAAGCATGCATGAAGACATTCAACTTTTTAAAATATGGTCAACCAAGAATGTCACAAAAATAAACCTACATGCCCAAGAAGAAGATTTCTAGCAATAAATCCTTGGAAAGCATGTCTCAGAAGGAAAAAAAAAACTTTTGGAAAAAAAATACACCAATTGCCTAAATCAACTGCAGCTTAAATGGTTGCAATGTCTTCACAGACCTGTAAGACATGTCCACCTAAAAGACATGTCCTCTCCTAACACATATTCTCTTGAAAGACATGACCACCACTATCACATGTCCAGGAATACATGTCCTCCTGCATAACATGCTATACTATTAAACTTTCCCTCATTTTTAACATGCCAGACATATCCTTAAAGAAAACATGTATCTCAATAATGCATGCCCACTCCTATTACATGCTATCCTATAAGACATGTCCACTTGTAAAGCATGCCCTCATGTAATACATGACTTCCTATAAGACAAACCCTCCAGTAGAACCTGGCCTCATCTAATAGGTGTCCTATAAGATTAATCATCCTATTAAATATGCCCTCCTATGAAACATGTACTCCAGTAAGACATGTCAAACTGCAAGGCATGCCCTCCTACAATACATACCCTCAAGTAAAACATGCCATCCAATAAGAAATGTCCGCCAGTAAAACGCAACATAATATGAGATATGCCATCGTAAAGACATGCACTCCATCAAATGTTTAGCCATGATGCCTAGACACACATACTCATGAACCAAAATATATATATTCAAGTGTGTTCGTAGATCTAACTCCTTCGGTGGAAGCATTATTCAGTATATATTTTTTTTTTGCACTTTTTCGTTTTACACACCAATGTAAATGTGTAACCAGGAGGGATTCCGGCCATGTCACTCTAAATGTCAAGCAGTGTATGCATACCATGTATTAAATCTGTTCCTCCAAGGGTTTGTCTGGTCAAAATACCATTTTTGGCATTTTTTTAACCTGACATAAAATAGTAATGGGTGTGGTCGTATACATGTACTTAAAACATTCCACAGATTATATCGATTTCAAATATATATGGGTACATGGGTCTAATACCATTTTTGGCATTTTTGGCCGTACATAGGAAATGGAACAGGTGTGACTGAGTGGGACATAGCCCATATTACTCCCAGAGTGAAGTTGTAATGAATACCATCCACAGTTCCAAAGGTTTTTCTGGCCAAATACCATATTTGGCTATTTCTCGTTACCTTGGTGACAATTTTCCCTAATTTTTAGCACATGTTTAAGTAGGGTCTATACCTATCATTATGCAAAGTTTCAGAGAAATCCACCCAAAAGTTGGGCCAGAATGATGGTACAAACATACAAAGAGACAGACATCTCCTTAATATATATATATATATATATATTATACTAGCAGCATATACCCGGCATTACCCGGCCAATGTCAACATGAAACATTATAGAAGCCACTCAAATTTTGGCCTGGTCACCCTATTAATTAGCTTTGTGTAGCCAAAACAATTTCCAGTGCTATTTGGCAGGCATAATGATGTCCTACGGGTGTAGCCAGGACCAAACTACACCCTGTGACACACACACATGTGATTAGTAATGCTCACTGAGTTTCTTGGAAGTCTCTTCCAAATTTTATTCTGGTTTGTTGTTCCAATTTGCTTTGAATGGCCAAAACAACTTCCAGTGGCTGTAGCTATGGCCAGACCACACCCATATTTAGTTAATAATGCTTTCCTTGGTACTTGTAGACCACATGCCAAAATTTTGCCCAATTGATCCCTGATTGATTTTTTAAGCCAAAATTACTTCCTGTGAGTGTGTTGATGACCTAACTGCACCCATTACCATGCCCATATGTGTTTAATGATGCTCACCTTGGTTCTAGGAGAGTATATACCAAATTTCGGCCTTTTTGGTCTAAGTGTCTAGCCATGATACCAAGAAAAAGATGTACAAAACAAAAAATATATATATATTAAAGTGTGTCTGTTTACGTAACTCTTTTGGTCCAAACATTATTCAGAAATTTTTTTTTTACACACAAGTGGAAAGAGGTGTAGCCAGGAGGGATCCCACCCATGTTACTCCCAAAGTCAAATTGTGTATATATACCATATATCAACTCTGTCGCTCCAAGGGTTTGCTTAGCCAAAGTACCATTATGGGCCTCTTTTTGGGACTTGGGACTGACACAAAAAGAGGAGTTGGTGTGGTCATATAAATGTACTTAAAACATTCCTCAGATTATATTGATTCTAAATATATATGGGTTCATTGGTTTAAGTCCTTAGATTCAAGTGTTCGTTTATTTTTGCTGAAACACCAATTTTGGCATTAATAGCCTTACACAGACAAAGGAAGAAGTGTGGCCAGGTGGGACCCAGCCCATGTTACTCCCAAAGTAAAGTTATATATTCATACCAAGATTTAGACCTTTAGCTTCAAAGGTTTTTCTGGCAAAAATAACATTTTTGTTGTTTTTTTTCATTACTATGGTAACTATTTTCCAGATTTTTTTAGCCCATGTTTTAAGTTGGGTCAAAACCTATCATCATGCTAAGTTTCAGAGAAATCCACCCAAAGGTTTGGCCAGAATGTTAGTACAGACAGACAGACAGACAGACAGACAGACAGACAGACAGACAGACAGACAGACAGACAGACAGACAGACAGACAGACAGACAGACAGACAGACATAGACATCTCCTTATATATATATGTATATATATATATATAGGAGATGTATGTATGTATGTATGTATGTATGTATGTATGTATGTATGTATGTATGTATGTATGTATGTATGTATGTATGTATGTATGTATGCATGTATGCATGTATGTATGTGTGCATATGTGTACATGTGTTTGCATATGTAATTATGTATGTATATATGTATGTGTGCGTGCATGCACGCTTGCATGCATGTATGTTTATCTATATATGTAGAAATAGATAGATAAATATGTATGTATATATAGGTATACATAGACAATATATAGGTATGTATAGATATACATAGATATATATAGATATGCATATATATGGATATATAGATAGAGATATACATACATACATACATACATACATACATACATACATACATACATACATACATACATACATACATACATACATACACATATACATACATACATACATACATACATACATACATACATACATACATACATACATACATACATACATACATACATACATACATACATACATACATACATACATACATGGATAATAGATAGATAGATAGATAGATAGATAGATAGATATATAGATAGATAGATAGATAGATTGGTATGTATATAGGTATATATCTATATAGATATAGATATATATAGATATTAATATATGCAAGTATAAATTTAAAAAAACATTTCTTTGAAATAAAAACAGTAAGTAGGGATGATGTGTCAGTAAAAAGTGCAGAAACAAGAATTCTGAGACAATGTGTGTTATACCTTTCCCTACTTCACCGATTCCATATTCTCACATAATGTGTAATAAGTGATGCCAAAAGACTACCACCTCTTCAATTAGCTTGTAGCCAGCTCATGTAGAATAATTATTTTAAATTCACAGGAATTTTGCAGCACAATCTCTCACACTATCAGTGAAGTAGGGAATTTCTAAACACACACTTTCACAGAATTTTTGTTTCTGCACTTTTTACTGACACATCATTCTTACTTACTGCTTTTATTTCAAAGAAATGTTCTTTTAATTTCACTTGTTGCCTTTAGTTTTTGCACACTGTCAGATAGCTGGCTGCAGTACTGGATTGGCATCTTGTATACATCTGATTGGCATCCACAAGTGCCACTATACCTGCACTTCTCCAGAGGGAGTGCATTCTCCCTGTACAGTACTCAATTACTCTTAATTATTTATCAGGTAGTAACAGTTAGCTAGCTATAACAATTCTATGGCTAGCTGTAACAAATTTAGCTACTGAATTTGACTTACATTTTTTGGAAGAATAGCTCTGATAATGATATTCATAGCCTCATGCACAAACTGGTTTTTAATTGTGGGCATAGAATTGGTAGTGTCAAAATGGCAGTTTCAACTAAACACTGCAGCTATTAATCTGGGATATATTTCGGTAGTTTATTAGCATGGCCAAGCAAATAAAGAGATCATGGACCTGTTCCAAGGAAATAGTAAGCTGTTAGTATAACTATTGTTTGTTTTTTTGGCTCTAGCCAGCTAGGCTGTAGCCCTGGAAATTAAGAATAAAAATGATAAGTAGCAAGATAGTGAACATTTGGTGATTTTGACAGAGTCTGGGCTTGCCATTTTTGTAATTGATTTGGAGGACAGAAACTATCTTGGTAGTTTGTGTTGCACCTTATATGGGCTGCAGGTGAGTTTAGTAGCCTAGGTTTGAGCCATAACAAAGAAAAAGAAGCTTTCATTTTGTATTAGTCTATAAGACCGCCATTTCTTTGGTGATCATCCCAACTTAGAGAGTACTATCATATTCTCTGATGTGTGTGTGTGTGTGTGTGCTTGTGGTTGCGGAGTAGTTATGCTCTTGTCTAACAACCCCTGGGTTGTGATTCCAACCCAGCACTGACTGGAAAACTTCCCCATCCTTCAACATCTTCTCACACCAGTCCACACAGATGTGAAGAAGACCTGGATTTTGTGGGGTTCAAATTTACTGGCCATTGCTGGTCAAATAGCTAAGGGTCCAGTTGGAACTACATATGCAGATATATATATAGCAGTATGGTTACAGACATCCTTTCCTGAGCTGCCATTTTGGCCATCAGTGGTGGCAACTCGCAGATTTGGTTGACATGGCTACATGTTGGACAGAAATTATGGGACTTCAACTTGACGACATTCCTTTTGGAACAAACAACACAACTCATGTATCTTGGTCGGCTACAGTCCCTCGTACCTATCTCCTTCTGCCGCCGTATTTCGACATCGTTCATGGCCTCAGACACCCAGGTGTGCGGGCAACATGCAAACTAATAGTCAACGAGTATGTTTGGCATAGCCTTGGTTGAAAGGTCGAAGAATGGACAAAAGTCATGTATCACATGCCAATGAGCCGAAGTAAATCTCCACCATCGTGCCCTACTATCTGAGTACAATAAGCCCATACTTAGTTTATGATCTGTGAATGTGGGTCTGGTGAAGCACTCCCTCCCTCCTAGGGTTTCACCCACCTCCTCACTGTGGAGGACAGAGTTACTTGCTGGCCAGAAGCAATTCCCTGGCTACACAAATACCAATGACGTGGCTGAGCCCTACTAGATGGATAGATTACTTTTTATGGCCTCCCTTTGGATATCTCCTCTGACCAATGACCCCAGTTCACATCCCAACACTTGCAAGAACTCTTTAACCTCCTTGTAACCAAGCTGTACCCGACTATGGCTGATCATCTTCAGACAAATGGCCTGGTGGAGAGGTTCTACCGCAGCATGAAGGTGTCCCTCAGAGCAAATCACAATCTTGGAAATCCAAACTTCATTGGGTCATGCAGGTACTGAGGATCATACCAAAGGATGACCTTAGCACATCTCCAGCAGAACTAGTGTTTGGGTCTCCATATACTTCCCGTACTGCTCCCCCACTTCCGTGACAATGTAGCAGATCTCTGGCCTGTTCCTCCAGTACACCATGGTCTCTTGCAAATTCATTGTCCACATCTCTGCCTCTGGCTAAGTTTGTCTTCATGCATCATGACCACCACAAATCATCCTTACAGCAACAGTTTTATCAAGATCAAGTCAGTCCTGGGAGAGCTGTGTGGTAGTGCCAGTAGCACACAGACATCATAACATAGCATACTTGACTTTACCATACAATTGAACCAATGCCCACCGGTTGGTCTTGTGGTGATATTAATCTTCAACAGTTTTTCCATGTGCTCTAAGGATCATCTTGCTATAATTGTTTTGGAAGGATACAAAAGTGACTGGCAAGCTATAGCTGGGAAGGGAACCCATTGCAACTTCCCTACATCACATATAAATGATAAACTGAGTAATGTTCGAGGACATAAAACTACAAATAGCTGACCACATTGTAATGAAACTTTGAAGGTATTATTTTAGGATGCTCAGCTACGTTATTAGCTTTTCTCTTTTAAGAAGTGGCACACTTGATGTGAAAAAAAATTAAATGAATTCCTTGATACAAAATAACAATAACGACAACCTGGCCACACTATTTCCTGTAGGAATATCATTGTAGTCTTGGTAATGCTAGGAATGTCTGCAAGATTAAATTTTTTTTTTTTTTTTTATTTTTTTTTTTTTTTTTTTTATATAATCACAACTTAAAAATTTTCTGTTGATAGATTTCAAATGAAATGAGTTCATAAGTGATGATCACATATCTCAAATTCTTGCACAATCTTGAATCAAGTGAAAATTAATGAATATTAAAGGAAAACAAAGGAAAAAAGGAAATAAATCCCAAATGAAGCGTTTACTGAATTTATGAGTGTTAGATTCACAATGAGCATTTTAGTTAAAGTGTGCACTTGTACTTGAACTTTTTATCTATGTTGGAGAGTTTCTGGTGTCTTCTCTTGACAGCCTCTTGCACATGTGTTGGGAGCTTTAACAAGTGATGGCCAAACTCCTGTATGTGATTGGCTAGATACATCATACACAGCTCAAACAGAGACCCTGTCATTCCTACATATATAAAAAAAAAATACAGTGGCAAACCAAATGACAACTAGTATTATTTAGATATGATTTTTACTCACGAGCTTCCGGGCTTCTGAAATATTAAAGTTACTTTGTTGTTGTGATGGTCAAACTTCCTCTTTCCAATCTTGTCATGATAGTTTTATTTCTCCCACCCCCCCCCCCCCCTCTTTATTATTTTTCCTAGTGGAAATTCAGTGAATTTGGAAGTTAATATTAAGTCAAGATTAAGTTATTATTAAGACCAGAGTAAGTCAAAAGTGAGTTCGTTTTTTTAGTAGAAATTTCAAGTTTGGTTTTACTTGTATCATAAATCCTATATTATGTAAACTAGGGTAAGTATTTGTGCTACACACGGAATCTCATTTTACTGATTTTTGGATATGGGATCCAATTTTGGAAAATCCATTTTGGCTAAAAACAATCATTGGGTAAAATGTGTCTATTTAGAGGAGTTGGTTTTCTCTAGTACGGTGCTTGGTGATAAAGTATATACAAACCAATATGCAGCATTTGTACTAATGTTTATAGCCTAAAACACAGAGGAAGAGGTGTGGCCAGGTGAGACCATGCCCACATTACTTCCAGAGTCAAGCGTAAATGATTTCAAGTTTTAGTTCTACAGATTCAAGAGTTTGTCTGGCAAAAGTACCACTTTTGGCATTTTTCGGCCAACATGCACAAGAAGGGGTGTGTCTATATATATTCCAAAATTATACCCATGATACACTCATTCCAAATATAAATATGGATTAGTGGGTCAACTCCATAGGCCCAGGTGTTTTTCTGTAGGACTTTTTTTTGGTATTTATAGCCTTACACAGCAAGAGGAAGACATGTGGTCAGGTGGGAACATATTTATGCTACCCCCAAAATCAAGCTACTTATGCATACCAAGTTTTAGTTCTGTTACTGCAAGGGTTTGTTAGGCCAAATTCCATTTTTGTCTTCTTTAGGCCTGACACAAACAAATTCGGTGTTTCGGCCTTATAAATGTACACAAAACTTTTCTCAGACAACACCAATTCCAAATATCCAACTGTGTAAGTTCAAGTATTTCTTCAAATTACTACTTTGGTATTTTTAGCCCTCACAGCAACAGAAAAAGGTGTGGTCAAGATGAATCAAAACCATGTTGCTCCCAGAGTCAATTTGTAGACAGACAAAAAAAAGTTACGTTTGTAGGCACAAGAGTTTGTCTGGCCAAAGTACCAATTTGGTTTCATTCTGAACACAGGAATGGGTGGCTATATTAACATATATAGCTACTGCTGGTAAAGGGGCTAAAATCCGAGACTGCAATTTCACCATGCCATGTAAGTGGAAGATAGAGATTGGCAGGACTCTGGCTGCAAAAATGGTGAGGCAGTCCAGTTTAGAGTTAACTACAGTTGGGGAAAGAGAACCAAACAGCTACAACAAATTCTCTTCTGCAACCATGCATACATCTGATGGCCTGCCTTATCATTCCAGTTCATATTGCTTACTGGAAAGCAATTGAGGAAATTGTCTGCTACCAAATTTAATATTTTAAGAACATATAGATTTGATGGGAAAAAATGAAACATTTTTGTGGTTATTTTGGGTATTGTTTATGATAAGCACTATAGATACTTGTTTCAGTTCACTTAGAAATTAGTTCAGTTACAGTTAACATTTCTGTCAATTAACAGGAGGCAAGAGAAGCCACGGACAGATTGATAGAACTACCATAGAGAGAAATGGCTGATCAACAGCTCCAACAAATTAAATTGTGCAACCAGGTATATATATATAGGATGTCTTGTAATTTCATTCCTGTGTGTGTGTGTGTTTGTCCTTCTGTCTGTCTGTCTGTCAGTGTGGGTGGGTGGGTGTGTGTACATTAATTTAATTTTGTAGCCATAAAGTCGAAACTGTTAACAAAAGAAATGAAGTGAACCTTATACTGTGCTGTAATTTGTTGTAGAGGGAAGGGAAGTAGATGTTCATACTCTAAATGTGAGCTTGCACTAATTTCTCTATATTTTTGTCCAATTACTAGTTGCCAATTTTAATACATTATTCTTAAAATTCTTCTCAAATCTGGTTGCAGGTAATGCCGGCTATATTTTTCTAGTTTTGACATAAAGCAACATCAGTTGAATTATGTGACCACACATTTACACATCCATGGTATTCTCTGTACTGAACCCTCACCAACAATATCTATCTGTCTCAAGGACACCGGCCATCCCCACCACACTGTACTGTCAGAGTTACCAATCGCGATGCAAGTTTGCAGACCTGACACACTTGTTAAGCTTATGTGGTTCATCACATTGAGACCACAGGTACATCAGTTTTAGCTCATCCCAGACATCTGACACCTTACCAACTCCATGCGGCCAAGCAGGAATTGGAGCACCTGCTATAGTTTGAAATAATATAACGCTTCTCCGGTGCCTGGTGCTCACCCTTATACATGATCTAAATAGAGACTCCAGGTGATTGGCTCACTTCATTCAAATCACACCTTATGCACACTATTGTTCAGCATTACAGCATGTCTCAAAAATATTCTGACCTTTCTAAAATAAAATGGAGAATGTGGAAACCAACCTTTAAACAATACTGAATGATATCAAAACATCCAGGCCTTTCTAAAAATATCAACAGGCCACTTAGTTGTATGCCTACATATGAGCTGCTGTTATTTGAATTAAGCCACAAGTTTTAGAAATGGTGTTTTGAGTATCTTTATTCATATTTCATATTGACTATGTTATGGGCAATGCTGGGCATACCTTCTAGCATCTATTAAAGTGAAGGGAAAATTAAAAGGAATAATTGGTATTATAATCCGATAGCTTATTGTCCTTCTTTCACATATTTTACTGGCTTCTTCCTCACTGATATAGCTGCTTCAGGTGTTGGATCATGTGCTGCTAGGGATAAGATACATTATCTATCTATCTATATATATATATATATATATATAACTCACTGTCATTTATGTACCTATATACTTATGTATGTGGTTAAGGCCTGGCAAACTGCTAAATGTAGAGAAGACCCGAAAATTGGTATGTATACACAACTTGATCCTGGGAGTAATCTGGTCTATGTTAAAACTTAAGGGGAAATCCTGAGACTGCAGGATAAGAACATTGGATTTTTACAGGCTTAAATAATTCTTCCTACATGAGTAACCATGAAGGTGTGATAGAAACCACACAAATAATCTGATCTCACTCTAATTATTATATCCAAAGCGAGTACACTATACCACAGCTCTCTCTAATTTGGTGAACTTGTCATTTTTAAAATTTATATAACTCCAGTGATTTCCAAAGTCATCGGTCACCACTAGTCGGTTATAGAAAGCCAGTGAGTGTAATAAGTGCTACAATTGAAACCAATGGAATGTTCAAAGTTCTGGTTATGTAAGTGAACAGCCAATTTTGATCATTTCAATCCAAGTACACTTTATGGTTCCGATAATTGAATGAAACCACACTGTCTAGACATAGGTATCCATGGGAAAGGGTAAATAGGCAAACATTTTCCTGTGGATAGGTGTCTTATGAATTACCTAACGAACCATCTGACGATTTTACATAACAGTACCAGTAAAATTTGGAGGATTTGAACAAGTGAGGATTGCTTATGGTAATCTAGTTTGATATCAGGTGGCACTTTGCACTGTGATATGTATCCTCATGTGCCAGCATTTTGACCGAGAAATGATGCTTTTGATTTCTGTCACATATGGTTCGAGAAATATGTGAATTGGAACATTTAACATGTGACTCTCATTCACTGTCACAGTTGGTAAGACCTATTTGCTTCAATATGTATTCTCAAACCATTGGCTCTAGCTTAATTAATTGTTTAAAGATGTATATTGAACCGTTTATTCCCAAAGATCATATATTATGATGTTCTTGGTGGGTATGGCATGAGAAAGATCTGCCATTGTGCACAATGGTGTGTTTACATCTCCTGCAATCTGATCACTTTAGTTGTTGTGGCACTTGAGTTGCTGCTTCTCCCATTAATTCAGGTGCCACCTACCTATAATATAGGGCACAAACTGAACTAACCTACCATTTCTCAAGGGGACATTGGTAGTTTACCAGTGTGGCTGCATAGAAATAATGTTTCACTTTGGAAGCCCCCTTGGATTCAAATCTGTCCATTTCTCTATCAGAATGGTCTTTAAATTAAAAATAAAAAAAATTGACAATTTTGAGGGAGAAGGAATCATGATATAGAAATAAAGCTTGGAGGGTTTCCTAGGTAGCCACAGGGAAGATTTTTTTGATGCCAATTTTAGCTTCTTTGAATGCTTCCATCTAGGTTATCCTCTATATTGATGCTATATTTTTACCTTTGAGATATGTACAAATTTGCTGGTTCACAACTGCCCCTCACTCTTGATGAGAGTATAAGCCAGTGCCAATGATTGATACAACATTATTACATTAAAGACAGGGAAGAAGATTAACTTAACATGATCACACTTACCAAAGTTCATAATGCAGCATCGGTCAGTATAAGTAGTTTTAGAATATTGTGGTTCGATGAATCCATAGCCTCCTGCCACTAGCACCACAGCTTGGTGAGGTGATGGGTGGTGCACACTTGTTATAAAAGAGACATATCCTGGACCAGCACTCTGTGGTAATCGAACCTAAATGGAAACACGCATATATTGGAATAGCAAGACATTTTTAGTAGCAATTTCTTCTACCTTCTTCAATGTCAAGGTGGCAATATTGAGTATACATGCATCCATGCAAGGACCTCCACCTCTGCCTTCACCCCACAACACCAACAACTTGGGGTCCAGTCCCACTACCTCCTCCTCTGCCACTGACAGGTCAGGGGGTGGACAGGGAAGCCAGGTGTGTGACTTGTCAGCTGACTCCTGATGAAGATAGTGGCAGCGTGAGGAGGAAAGGAGGTTGGGGTCTACAAGAGAGCAGGCAGAGTGGTCTAACTGACCCAGGGGCCAAGAAGGCGCAAGGATTATTTTATTCCAATGCTGCATGGACAGGAGGGAAAAAAGATATATTTTATTATACTTCACAATAAGTTTTCTTTATTTCCAAACCGTTGGAGGAATAATCACAAATATTTCAGGGATTGATTAAGGCACCTCAATGCATACCCTAGTTTTAAAAATTTCAGATTGGGTGAATATAAGTGTAGTTTTACCAATGGGTGTGGTTTGGTGACATGACAGATTAACAAATGACCAAGTTCAGTGAAATTTGGTATGTGGTCTCCCAATGATTGAAAGAATCTTATTATCTTGTGGGTGCAGCTAAGGGTGCAGTTTGAGCATTAACTATACCCACTGGAAGTCCTTATCACTGCCAAAAATGAATATTACTTTTGCAAAAGTGATTACTAGAAAAGTATGGATGGAATCAACAGCCTCTTTATACATCCATTCATACAAACACAGACAGACAGACAGACAGACAGACAGACAGACAGACAGACAGACAGACAGACAGACAGACAGACAGACAGACAGACAGACAGACAGACAGACAGACAGACAGACAGACAGACAGACAGACAGACAGACAGACAGACAGACAGACCGACCAACCCACCCACACACACACACAAACCATAATATAAATTAGAATTAGGGGCACATGACAATGAGATATATCCCTTAATTGGAAGAATCTTATTATCTTATGGGTGCGGTTAAGGGTGTAGTTTGAGCATTAACTACACCCACTGGAAGTCCTTATCACTGCCAAAAATGAATATTACTTTTGCAAAAGTGATTACTAGAAAAGTATGGATGGAATCAACAGCCTCTTTATACATCCATTCATACAAACACAGACAGACACACAGACACACAGACACACAGACCAACCCACCCACACACACACAAACCATAATATAAATTAGAATTAGGGGCATATGACAATGAGATATATCCCTTAATCTATTTGTACTCATCCAAAATATGAATCAAGATTAAAGTTATAGGCAAGTATCTTATTATTGTAACATCAATCATGTTGAATCATATCATTTCACCATTAGGATTTTACTCGCCATAAGTTGTAATTGGATTCTCATTATTTTTATGGCTCAAATACTTACATAGTATGATCAATATTTCGACAAACTATTCGACCATCTTCTAACTTCAGCCAAATTAAAGTGGACTATGTTGTTATAGAATGAATCCAGGAAGCCAAGCTTTCATGAGTGAAAATTACAAAGACAGATTCACCAACATAAAATTCCTTTTTCCTCGCCATTTTGTCATGATCAGTTTTCAGTGTCAGCAGTCTTTGTTGCGCATGCTTTGATATGTCTGGCAAAAAAAAATCCAAATGTGAACATGGAGGTCAACCTAGTAATAGCTTGGCCAGTGCGGTTCCAGTAGTAGTGTGAGGAGAAAATTTGTATTGGAAAAGAAGATTTGAGATGAGAGTTTCCAAAGGTACAACTGAAGTTTTCTTCTTCACAAACTCTTAAATGAATAGCCCCTTCAGCCAGTCCATTGTTAGCCTGGTGATAAGGAACCAATCTTTACATGGCAACTCCCTTTGCATCTAGTGAAGTCCTTAAAAGTGTCGCTAGTAAACACTGACCCATTATCAGTAGCAAGCATTTTTGGTAATCTATGAGTTGCTAAGATGGAACGAAGCTGGTCCATTATAATTAGTGATGTTGCAGTGATTACAGCATTTACTTCCATCCAGTATAAAATGAGCCTCGATCACAATCAGGAATATTGGACCCATGAATGGTCCTTCATAATCAGCATGTAGTCGAAGCCTAAGGTATTTGTGCCATTTCCCAGGGTCAAAGTGGAGCTGCAGCAGGCATGTGCCTAGAATATTGACATGAATAAAAAATATATAATTTTCTTCTCTAGATTTTTATCCATCCGTGGCCATCAAACAAAACTTCTTGTGAGGCTTTTCATCTGGGAGACATTAGGATGTCCTTCAAGTAGCTCATCCACTATATCGTTTCAACCTGCTGGTGGCACCATTATACCAGATCCCCAGAGAAGATATCTTCTTGAACATTGAGTTCTAATATTTGTTTCTGATTTGGCTTCAAACCATGGGAAGACATACAGATTATATAGGCTACAGCTTTACATATGCTAACTAAAACCCATGTTCGGATGTTTTCCCAACACACCAAGTGTCACCACAACAGTGTCTGCTTTGAAGACATATGATGTAGATTTTTAAAACAAAATTTAACACGTAATTAGGTAAAAGTGTTATTTAAAGTACCACTTTTGGTATTTTAGACGTACATACAAAGATGAAGAGATATGGCCAGATAAGACCAACCCCATGTCATTCACAGTTTCGTGTCTGCATGCCAAGTTTTAGGCCAGTGGCTCCATTCTTTTTTTTCTGGCATAACTACCATTTTTTTCTCTTTTGAAAACAGAAAGGGTTGTGGCCCTATAGACATACATAAAACTTTCCCCTGGTGACATCAATTTTAAATATACATGGGTTTGTGAGACTAACTTCAACCTTTTCAAGTGTGAATTGAGGATACACAGATAGACAAACAGACAGACATACTGTTCACACTTTATAGTATGGATAGAAATATTTGTATGTATATATAGTTATTTTTTGTTTGGTTAGGTGACTCAGAATTCACCGTTCCACGGGAAAGCATTTGAAAAATTTCCCCATTTCGCATGCACGCTAATTCCCATTATACCTCCAATACCTCCAAATAACACCACAAGTTGCCTGGTCACACGTGTGAAATTAATGTTATAGCAGGGGTCCGGATGTTGACCTGTGATAACTGGACTAAACCACAGACCTATTGATAATGATTAATGATTACTATGAGAAAAATGTAAAAAAATTGTAACAATTTCAGACAATAAACAAGTCACATATCATACAATACTATTTACCCACCAAATAACACTTGTGAAATATTTTTGTATTGAAAATGAGTACAAATTTGTCTTTCTTTTTAAAAAAAAAATTATATTAGTTAAAATTCATTAGTTGAATGGAGCTCACTTTACTAGATACAAAACAAATAAATATTTGTCACTGCATGACCCGAAATAATCATCCAAATTATTCCAATTTTTTTCCTTCTTTTTTTATTTTTTTAAAACATTTCTAGATAAATGAAAAATTAAGATTTACAGATTGGCCAAGAAGTAATGAAAAAAGAGATAGGGTCATAATTTACCCACAAGTTTTAAAGCAAGGCTTGAGCACTCAATAATTATGTGCCTAATTTTACATCCCAGAATCACTGCTTCCAGACTTCACAAATTGGTATTTTTGCACACATATTATGCATATGATGAGGGACTCATCTATTTGGTTTCCATTCAAATTAAGTCCACTTATTTATGCTGTGGGGGGAGGGGGGAGCTAGGAATATTGTAAAGCGAAATATTCATTCTATCAATTATCAAAGATAATAGCATTTCTACTATTTTTTACACTTGATGAAATTTAGTTAAGAGTCAGTGATTTAGGGATGTAGAGTTAAGCACAAAATAATTGACCACAGGGATTCAATAATAATTTCAAGAATCAGAAGTCACAGCTGTCAGGGAAAACTCAGTCAAACAAGCAATCAGTTAACTAAATCAATGATCGATTCCCACGATCTGAAATTGGTAATACAATACCTTGGCATGTATTTAGGAGATGGAACTATGCATGGCTTCCATGAGAGTATGCCATAGTTTCATTATGTTATACCTATATTACAGGAGCTATTTGTAACACAAATTAATGCATGCAATTTTTTGCACTGTATAAAAAAGGATTGAACCATGTGTATGAAATCTTACCTGAATAAAATTCACTTTACTAAAGATAGCAGTGAAAATAAATTCACTCTATCCAGTAAGGAAGAAATGAAATGAAGAGCAACTCTTTATATTAGATAAGAATAAAATAGTAGAGCTATAAAAGATTTCCTAACAAATTGTATTTTAATTTAAGAAATACTTATTAATATCCATTCAGTATGGCAAACTGGAGTGTTCAGGGGAGGGGGAAAAAATTTTGTTTGTTTGTCCTAGGACCATCCATTCATGAGTTAGTTCGGTTTTGTTTGACAGTTTTTCTGGTAAGTGCAAGGTTAGGCAATGAGGTAGCACAAACAATAAGAGGGATTAGCAATCAGTTCCCATATTCTTCCTCAAAAATGGAATAAGTTTAAATAGTATCTTTGGCAGAGTTTGTCATTGGTTCATCCTGATATACCTCATATTTGTGTAAGCTAATGAAGAAAACCTGTTGGTCATGGATGTATACCAGTTAAAACTCAGTTGAATCATGGTATTAGCCAAAGTACCAATGTTTCTAAATTGTCTGCAGTCTCTTTCATATGATAAGGAAGATATAAAAGGAGAATTTGGAAAAATTCACTTTTTTATGTTTTAATTCTATCTCTTGTATGTGGAGCTCATTGGCTTAGAAACTTGATGAAGACATTTGTTAGAGGCTCCTGAACACAATGTATGAATATTTTGGACTTTTTATTGTATAAAAGCTTGGCAAAGTATGAATTGGTTTTGTATTTCACCAATGGTAAAAGTCGGGTCAAAACTAATTAAAGGTGCTAGTGCACTCTCTAATATTGTAGCAAACTCAACTTGTTTCTTCAATTTTTCTTTTAGTTATTTTTCCAGTAATAATATTAATAGAGCATTCATTGTTAATTTTTAGTGAATTTTTTTTGCATCAACTGAATTATTATTACAGCTAGAAGTAAACCTGACTTATACGCCATTTTTAAGTCAGCCACTTGCAATAATAAATGTTTAATTCACTAAATTTAACAAGCAGGGATTATTGACACTAATATGATTAATAAAACAAACATGATACTATTAATAAACAGCAAGGTTTCTGTGCTAGTTGTGTTCTGTGATAGGTTGTGTTCTGTGATAAGTTATGATCATTATCACAAAACCACACCCATTGACAAAACAACATTCATAACAATCCGATCTGAATGAAAATCTAGTAAGTACATGCAGTACCCTAAACATTCCCGAAATTTTTATAAAGATCCCTCCTGGGTTTGGAAAGAATTAGAGTTTGCACACACAGACAGTCAGAGAGACACATAAACAGTCAGACAGACAGACAGCCAGCCAGACAGACAGCCAGCCAGACAGACAGCAGACAGATAGACAGTGCACTGCTTCCCCCCCCCCCCCCCCACCGACTCAAATTTGAGTTGGAAAGTCTATTCATGGATTTAGCCATGGCTATAGTTAAAATTTCAACAATTTATATTGCAATTTAGTGCATTCTAAGTATGCTCAGAAAGTTTGGTGTACATTAGTTGAGAACTGTGGGGAAAATTGATGGACAAATAACAGACAAACTCGGGAAACTCCATTGTAACATAGTTATGGATAAAAATTTTATTTTTCTACTGGTGATTTCAAGAGAACTTATTAAGTTCATTGAAAATTAATATAATAATTATTTTTGTTGCCATTATTCAATGAATGGAAATTAACTTTTTGATAAAGTAGATCCTTCGTACACTTGTGAATTGCAAGTCCAAATGATAATTAATAATATAGTGGTGATCAACAGTTCTTCTGTTAACTAATAGACAGTTTTGAGTAACCTCACTTTAGTGTAGTAACTAAGGCCAGAGAAGAGCCTTATTTTCTATGATACCCAAACCAGAAGTACCACTGTATATTGCCTATACTACATATACAAATAATTAATAAATTAAAATTTGTAAATACAGAATATTTCTTCTCACCTAAATTGATGTGGAAAATATGTAACTCATTGGTCATGATAAGATTATCACTTTTCATATAAGCTGCTCCCTGTTGCCACTGAAAATTCTTCACAACTGGAGGAGGACCACACCCTCCCATCACACAGAGCATTTCCTCTCCATAATCTACCATTCCTGCTCCACCCTTGCACAGAGGTCCCTCCTCTGGGTTGGTTGGATTTATGGTTCTCCATTTGTGATCATTGAGGTTTAGTTCATGAATATTTGCTTCACGTCTTTCATAACAAATCCAGCCACCAAATACATACAAGCTATCCTTTATTACTGAACAACAGGTACCTCTTCCCACAAAGTCAGCCCTGCCTGAGACTAAAGTTTCCACAATGTGCCATCTGTTGCTCTCAAAATTATAAACATTAATGTTATGTGAAGGTGGACTATCACCCAAATGAAGAATGTAGCAATTGTTATTGTCTACAGCACTGCAAGCATAAGGTATTTCTATAGGCTCACTATCATCACTATCATCCCTCTCAGCCATAGAGCAAGCGTTAGACTAATTTCTTGCAATCAAATTTCATATTAGAGTAGAGAACAAATTAATGTTACTCCTTCAGAGCCCACATTTCCCGCTATTTCTGTTGATGCAAATCAGTCTCCCGAGGCTGGACCCTTTCCAACCCCGAACTATGGAGTTCTGGGTAGGTAAAGGGTCTGTCTACATGATACTAGCTGGAGAGCATCAGGGTGATATTTCGGTCTATTAATTTAGAGCACAGAATGAATCTGAATAGACTTGCATACAGCTTTCAACTCTAGCAAACAGGCTATATAGATCGTCTTCCCAGTTTCATACCCTAGTAAAAATTATTAGTAGTGCAGATCATGCTATTATGACCTCTGGTGTGCTATTCTGCAAGTTTATCAAACTAACTATTGTCTGCAGGAAGCAGTGATTTACTTATTCCAGAGATAGATGATTAAGGCAAGTCATTCCAATAGTTCACATGCACCCAGGTAGGATGAGTTCATTTCTTTACAATATCAGCCATTTATTTTCCATAATCTATATTCAGTGCTCAATAATTGTACTGGTGGAAGATCTGTACTATTGAACATCAGAAACAAACCATTAGATATGGATTCATGAGTTCACTTGTTTGCAATTCAACATCCTAGAAGAATAGTATAAATATCCTAAGATAGGCATGAACTATAAATTTTTAGATACTTTAATTTATGTTTCATTTGTGCTACCAAAAATACTGATATAGATTGTCAAGCTAAGGTGGCTTGATTTTGCAAAGAAGCTGGAACAGCTCCACAAGTTTATAGTTTTTCCCCCTTTAACTGGGCGTATGAAAAGGGTGTGGTTTCTTAAATGGGTGTGGTTTGGGTTGGTAAGAAAAAACTATCCCTTCTAAAATCTGGATCTGCTCCTGTGGTTACTGAATGATGTGCTTGTATGAACAGATTGGTAAAGGTTGAACAGTTGCTGTGCCTACATATTTTTCTTCAGTAATTAAATATATATCTTTTAATATTATTAATGTTTTCAAAACTTTTTAACATCCCTGCAACCAGGTTACTGGGCATTATGTTTGTCCTCCAAATATCTCCTTCAATGCTCCTCCCTGTTCCATTTCTTCTAAGATGTAATGATCTCACTGTTTCCAAAAAAGAAACTATATTTACCAAATATACTCTTGAAAATGACTATGGCATGAACATAAACAGTGATGAAACTGTTGTGTTAACATCACAACAATCTAAACAGGTTAGGCATTGTGAAAGTCAAGCATAGATTCACACCTCAGGATGTGACAACAGGTTGAGTTTCTGCTATTCTTCTCCTCTATTCATGCAGCACTGGAACACCTCACTACCAACAGGTTCACGTCCACAGGGACGCCTCCGCCACTCTGCCTGCTCTCTTGTAGATCCCAACCTCCTCTCCTCACGCTGCCACCATCTTCATCAGGAATCAGCTGACAAGACACACACCTGGCTTCCCTGTCCACCCCCTGACCTGTCAGTGGCAGAGGAGGAGGTGGTGGGACTGGACCCCAAGTTGTTGGTGTTGTGGGGTTGCAACAAACAAAATAAACGTGTCAATGATGCGTGGATACTCAATATTGCAACAGTGACATGGGAGCAGGTTAAAAACTTATTCATTTAATGTCATACAATATTGAATAATTTTGAAACTCTCTGTAGCAGTATGAAGCTGTAGTCTGACTATATTCTGCATATGTATACGCCCATAGGTTCCATTACCCGACAGTGCTGGTCCATCACGTACCTCCTTTACAGCAGGTGTGCACCACCCAGCACCTCACCAAGCTGTGGTGCTAGTGGCAGTAAGCTCAGCACAAATTGATGTAACATATCCAAATAGAGAAAGGAACCCAAAACATTGATAATGCACTTTGGTAAATGTGGTAACCATCTGGACCAGATTAAGTGGTGTATCGTAAACACACTTGGTGTGAGTGTGTGCATGCATGTGCATATTTTATTAAACTATATCTATGAAATGTCTTATTTTATGATTTGATAAGGACGTGTTCTTAGTCCTAATCATACCAATTATGATGATTATTGCCAACATCAACATTTGCATCTCCAAGAAATCTTAAGCGAAAATAAATGCCTGGACAAATCTTACTTGAGCCAGTAACTGTGTGTTATATGTATAGGAATGGCAGGGTCTCTGTTTGAGCTGTGTCTTACATATCTAGCAAATGATATGCAGCAATTTGGCCCCCACTTGTCTCTACTCCCAACACATTTGCAATTTGCAATCATGAAGACACCAGAAACTTTCTAACCAAGATGTTAATATAATGTATAAATGCACACTGTAACTAAACAGTTTTAATATTATAAACTATTTAGTATGATTCTTACTATTTTTACATATTTTTTCTTGTGAATGTTGCCAATATAATATTTGCTTCTTTAATTCAGCATGTTCTAAGCTATACTTCATACCTCGGGGATAGTGGCTGAGGAAATCTGGTAATTAGCTCATACTGTCATTTACCATGTTCAAATGCAAATGTTTCCATATAAGTTGTTGGGGAAAACGTAATAGGCAAATCCTTCTAAAGTCTTTGATCTGGTAACTCCCACAAGAAATATTCCAGAGTACAAACCTTTACTCTCTTGCATTCATGATGACCTTCTTGAAGGTGTGTTCCTTCAGCAAGGGAATATACAGTGCATACCAGATAATTATCCATAGCAGGGAGTCCTCGTTGTGGCTTTGGGTATCTCTTTGGAGATGCAGATTCTGCAAGCATATTTCTTCCTTTTGCACTAGTGGTGACTGACTAAGTGCTCACACCACTCGACCTCCAAAATACCAGACAACAACATCTAGCATTCCACCCTCAGAGTAACTCCAATAATGTGCAGGGCTTCTCCTCTGCCTAGAGTAACATCGTCATAGAGATCTGTCGTAATGATGACTGTCACATCCTGCATCTCCAAGAGACACACAGGGGACCTAACAATGTCAAATCTCACACTTGATATGAGGAGGGTGCATCACTGGTAGGTGTAAATAGAATTCACCGTGCTATAAAAATAAACTTAAATAAAACATGGCCACACTTCTTCCAGTGTCAATGTTATTGTGTTGTTTGTAACAGTGGGTATGTCTGATATTATTTTTATAATTAAAAAATTTTACATGACCTAAACAACTTCATTTTGATAGATTTTGATTTAAAATTTGATATCAGATATAATAAGCTAATTGTCTAGAATAAATCTGAATGAAAATTATTGAACTTATAAGGAAAAAGAAAAAGGGAAATAATTCCAAATAAAATGTTTACAGAATTTATTAATGTAATAATCATAACGAAGCATTTTAGTTAGAGTGTGCATTTGTACTTGAATTGTTTATTTATTTTGGAGAGTTTCTGGTGTCTTCTCTTGACTGCCTCTTGTAGATGTCTTGGGAGTACTGACAATTTTGAGTTAAACTTGCATATGTGATTGGCTAGATATGTCACACACAGGTCCAACAGAGACCCTGCCATTCCTACACATAAAATACAGTGGCAAACAAAATTAACAAAAAAATATAGAGAACAAATTATCTGTTTGTTTGTCCGAGTGTCCTCAGTTCACACTTGAACATTTGCTGTTAGATACAAAATCTCATATATATTTGAATTAGTATCACCAGGGGAACATCTTAAACATGTCTATATGGCCACACCCCTTTCTATTTTTGGAAAAAAAAAAAAAAAAAAAAAAAAAAAGGCCAAAAATTGTAATTTAGCCATAAAAAAGAAAGGAGCTAGACCTAAAACTTTGGCATGCAGACACAACTTACTCTTCAAATAACATGGGGTGGGCAAGGACATAGCCAGGGGGTAGCTCAAGGTGCTCCAGCACACCTCTTCCCCACCCCCCTCCTGCAAACTAAAACTATATCTCCATTTCTTATCAAGCAGGAGACAAGATCATCAGCTTGAAGACAGGTATTGCATAAATAGAAATTACAAATTGGGAAACTGTCTTTTTTGAGAGTAAAAGATGTAACTCTATTTAAAATAATAAGCATTTCATCATAAATAGCAGCAAAGAAAGGCCCATTCCTTGCAGATGCCCAGTATGAAACTAATATATTTTTAAAGAAAGTCCACCATCACCTAAAGCCACCAAATCCACTACCAAGCAACCACACCAACAACTATCCTAACCACCATCCAGCCACCTTAGCAGCTATCAGCTTCCATTTGGCCACCGAACCCCCACCATTGCAATCACCATTGTAGCTGCATTCAAATCACTAAAGTATGCAAAGGGACAGTATCTTTGCATTGCATGCAGTAAGCAAGAAAATGGTGGGATATGCCTTCAATTCAAGATTTTTTTAAGTATATCATCATTGGTCTGACCCAGGTATGCTTGTGGAATATCTACTGACATGTTTAGTAAAAAATTGGAATTACTGGGAAACAAACAGCTAAAGAGTACCATCAAATAGATGTGGGCACAGGAGTTCCTCTGGGCCATTTATGCTCAACAGCCCTACATCTATCAACAGTTAGACCAAGCTGTTTCAGATCAATTGGAAGGTATTCAACTCCATTGTTGACACAATAGTTTTGTGTGATAGGCAAAATAGTCATTTGAGGCCACTTTGACAGTGCAACTGATTTAGAGAAAACCACTGAATACCATCAGGATTCTTTCATTTTATTTAATATTATCTCTTAAAATTGTCATGGACTAACTTTCAATAGTATTCAATCATATAATAATCATAGCAGACTTGTATGTTCATTAAAATCCTTTAACCTTAATATAGCTCTTCAAGTTCATAATGCTTCATTTTGAACAAATGGCAATCACGTACTTTCAGTTATTTCTTAAGTAGATTGTTACATGTACATTAATGGCCTGAATAGGACAAGCTTATTTACCCACACATTCAAACATGTTCTTGTAATTAAGTGACTAATCATTGAATTATGTATTGTTGTGTAATATCATCATGTCAACCAAAGGATACCAACCTATTCAAAGGAGGTTGATATCTGGAGAATGTGGAGATTTTCTGAGCAGTTTTTCCACTGGGAGTAAATTTTTGGAAATAAATTGAGAAGGAAAACATCTAATTGGGAAATTGCCAAAACTCTCAAAACTGTAGCGAATTCTCTGGAAGAGAATCAAGCTTCTTACCAAGACTGCTCCATTCCAATTGCTACTGAATTATCCATAATGCCAGTTCAAACAGAATACACTGAATTCTTCAGCTATAATTGAGAAAATCTTATCAGTCAAATATTATGCAATTACATTGCTCTACATCAACAAGGAAGAATTATTTTTAATGACATTCTAAGAATTGTTCACAGATAGCAATTGAATGAGAAATATTGTTGTTATCTCCTGATTCAATGGAAAGACTAACAACATAAAAATAACTTTGAAAAAAGTTGGCTGAGGGTTTTTTCTGTTGGCCTTTGGCCTCCTGCAGTAACAGAACTCGTTCAGCTTTCTTAATACAATATCTAAGTTTTTAGGGAATTGCCCAATCCATTGCTTTAGCCAGATGACCATTTACCAGAATTTTCTAACACGATCTTAATGAAATTTTTTTGAGGACGTACAGTGAGATATCCTAATAAAAATGAATTTTTCAGGAGGATCCATGTGCTACAGGCTGCTCTACCCCCTCCATATCAGTGAGACTTACAAAGAATTTTCATAAGCCAATCATTGATTTGCCAAGGAATAATTTGGGGAAGGGGAAGAGGGAATCTATTGTGAACAAAATTCCAAGCAGCACACTGTGCGTCCTCACAAAAGTTTTCATTCAGATTAGTACAATGGTACTTCTTTCTTGCCAATATTATGTGGAGGATGAAATTAAATTGCCTTGTTTCATTCGTAATAAAACAAATTCTTAAATATCCAGGGTTCTGGCAATGCTGATTCAGTTTTCCATAACAAGGGATTTTCCAACTGGATCGATACCACAAGAAATTCAGAAACATCAACAAGAACCAGCCGGAAGATAGTCCCTCAACCTCAACCCAGTGATGTGTGTTCCATATTGCACTTCAATCAGCCTCTACGTCAAAAGTGTGGTATTTATTTCATTGGAATGCTTATAGTCATTCTTACATCTATCCCAACTACCATTGATAGTTGGAGAATCACTGTCAAAACCATACAAACAAGAAAGACTTGAAATCAGGTGTTTAGTGAGTCAATCATAGGGACACCTGGCCACTCCTCTTCCCTCGACTCTGTGGGTATTTTAACTGGTTCCTCCTCCTTTACCATAAGATCTCAATTTTAGGATAGATGGAGAGAATTTTTACGTAAAATAGGGAAATGATTGTTAGCTGCAAAATTATACAATGATTAACAGATAAGCTATGTGTCACCATTAATGTTGTTTATCAACCTAAAAATTAGATTGGCTTATGTAACTTTATGGGAAATAAATGTGTTGGACTACTAGGTATGTATGCCATTTTGTATCATATAATGTTTATAATATGGCAGTGTTATAAGGGAACCAAAAAAGCTCAAAGTTATCAACTACAGAAGATTACCTTCAGGCATCCAATGCACAATGATATGTATCTACAAACTGTTTGCTTACCTCTCTGACCATGCAGCACTGGAGTGACCTAGTCCATGTAGGTCCATGGCCCCGGAGACGATTTTGCCATTCTGCCTGCTCTCTTGTAGACCCCAACCTCCTCTCCTCCTCACGCTGTCACCATCTTCATCAGGAATCAGCTGACAAGACACACACCTGGCTTCCCTGTCCACCCCCTGACCTGTCAGTGGCAGAGGAGGAGGTGGTTGGGCTGGACCCCAAGTTGTTGGTGTTGTGGGGTTGTGATTATAATCGTGATCCTTTCATTAATCCCTTCGATGATGCATGGATATTCACTGTTACCACCTTGGAATGGGAACAGGTACAGGATATAGTTACTAAAATATGTTGCAATCCCAAAATGTGTGTCTGGTTATTTAGGTTCGATTACCCCGGAGTGCTGGTCCACCACATGTCAACTCTCCAGTAGGTGTGTACCACCCAGCACCTCACCAAGCTGTGGTGCTTGTTTTAAAAGTCGTCAGTTCTTATGCAATAACAAATTATATTAAGAGAAACCATGTGGATGGATGCTGCATAATGAATTTTGGTAAGTATGAATGAGTTTGGTGTGTCTGTCTTTAATGGAATAATTTGTTGTCTCTACTATTGGCAGTGTCTTATGTGAGGGGGAGAGAAAATCCTCCAACACACACCATCTCACTACCTTCTAACTCTAGACCAGGCACAGTTATACACTGTGGCATACTCTGAACTAGAGAGAATCAAATATGGGGGATAATATAGTGTGTGAACATTAATTTGTAGTAAAAAAATATGCATGGAGGAAAATTTCACAGTTTAGACATTTTTTTTTTTTTTTTTTTTTTTTTTTTTTAACTTACAGGAGAGTATTATTAATTGTAACAAGTACCATACCACAGTTTATTGGTGTTACCTCATTGTGAGTTTTTTTTTATTGGTGGCTTAGCTTGCACATAGTGTGTGTGTCATAGTATTATAGCAGGGATATGGAACATGCTGGAAGTGCTGAGACCTAATTGACCATGACCATTCTAATCTGAATGGGTTCAGTCAATACAATTTAATTAGCATGTATTCATGCATTCAGGTTCAGTCTATAAAATTTAATTTGCATGTATTCATGCATTCAGGTTCAGTCTATAAAATTTGACTAGCATAGATTTATGATTTCAATTTAAGAATTCTAAGTTAAAGCAGTAAAAAAAACAACTCAACTATCATTAATATTGTAAACCACATCACGCAAAATTGTTTAAGTATTTTCTCTGTAATCAAAAGTATTCCTAAAATCTCACAAATTTAGCTTGTCAGCTCGATGCTTGTATGAAGAATCATGAAGTTATATTATTCAGTCTAAATTGTGTAATGGTTGTGTCCTAAATACATCTTGATAAAGATAAATATGTTTAGCTGAAGATTTGTTCATTTGATACATTAGTAACATCCATGACAAGTATAGCTAAAGGAAGTAACAGCATTTAAAATTTTCCAAACAAAGAAAAATTCATGTAGCATTAGATAATATTATGTTAAAAGTTATGATGGCTTTCTTTTCTAATGCATATATAGTTATGTGTGCCTGTTATTTAAAACTTTTCAGTAAAGAAAAAACTTCCAAGAAACACTGCTGATTTCAAGTCTTTCTTGTTTGTATGGTTTTGACAGTGATTCTCCAACTATCAATGGTAGTTGGGATAGATGTAAGAATGACTATAAGCATTCCAATGAAATAAATACCACACTTTTGA
Source organism: Lycopodina hypogea (assembly GCA_963969325.1). Taxonomy (NCBI): domain Eukaryota; kingdom Metazoa; phylum Porifera; class Demospongiae; order Poecilosclerida; family Cladorhizidae; genus Lycopodina; species Lycopodina hypogea. Next base: position 5,966,403 of record OZ017788.1, read on the forward strand.
CGTAGAGGCTGATTGAAGTGCAATATGGAACACACATCACTGGGTTGAGGTTGAGGGACTATCTTCCGGCTGGTTCTTGTTGATGTTTCTGAATTTCTTGTGGTATCGATCCAGTTGGAAAATCCCTTGTTATGGAAAACTGAATCAGCATTGCCAGAACCCTGGATATTTAAGAATTTGCTTTACTATGAATGAAACAAGGCAATTTAATTTCATCCTCCACATAATATTGGCATTTAATAATGTTTGACCCTATGATCAACACCAAAGTTTGTTCTTATAACTATATGGTTACAACTGAGTACTTTTATTATATGAAAACCCTGTGGTTAAAACTAAGCACCTATATTGTATGGAACCCAAAGCTGTAAATCTTACTACAACTCTAACCTCATCTTGAGTGCTAAAGAAATATTTTGTCTAGTCTGAAACACTATGTTTTAATAAATATTATAGTAATATTGCCACAGGTTTAGTGCAGATCACACTTGTTAATAGATTTAGGAACACTTGGAATGGTGGTGGTGGTGGTGGTGGTGGTGGTGGTGGTGGTGGTGGTGGTGGTGGTGGTGGTGGTGGTGGTGGTGGTGGTGGTGGTGGTGGTGGTGGTGGTGGTGGTATTGGGGGGGGGGGGGGGGGGGTGAGCATCCACATATTTTTGCCTGTTGGCACACTGCACTAGCTTTGTTGTTGTTGCACTTGTGATTTTTTCCCAAATATGCAAAAAGTATATGGGAATTACATTTTGTACATATTTTAAAAATATGCCCATGTACAAATGTGCAGGAGTTCTAACCCTAATATTAAAACCCTATATCTCATATCTCATGGCCAAGCTAGTTCATTGAAAGAAGAAGCAGAGAAACACATTCTTTGATAACCAGAAAGCACCAGTGGTGAGTTGTCTAGAATACTTGACATGCACATCATATACAGCCAGTGGGTTGTGCTTATACATTACAAGCTTGTTAAATAATGGTTTACTGTTTAGAAACACCAAAAATTTGTTGTATCAACTAATTGATTACAAGTAAGTGATTTTACAATATGGAAACCCAATCTCTCTGTCTGTCTGCATGTTCGTCTGTCTGTTTGTCTGTTTGATCAGGCGAAGTAACCTGCACGTCCCTGGGGCCATGGAACTGCAGGGACTATGTCACTCCAATATTGTATGGACAGAGAGGAAAAAGGCATGATATGTAGTTTATAACTCATTGCAACCATATCAGTATCATTGCAGACAAACATTATAACTAATTTAGTCCTTCAAGGTTACATTTAGTTCTGTTGGAATGAAGCAGAATGACCACACAGTCCAAATTAAATGTGATAATGAAGGGGGAAATCTGCAGATACTATTTTATCGTATTGATTGTAGGAAAGTCAAATTATTACAAGCCAAGTAGTAAAAGCTACTATCATTTTTATCCAATGTGTGCACATTTTTGTCTGTCCTTTCTCCAGCAAGACCAGGTTTCAACAGTTTTCTTGAGTCAACACTGGCACCTAACTATGTATGTATGTATGTATGTATATATATATGTATGTATGTATATATACATATATATATATATATATATATTTTTTTTTTTTTTTTTTTTTTTATTTATCTATTTTTTTTTTTTAAGTGGGAATAATCCGTCATTTTGTCCGTTTATCATCAATTCATGCTTGAATGATTGAAATTAGACCCACAAACCCATGTGTTCCGAATCAGTGTAACCAGGGGAATGTTTTAAATAAGTCTATATGGTCACACCATCCTGTATTTAAAAAAAACAATAAACAAATAATAGTATTTTTTTCCAGAAAAAAGAATGAGCTACAGGCCTAAAAGTTGGTATGCACACACAACTTGTCTCTAGGAGTAAAATTGGGTGGGGCCAACCTGACCACACTTCTTACCCTTGGTGTGTGAGGCTAAAATGAAAAAATGGTACTTCTAAACAACATTAGGACCCAGTGTGCTTAAATCCATGCATATTAGGAATAAGTGTCGCAAAAGGAATGTTTTAAGAATGTCTATAAAGCCACACCCCTTTCTGGGTTGCTGTCAGGCCAAAAATGGGCCAAAAATATTACTTTGCACAACTTGACTCTGGGAGTAGCATGAGCAGGGTCTCACCTGGCCACACATCTCACTCTGTGCATGTCAGGCTAAAAAAGTTTGTAGCTATGTCTGGTCTGCATGTGTATATATATATATATATATATATATATATTTTTTTTTTTTTTTTTTTTTTTTTTTTTTTTTTTCAATTACTAATCTAATAAAGGTATCATTTTTTTACAACTTTTGGTCTATTGAGCATCAGAATATTATAGAGATATTGATTGCTTCAACTTGCCCAAGTGTCCATGTCCAGGATGTGTACCTGGTCCAGATATCCTTGAGGGAGGCTACGTCCAAATAACACTACATATTGCCTGGACACTCTTGTGAAACTGAAGTTTGAGTGAGGAGGTGGATGTTGGCCTGTCACCATCGGATTAATCCACTGACCTATTAATAACAATTAGTGATCATTTCAATTATTATTATAGGAATTAATGAAATCCATTTATTTATCCCCACATGCACTATTCCATTCAGGCATTGCACAAAAACACACATCCACACCCACACCCACACCCACACCCACACACATATATACACACCTAAGACTATGAATCCATAGGTTCAATGGGGCACTTACCTGCAGACGTGTTCAATAGTTTCAAATTTTCACTTGTTTGTTTAGTTATTTGGTTTACCAGTTACAAGAAAACCCATTCAATACTAACATTTCATGATAATAATTGTTCAAATGCCACTGGCACTTTTGTCCACTTCTCCAAGCTTAATGATAGTTCCTGTGTACTCTGTTCCCATTCAAAGGACATTTTTTCTCTAATCGCAGATGTGATATTGTAGAAATTGTTTCAAATATTCAGAGTGAACTGTGCTCCTTACCACCGGTATAGTAATAATGGGGGCAGTGGGGACTGTAAAGGCTTTGAAAGTATTGCTTCTGACTAGCGAAAAACCCACCTACCTACAGGTGGTTTTTCGGTTCACTTTCAGCTTCCTATAGTTACAAACTTGGTTAGTTTTCTTGGTGTTTTATATAAAGAATGGGGGTTGTATGGCATTTCTAAATTAAATATCATGAATGCATCTCTAGTAATTAGTGTTCTTCTGAACTCACCTGGATTATAATTTTGTTATTCTTTGATGTTATTCTGTCTGTCTGTCTGTCTGTCTGTCTGTCTGTCTGTCTGTCTGTCTGTCTGTCTGTCTGTCTGTCTGTCTGTCTGTCTGTCTGTCTGTCTGTCTGTCTGTCTGTCTGTCTGTCTGTCTGTCTGTCTGTCTGTCTGTCTGTCTGTCTGTCTGTCTGTCTGTCTGTCTGTCTGTCTGCCTGTTTATCTGTTTTATTTGTCTGTCTTTGTGTCCAAGGTACACTCTTGGATTGTTCAGCAACCACCACAAACCCATATATATCTAGAATCAATGTCACCAGGTTAATGTTATGAGCATGTCTATATGGCCACAACCCTTTCCATATTGAAAAGCCAACCATGGTACTTCTGTAAAAAAATATATGGAGCTGGACCCACCAACCAATATATATATATTTAGAAACAGTGCTACCAGGTGAATGTCATAGGCATATCTATATGACCACACCCCTTTCTGTAAAAAAAAATGGGGTCCAAAAAGGTACTTTTTCTAGAAAAAATAATAAACTACAGGCCTAAATCTTTGACATGCAAACACAACTAGACTTCGAATGGTACTTTTTTTTTAAATGGTGACCTAATCACATAATAACTTTAGTTTTGAAAGTCTACAATATGTCTTCAAAGCAGACACTTGTGTGACTACAGCTCACCATAGGTGGGCCAAAAAAAATACCCATAGGTCTGGTTTATGCTAGTATATATAGAGTTGTTATCTCTGTAGTCTGTATGCCTTCCTCTAGCATCTTCAGTTGGCAATATATACCAATGGACTCGTATATTTTTGGAATCAGCATCTCCAGGCAAACGTTTACGTACCTATATATGGCCATTGTACTTAATTTACTCGAGTCAGGCCAAAAATGGTAAAAATGATACTTTGGCCAGACATGATCCTTTGGTATCTACTTAAGGGGAAAATTAAAATTAAAATTTTAACTAAAAAAAAAAAAAAAAAAAAAAAAAAAACATGGCTCAGTGGTAAGGCATAAATCTCTCAAGCTGAAATTCAGTGGTTCAAATCAAGGCTATGTTGATTTTCCACCCCTTTTTACGTGCAAACTTTAGCAAGTATGCAGAGTTTTAATGTTACTTTGTTGGGAATCTTGTTCCTGTTGTGGAACTTCCTCTGACCACCAGTGCTGAGCTCTCTTATTCAACTCCCAGTTATGGTTGATTTATTTTCCTTTCTGCTTTTTTTTTCCAAAGTGATCAGGTTTTTGGATGGATTCTCCTTTTCTTCTTTCCTTCCATCTTTTCCTCATTACCCTCCCCCATTCCTTATTTCTCCCATATTTCCTTCCTTCTATAATATATTTCCTATTTTTTGTCACCTTTTTTATCCAAATTCTGCCAAGGTTTAAACATTTTAATGTTTGTTTACTATCTGCTAAATTGATATATTGAATGTAAAGTACTGACCTGAGTATGGGAAAGCAAACCTGCACATACATACACACATGTAAATGGAACCAGGTGACTGGTCATTGATTTACCTATTGTTGTGTAATATTGTCATCTGAATTGGTCAGATGCAAACCAAATTAAAGGATGCTGATCTCTGGAGAATGTAGAAGTTGTCCTAAGCAGTGTAGCCACAGTAGTGAATTTTATAAATAAATTGGGAATTGGGAAGGTAAACACTTGATTGGGAAATTGCCAAAACTCTCAAAACTAAGTGAATTTCAGCAGGAGTCAAGGATTCCAGACAAAGTTGAACCATAGACAGCTGCCCATGCAGAAGAATATGAGACTGTAGGATAAGGCCTCAAGTTTCTGCACAAGAAACTCATAAGGGTGCAGAAGGAACCAAGCTCCTTACTAAGACAGCTCCATTCCAATTGCATCTGTTCCTGTAAACTACACCTGGAGAGAGAATATCTGTCTCCACTATCCTTTCAATAAGATGTTTCATCCCACAGAAAACTGGGGCATATCGGCTCCATGATCAAGCAGTTGGTCTGGGACACCAGCTGCACAGAGAATTTCTGGCTGGATGTGCATTCAAACAAGGATCCAAGGGGAACTTTCCATTCCAACTGTTCAGCCTGGATGTGCCTTAAATGCTCCGTCTTCCAATTTCGAATACCGATAAGTGGCGCATATGGCAATATTGTAGCTGTGATCTGAAGGAAATGCTGTAATATGTTCCAATAAATTTGTAATGTGTGGTTTTATGCGAAATCTAATCTTGTGCTAGCATTTATAGCAGTGAATTTTTTGGATAGCTGAAAATAAGTAGTGATTAAAAGTAGTGATTTTAAGCAGAAACTAACTAGTAACACTGGTTTTGAGTCAAGACTTTTTCAATTATACTTTTGTGAATGAAAAAGCTTGAATTGCATTTGACTGGATACTCACTACTCAGTGTAGTTTTTCCTATTCGTTTATAGCCATAAAAAAAAATTGTGTCACCTGATGAAATCTCATCCCATGGACATGTCAGGTCAAACAAATGAAAAAATGATGCAATCTATTTATAGTAATTATGGAGAGTCAAATTAATGGCTTTAACAACTTGAATCTGGTGGTTAACACTAGGCCACACTTTTTTATGTGGTATGCCACTGTATCCCGGGCAAGCCAGGTATATGCTGCTAGTATCTATGCTATAAAGTGTGAACAGTCGGTCTTGCTTGTCTGTCTGTCTGTGTGTGTGTCCATGATTCACACTTGAACAGTTCAAATTAGACCCACTAACTTGCATATATTTAGAATCATTGTCACCAGGGGAACATCATGAGCATGTCTTAATGGCCACACCCCTTTCTGTATTCAATAAACCAAAAATGATACTCTTGCTAGAAAAAAATAGAGCTAGACCCCTAAACCCTTTATCATGTATATTTAGAATCATTGTCACATAGGGAATGTCATAAATATATCTATATGGCCACACACCTTTCTGAATTAGAAAATGCCAAAAATGGTGCTTTTGCCAGAAAAAAAGGAGCTACGGGCCTAAAACTTTGGTGTACAGACACAACTAGACTCTATGAATGACATTGGGTGGGTTCCATCTGGCCACACCTCTTCCTCTTTGTATATAAGGCTAAAAATGTCAAAAATGGTACTTCAAACACTGTGACATAATCACATGTCTGCTTTTATTTTTAAAAGTCTACAATATATGTTTTCAAAACAGACACTTCTGTGACTACAGCCCAACAAACATGGGACAACAAAACACCAGTAGGGCGGATTTTTTTGCTTGTATATATAAAGTTTATTCTGTGTAGTCTGTATATCTTCCCATAGTGCCTTCAGTTTGCAAGTTAGACCCATGAACCCATATATATTTGGAATCAGCATCCCCAGGAGAAAATTTCATTACCTACATATATATGTATGTATGTATATATATGCATGTATATATATGTGTATGTGCTTGATGCGGCCCAAAAATCAAAAAAAAAAAAGGTACTTTGGCCAGACAAACCCTTGGACATACAGACCTAAACATTGCAGACACAATCTCTGTGTCTAATAAGTGTTTTTACCACATTAAAAAAAATACTCGAAAGTGTCACCCCTGTTGGGAAATAAGGAATTTAAATTTTCCATTAAAAAGAGCCTAAAATACCAAGATTCAGTGGTAAAGGCACAGGTCTCTCAAGCTGAAATTCAGTGATTCAAACCTGGACTATGTTGAATCCCCCGCTTTCTTCCCTTCCTATTTTTTTTTATCCCTCCCTCCACCCCACCCATCCACTCACCCCTCCCATCACACCCATTACACCCACCCACCCACCCACACACACACACCCACACACCCACACCCACACACACACACACACACACACACACACACACACACACACACACACACACACACACACACACACACACACGTACACACACACACACACACACACAATGCAAATTGTCTAGCTGCTATCAACATGGTCATGCACACCTGACATAGTCAGGGTGCCTGTGCACTAAGCAGGCACTATGAGCCAGTGCAAGGAAACTCCTGATGCCAGGCTAGGAACTCACAGGAAAACTGACCAAGGCTCTCAGCTTATGGGTGTTGGCACCTGAAGTCCCACCAGGACCCTTAGCTGATGGACAAACAATGGTCAGTGAATTTGCACCCCAGAAAACTCCAGGTCCCCATCCCAACTGGATGGACCAGTGTGGGAAGAAGACACACACATTTTCTTCCTATACCTCCTTCAATCATATTTTCCTTCTTTTTGCCACTATATTTTTTGCATATTCTCCCATGGCTCAAATATTTTAAAAAGAAATCATTTTTAAAAACTATTAGGTTAAGTAAAGAACCCACACACATGCAAGCACAGAATATATTTGATTAGGGCTCTGGGTTGATTGCTATTTGTAGATTATGTCTCATAATTTGTTATTTATTGAATTGATTTTCTATTTGTTGAGTTAATTTGTTAGATGTAGATTACTGGAGTGAGTAGAAGAAGGAATAATTGCACCTCACACATACACACAGGTAATTGTAATTAGGTGACTTGTCATTCAAATATATATTATTTTGTGATATTGTCATCTAATTTGTTGGATACTAACCTATTTAAAGGATGCTGATCTCTGGAGTTGTCCTGAACAGCGCTTCCACAAGTAGAGAATTTTAGGGGGAAATTGGAAGGGAAAGACAGAGTGATTTTTCAGCACGATTCAGGGATTCCAAGAAAAGTTTGACCATAGCCAGCTGCACATGCAGAAGAAAAGAAGATTGGAATAGAAGGCTTTAAAATTTCTAAAGAAGGTATTCATAAGGATGCACATAGAATCAAGCTTTTTACCAAGATAGCTCTATTCCATTTGTCACTACTTTTGATGGCTGAACCTGGAAGAGAATATCTGTGTCCATAATCCTTTATGTGAAATGTTTCATCCCAAGGAGAACCAAAGTCAGACTGCCCCTTGATTAAGCAACTGGTCAGGGATTCCAGAAAATTTCTGAATGGATGTGCCTTTATACAATGATCCAATGGGAAAGTTTCCATTCCAACTGTTCAGCGTGGGTGTGCTAAAAATATTCTGTTTTCCAATTTCAATTGCAGAAAAGTGGAGCATAAGGCAAATGTTGAAGCTGTGGTCTGAAGGAAAGGCTGTAATATTTTCCAATATATGAATTTATAATGTGGTTTAGTTGCTAAATATAATCTGCGATGTTGTTTTTGTAGCAATTTTTTTGATCTCAATGAG
>OZ017788.1:5975008-6006033 GCA_963969325.1 Lycopodina hypogea
CTCCAGGTCCCCATCACAACTGGGTGGACCAGTGTGGGAAGAAGACACACATTTTCTTCCTATACCTCCTTCAATCATATTTTCCTTCTTTTTGCCACTATATTTTTTGCATATTCTCCCATGGCTCAAATATTTTAAAAAGAAATCATTTTTAAAAACTATTAGGTTAAGTAAAGAACCCACACACATGCAAACACAGAATATATTTGATTAGGGCTCTGAGTTGATTGCTATTTGTAGATTATGTCTCATAATTTGTTATTTATTGAATTGATTTTCTATTTGTTGAGTTAATTTGTTAGATGTAAATTACTGGAGTGAGTAGAAGAAAGAATAATTGCACCTCACACATACACACAGGTAATTGTAATTAGGTGACTTGTCATTAAAATATATATTATTTTGTGATATTGTCATCTAATTTGTTGAATACTAACCTATATAAAGGATGCTGATCTCTGGAGTTGTCCTGAACAACATTTCCACAAGTAGTGAATTTTAGGGGGAAATTGGAAGGGAAAGACAGAGTGATTTTTTTGCACTATTCAGGGATTCCAAGAAAAGTTTGACTATAGCCAGCTGCACATGCAGAAGAAGAGAAGATTGGAAGAGAAGGCTTTAAAATTTCTAAAGAAGGTATTCATAATGATGCACATAGAATCAAGCTTTTTACCAAGATAGCTCTATTCCATTTGTCACTACTTTTAATGGCTGAACCTGGAAAAGAATATCTGTGTCCATAATCCTTTATGTGAAATGTTTCATCCCAAGGAGAACCAAAGTCAGACTGCCCCTTGATTAAGCAACTGGTCAGGGATTCCAGAAAATTTCTGAATGGATGTGCCTTTATACAATGATCCAATGGGAAAGTTTCCATTCCAACTGTTCAGCGTGGGTGTGCTAAAAATATTCTGTTTTCCAATTTCAATTGCAGAAAAGTGGAGCATAAGGCAAATGTTGAAGCTGTGGTCTGAAGGAAAGGCTGTAATATTTTCCAATATATGAATTTATAATGTGGTTTAGTTGCTAAATATAATCTGCGATGTTGTTTTTGTAGCAATTTTTTTGATCTCTGAAAATGAGTAGTGATAAAAAGTAGTGATTTTGAGCTGAATCCATCTGATAACACTGATTTTGAGCCAATTTTTTTTTTTTAATAATATACTTTTGTGAATGAAGAGGCTTGACAAAAATAAATTACTTCATCTGTCCACATGGACCTAGAGTCCTAGAAGCACAAAAACAACTTCAAATTCAGTTGGGAAATGGGTCGGGTAACACTAGGCCACATTTATTCCTGTGAGTAAAGCCAGGTATAGGCAGCTAATACACAGACATATATATATATATATATATATATATATATATATATATATATGCACGACGTCCCACTTGCAGCTGTCGAAATTATACACATACGTAGCAGTAGGTGGAAGAGCTTCATTAGAATTATAACCTAGAACGTAGCAATTGTTCTGGTGCGGTGTAATTTCGGGACTACCCCCGTCCACTATATCGTAAGGGAAAGCCATTAGCCAAATTTTCTTCTATCAAATTTCTTGCTACAATAGTAGAGAATGCTGAAGTATTACTCATCTGGCAGATTTCAGCTATATACACTTCCCCCACCATAATTATGTAATATACCTTTGAGATATTGGTTAATTCATGATCAAGGAAATCCAGTATAAATGCGAAATATAATATCTCCCATCTCCCACTATACATAGCTACTCCTCCCAAAGGGAAATTTGAATCACCACATTTTAAGGTCTATTTATTAGGGTAGCACTGGGAGTGCATAGATTGAGTTTCATATTGGTAAATGCTCTTGAGTTAAGAAAAAAGGAGTTCAAAGCCCTTTACAGAAACAAAGAAACCTAAGAAACCATGGCCAATCCATTAAAGCACTGGTTTCCAAAGCTTAAAGCAGAGGTTTGTATCCTGGACTGGGCTTTAGTCCCTTTATTTTTCCCATTTCACCCACCTTCCTTTTTTTTCTTTCTTTTCCCCCCTTTTTTCCCTTCCTTTTCCCCCCTTTTTTCCCTTCCTTCATTTCCTTTATTTCTTTCAAATAGATATATATTAATACTATCCTACCACATCACTATTTACCATATGTTTTGGTCTGTAAGTATGTGTAGATGTATGTATCTATGTATGTGTGTGTACCTACATATGTACGTAGGTAGGTAAGTAGGTAGGTAAGTACGTAGGTGGGTGGGTGTGTATGTGTGTGCATGCATGCATCATGCATGTATGTATGTATGTAAGTGTGTGTACGTACTTATGTACGCATGCATATATGTATGTATGTACTATATATGTCTGTACATATGTACATATGCATGTATGACAGTATGGATATATGTATTATACATACATGTGGGATGTGGTCTCCAAATAACCAGGTAAGCATTATTAAACACATGTGAATGTGGTAAAATGTGTGGCTTGTTCATAGTCACACCAACAGGAAGTTTCTTTGGCTATAAAATGCTAATCGAAGGACTAACCAGACTGAAATTTCTAAGAAACTGGGTAAACAATATTAACTACATGTGTGTGTGGCAATGGGTGTGGTTTGATTTTACCACACCCATAAGAGGTCCTTTTGGCTACCAAAAACAAATCAAAGGATTAACAAGGCAGAAGTTTGGCATGTGGTCTCCAAGTAGCCAGGTTGACGTACTAACTAATGGGTGTCCGTGATTCACACTTGAATGAGTCAAGTTAGACCCACAAACCTTATATATTTGGAATCAATGTCACCAAGGGAAAATTTTAAGTATGTATCTATATTCATACTCCTTCCTGTGTTAAAAAAAAACAAAAACAAGAATTGTATTTGATCAGACAAACTCTTGGACCTACAGGCCTAAAACTTGATATGTACAAACACTTAACTCTGGAAATGATATGCCCCCCCCCCCCCCCCCAGTCCCACCTGGCCACATCTCTCTTCCTCATGCTGTGTAAGGCTAAAAATAGTATATTATATACAAATGTATGCATGTTTGTATTTTATTGTGTGATTGGATTTCATAGTAATAAGGAACAGAGTTAACTATAAAAATTTTTTTTAAAGTTACCTGTTCACTACCAGCTGTGGATGTAACTCATATATTTCCCTTCTCACCAAATAATAGAGATTAACATTCAGAAGTTAATATTCTTTAACAACAATTACTAAATTAACTCTCCTTTACATGGCAATGTTTGATTCCTTTCATACTAAGTTATTCAGTTCCGTTTGACATCATCAGTGACTGCTCCAGCTGACCAAACAGCAAGTAGAGGCATGCTTTGGTCACAGGCTCCTTGGCCCTCATTGGGTGAGTTCTTGCGGATGTTGTCTGTTCCTTAGCCTTATTAATGATAAAGTTCTCACCATGGTTAACTAGTTCAAAACTGTCATCATCACCCTCCTTGGATTCCATTGGGCAGGGTAATTGTAACTCCTCCAGATCACTCAGGTAGGATTTCCCTAACATTAGTAATTAGTGCCCTTTAGAACTTAATTGGGTTAGAATTATTTTTCTTAATCAGAATACATTATGATTTTTATGAAAGCTTCATGGTTACTGATCCATGATGGTTGAAAGTGAGCCTTCTAACAACTAAATCGAACTTCATAAGGAATAAATTAAGGAGTATTTGGTCAGACCAGAGAGTTGGAAGTCTAAGACTACACAGGAGAGAAGCAAGCAGTACTACAACTCTGACCTGCCTGACAGAGACTTGAAGGAGGACAAGAAGTATAAGAGCATGAGTAATGATCCTAATTACAAACCAAAAGGCTACAGAATCCTTCAAATTTAAGAAATGAAACTGTCCAAAATTGAAATGATAAATTGTGCTGTTCCAATAAGGAGATTATCATCAGCATATACCAGAGAGGTCAAACTGAAAAAAGAACCCATACAAGTTTTGATTGATACTGGATGCATCAAGAGCATTGTACACCCTCTGTGTGTAGAGAGGGGGGGGGGGGGGGGTTGTGAGACACATACTTCTCACTCACTTCCCAGCAGCCAGAGTGATTTTTCAGGTGGTGGTGGAGAGAAAAGTTGAGATCTTCAGTGAAAATTTTGTATAAGAATCTCTAGGTACTGTACCACAAACTAGGCTTAATAACACTACTGTTGCTAGAGACTCTGACATTGCTGAGCTCCATGAGACCAGATTAATAAGGTACTAAGAGCCTACAGCAACTTCCAAACAGTGGGAAACACAAGAATAGCAGAGACATGAACAACAAGCCGAAGATACACATAGCTCATCAGCCTTTGCAACCTGGCTAAATTCAAGAGCAAACCAAGCTGCCATTGAGTGGAACATAGCTGCATTTATGTATGATCCCACTATTGATCATGCCTCATCTACTTGCCTATATAAAGGTAAACCACAGCTTGATAAAGGGTTGGTGCTTGAGAGTAAAAATAATCAAAATCATGTTAAATAAGATGACATTAATTGGTGAAAGTACTCGGGCAACCACAAGGACTAGGCAGTCCTGTACTACCAGAGCTAGTGAGTACAACTGGGGGAAATATAACTGAAGATATCACTACTTAATCTAGAAACAGGGAAAAAAGAAAGAAGATGATCAACAGCAATTGTGCAATCATGCATAGATCAGTTGGCCTGGTACTTAATTCTTTGTTCATATTGAAAGTGCTGCCAACTTACATGAATCTCCACTTCTCCCTGGTTTACCAACCAAGTTGTGTGTTTATTTGTTGTTGTTTTTCTATAGCTATACATTTTTACTCAAGCTCCACAGGAGCTAACAGTGTCTAAAGTTACTCTGTTGTTATTGCTGTTATTGTGACACTTCCTCAGATATGAACAGTATGGGAAATTCATAAAATATATGAAATTCGCAAAAATATGGGAAATTCACAAAATATGGGAATTACATTTTGTATAGTATACTTGACATGCGCATCATATATTCAGCATACACAGCAAGTGGGTTATGCTCAATACATTTCAAACCTGTTTTAATAATGAATATAGAAATCAAAATGAAAAATAAGAAATTATAGTGTGTGTGTGTGTGTGTGTGTGTGTGTGTGTGTGTGTGTGTGTGTGTGTGTGTTGCTGTGTGTTTACGCATTTCTCCAATTTGAGGCTACAGAGTCCAGACTGCTATCAAAAGAAAGAATATGAAGCTCAAAACATTGTGTTGATTGATTATTTTGATAAGGATGGTGGTAGGCTAGACAGCCAAAACTGTTTTTGTAATGGCATTGAGCAAGTTGTACTCAAAAGATGAAATCATAACCAAAAAAATAAATTTTAGAAAAAATTCTGTGGATAATTGACAAGAAATAGTATTTTAGTGAAGTTTTGAAATGTAGATACTCCTCTATAAACATTATACCACTCCAGACAGCAAAATTGCAAGGGAGGGGGAGGGGGGGGGAGGGGAAGAGAGAGAAAGGATAAAGTTGGAAGGAAATCTAAATTTTTTTTTTTAAATTATAATTATTTTGGTTTTTGGTATATGAAATAAACGTTCCAGATTTTCTAGAGTTCATAGATGAATTAAAATTCAGTTTGTCCTCAACATAAAATGTAAACAAATATGTCACTGAATGGCATGAAAGAATCATTCAAGCATCCCAATTATTCTGCCAACAATTTGACATAGAGCTAATATAGGCTATAACAGAAATTCAAATATATATTTTTAAATGATATACAAAGTTAACTTAGATAATCAATACATTTATTATAATGAGTTCAAGTAAACTTATTTTAAATCCACTGAATGCAATCATGAAGTTTTAGTCATTTAATAAATAGAAATGCCTTCATCCTGTTGATAAACAGGACTGTCCACACATTTTTAACTCTAAATTACGATTGATTAAATATTACATGATTTAAAGTCTACTGTTATCGAATTGACAACTTCTTATAAGCTTATTGATTTGCCTTCTAAAGAAAAAAAATTGCAATGATTTTTTACTTACTATATCTAACTAAATGAAAACATGCTAAGTTAACATGTGTATATTAGATGGGCAGGGTTATTATTCTCACCGAATTGATATTGAATATTGAATATGTGGATCTCATTGGTCCATCCAGCATCTCCTTCATCCCTCAGGAAAGTAGATCCCAGTTGCTGCTGAAAATTCCTCACAGCTGCAAGATACCCATACCCTCCCATCACATAGAGCATTTCTTCTCCATAACCTACTATCCCTGATCCAGCCTTACACAATGGCCTTGTATCTGCATTGATCTGATTAACATCACTCCAGGCATAACTGTTCAAGTTCAGTTGGTGAATATTTGGTATGCCCTTTACACTTCTCCAGACAGCAAATACATAAAAAGTATCCTTTACTACAACACTGCTGCATCCTCTGGTACAGAGATCATTCTTGCTGAAGTTTGAACGTGCCTGGCACCACTCATCCCTGTTCAAATCATAAAAATTAATCTGTTAAATCGCCGAAATCCTGACACAATGTAGAATTTCCTTTGGTAAGCAGCACCACTACGAAAGAGTATCATTTGTACCAGCCAATTCTTCAGATATAGACCGATCACTTCACAACTCTCCCATCAAAACATAACAATTATGGAATAACTCTCAACTCAAAACTCAGGGTTTTAAATTGGGAATTCTGCAGCATTTATGCTGAATTGGTTCTTTAATTATCCTCTACAGTGGTCATGAATTATTGATTGCATTCCTTTTGGCCTCTTACATATTTTATGCTATCCAAAAAAAATAGTTGTAGGTTATAATAATAGGGAGGAAATCAGATCTTTTCTATGTTTTGGTCTGCCAGTTCCTTAGCTCCTCATAGTTTTGGACTGATTTGAATGTAGAAAAACAAAAAAAAAAACAAAAAAAAATAAATAAATAAATAAAAATAAAAAAATTATATGTGTAGCATGCTAAACTCTGCAGAGATGATAGGCCCAAAAAAATTCCTTTAAGTGTCACTCTTGGAAGGAAAAAAAATAAATAAATAAAAACTGGAATTCAAATTCTCCATACAAAAAAAAGTTGACCTAAACCATGGCCCACGATTAAAGGTCAGTGGTTGAGATTCCCCCTGGCTGTTACTATAAACAACTTAGCTGACTGTTGTTTGGTTTTCACCTTATGTGCATGTGTGTGAGCATATTCAGTTCAGTCTTAAGACTCTAATTTTAATTATGACTTAAGGAAATTAATGCTCATGTAGATAATAGACATCTACAAGTGAACAAATGATAATAAGTAATATTTGTTCTAATAGACAGAAATATTATATAGACATTAATAATTTTCTGTTAATAGACTTCATACTAAAGTTTTATATACAACATATGTCGGATAATGATTTACACTTATTATTTCAAATTTTCAGCCATAATATCCAAAATGAAAGACTAAAAATGATAAACATGGAGGAAAAATAAACCAGATTTAACTTTATTAAACATCGAAATAAAATTTTAAAAATTAGGGTCGTCAACTCCAAACTAAATATATACAGAGAATGTGTTAATATTAGAAACACAAAACATGTTACAATTAGAATGTGCATTTGTACATAAACTGTTTATCTATATTGGTGAGCTTGTAGTGCCTTCTCTTGACTGTTTGTTTCGGGAGCAGTGACAAGTGTCAGCCAAACCCCTGCATATTATTAGCTATGTACATCAGACAGAGCTCGAACAAGGAACCTTCCATTCCTACATAAAGAACATGTATAGTTGCCGGTTAAAATAAAAACAACCACCTGTTAATAATTATTCGAATACTATTAGGACTTTTTTTTACTTGCAACATAAACCCAGTGTTTCTCAAGTAGCTCAGTTCAATATAACTCCCACCAAAATGGCTTATGTCCATTTAAATATGGCAAAACAATTTAGAAGGAAAACCAAGATCAGAGGTAATCAGTATCGTGTTCCCTACAATGAGGATATTTCAGATGGAAGAGATTATCTAATCAATCATGTAGTAATCATAGTCCATCAATATTTCTATATGTATGAAGGGAACAAGTAGCCATAAGTTATCATTCCACCTGCCCTGCCCCTCCCACTCTTGTCCCATGACTAAAACCACCTGTATCCAGCTGAATAAAAGTACACACACACACACACACACACACACACACACACACACACACACACACACACACACACACACACACACACACACACACACACACACACACACACACACACACACACACACACACACACACACACACACAATGTGTGAGCAACTCCACCACCACAACTTGACTAAGGATGAGGTAATACTAATAGACAATATCATGACATTAGTTACTATAGCTAAATGGATCATAATTCTCATGCAAATGGTTGCGCCTAAACTGTAATATGTTATTTTATTCATGTTTTTATAAAAAATAATGTGCATATTCTTGTAATACCCCATGTTGGTTTGATTCTCCATAGTCCTGTGTGTTGAAAGTGTAAACCTTTATCTGGGATCGAGTTTGAAAGGAGTATTACAGTGTGTGTTGGAGGAATATTCCCTCCGCCACCACATAAAACATTAACAACTTGAAGATTCAGATAAAATCCATCTAAATAATTCTATAACTCATGGTTATCATATCTATTTACATATGTAGCTTATAGTCAACCAAAGCCTTAAAACTAGGCATGCATGCACAACCTGAAACTGGAAATAACTCGGGCTATTTAAAGTACCCTTGGATGAATTTAGGGACATTAGAACCCTAAAATCTCAATTTTTTCATGCATGAGTGAACTTTCCTCATGCATTAGTTACCAAAAAAATGTGCTAAAAACCAAAAAAAAAAAAAAAAAAAAAAAAAAAAAAAAAAAATTATATAATCATACACAAAACATGATAACCAAAAAAAATACAAAAGTAGTGAAGTTGAATAAAAATTAAAAAAAACTTAAATTCAAGCAGAAACCCAACTGCTGAAGGAAGGTGTTGCTCTGTTTGAAGTGAGGATCGCTGATCTGCTCCTTCAACACAATATTTCTCTTACAGTGCCATCATATGGGAGTCTCTCAGCATCATAGAATGGATGTGGTTTGGGGATATCTCATGGAAGCACAAGTGCTGATGGAACACTGAGATTCAAGATGATGGCAAGATAGTACTGTGGGTAGTTACCACTCTAATGCTTCAGAGGAAAGTGTTTCTAGTATGGTCACCAAAACAACACTGCTTCTTGGCCAAATATCAAGTTTGATAGAACGCTGTCCAGTATTCTGACCCTTAAACTAGCCATCCCAGAGCCACTTTTAAGTATGAACCAACAACTTCTGTTTTGGAAACTTCTCAGAGGTCTACAGTCGAATATAACAGGGCTCATAGCAGCAAAAACTAACTTCATATATTAGTAATTGAGAATGTTTTCATGGTATTTTTGTGTGTTGTAGAAGTAACTTCATTAACTAATTGGGATGTTCCCTACTCTTAATCTATTCGTTATTACCTATACAGCATTACAACACAACAGAATGTATAGAGGTGGCCTTGTGGTAACAATGAATGCATACGCTACACAAAACATAAGTGGAAGCAGTTTAAAGGGAATGTTTGTGTTTCCTCCATGGAAGAGACCTGCTGTGTCAGGCTTGGACAGGTGCATCTCTGTCCTTTAGAATATGACAATCTTAATATGATCTGCTGGGGTACCTTCGCTGATTTAGGAATGACTTTATACCTTAGAAGGTGAAAAATGTAAGAATTTTTTTTTTTTTAATTTTAAGTATCAGTATAGTAGTTATCAACATCCCACTTTTGAAGGTCAATTGGCATGTCTCAATCTTGGAGCACTCAATCTCACTTGATTTTGTGGTGCATCTCACACATTTGTGTGTGTGAGGTTGGCAACTCTGCACATGTCTCCACTCGACATGATGTAGTCCACAAACTGATACCTTTACATTAGTCCTTATCAAGTAGTCACACAAACAATTGGGGGGGAAAATTTACATTCAATATCAATGGGTGAAAATACACTCTCTCAATTTATTTACTCAAACTTGCTCATCTTGGTGGAAACCTATGAACACCCCATCCCACAACAGGCACCCCACACTGCTACTCATACCATATAATTAGGTCATTTTTTTCTGTTTTCCCCAGTATCTCTCTAGACATTTGCTGTAACACAGAGAAGGATGGTGCAGTGAGCATTGCATTTGGTTTACTAATTTTATTAAACCCTTTACCAATTCTGTAATATTATGTTATCACATTACATCATTACATATATCATACCCTCTTCTTCATGTGTAATGAGCTGTAATTCATTACCACACTAGTTGGTTGTTAGTAAAAGCTGTTAATGCAATAATAGCCTTTTGTACTTTCTCTCTCTCTCACTACATCTTGACTAGTCAGGTTGCCTGAGAACAAATAATAGTAGAATTCTAACTAGTAGACCTAATACACATCCACACTATTTATGAATTCATTTTATTTGAATGAAGCCACAGATTCTAGATATAGTGTTTTAATAATTTCAATTGTGCTTCATATTGAAATTGACACCAGCAACGCTGTGTATAGAGTACAGTTATTGCACAGAAATGGGTTTGTCTAACTGCCACACTTAACGAAGTTCATAATGCAAGAATTATTCACATATTCAACATTAAACTGCACTTCTAAATCATATCCTAACCTCCTGACACTAGCACCACAGCTTCGTAAGGTGCTGGGTGGTGCACACCTGCTGTAAAGTTGACCCCTGCTGGACCAGCACTCCATGGTAATGGAAACCTAAATACTAACACACATGCAAAATACAATAAACAACATTTTCATTACTACAGGAGAAGCCTGAACAGTATTGGGATTACCACATCATTGTGAGGCAATAGCTTTTTACCTGATTCCAGGTCAAGGTGGCAACATTGAGTATCCATGCATCATTGAAAGGATTATCTTCATAGTTACAACAATAATAACTTGGGGTCCATCTTTATCACCAAATGATTAATGATGCTACGTAAAAAATACTGCTCATAAAAAGTAAGAGATTAATAACCTTACAAGGTAAGGAGCATGGCACATATTCCATTTCACAGTGTGTCCTACATATAAGCATAAACATGTGCATGTGTGATGTGTGTACAACATCAAGACCTCAGAGTGAAAAGGTTGGTGGTCCGCTGTTGGGGACAACACGAAAGCCTACAAAGAGGAGAGCACAACCTCCCAACAGCGGAGTTGATGAAGCAGAAGCCAAATTGAGAACAATGACATCTGAGGAGAAAGAAAAATTTTAAAAGTAGGTGGTAAACACCAAAGTAGTGCATGTATACATATGTAAAAGTGAGGACTCGAAAAAAAAAAAAAAAAAAAAAAAAAAAAAAAAAAAAAAAAAAAAAAAAAAAAAACCAGGTGTTGCCCACCTAACATTGTAGTACTGGTAGGTGTCAGGGTATTTGGCCTTGACATGCAAGAACATTCACTTTTGAAGACACAAATTAATATAAGATTTCCATATAGATTGGTTAAATCAATAATAATGTGAATTGGTTACTGTTTTGTGTATCCAAATTAGAACACTATAATGATTAGGTGAGATTGATGATTGAATGTAATGTGAAGTGTTATATTATAAATTATTGGAGGGAATCTAACTTATTCAGCTAAAGAAGGCTGATCTCTGTCTGGACCAGAGTGGAGGACAACTGAAGTCTGGCTAATGGTGAGTGTATGTGGTAGAATAAAAGGATGGGCATCCACATGGCTAGTTACTGTGAATGAGCAAGTGTCTGATAGTGACAAGGTTATATCATGTAGTTTTTGCACACTCCATATATCCCACCCCTTTCTCATGAAGCTGATGGCATCATATCTTCTACTGGTGCATTTCTCTGTGGCTCTTCCCCACAATCATGTAATCATAAACTTTTTGTTTCAGTTTTCACATATGCTTTGCATTTGATGCAGTGAAGACATTAGACTATGATCACTGCTCCATTGACATCAACTACTGGAATGTTATCCCTATTGTCCTCACAGATTCATCTCATGGACTCAAAAAAAACCTGTCCTCACTGCATAAAATCTGATGCAAATCAATTTGAACTACTTCCTGAAGGCAAACTTCTTCTTTTTTTCACCCAAATCATATTAATTTTAATCCTTTCATCTACACTGGCACTGCTTTTGCCATGCTCTAAAAAATTATCCTTCACATCTGCTTTTATATTTATCAAAGTCTTATAGATAATTTATTGGAGATGGAGTTTGTTATTTGTGTTCTCAGACCTGACAACCTCACACTCCAGGTATCTGGAGATTTTTTTTTTTTTTTTTTTTTTTTTTTTATTTTTTTTATTTATTAAAAGAACATGGTGGACCAAATATATGGACATATTTGTGCAGCTATGTGGAGTAGCCCTTGGTCAAACTGGTTCCTTTAACCAAGCTCCCTTTTTCTTCAGATTTTGACCATCTACCTTCCTTCCCTCTCTCTCTGTTCTGTGTTCAATATTCCTCATTTGCCAGGTCCCATGTATTCCTGTTCATCTGGTTATTTGTATTTTGTAACCATTTTTTCTCATGGAATAATTATTGTAATTGTGCCACCCCACCAGCACACAACCACCTACCCACTCCTGAAAACCTGACATGTATTTCACTAACTTAAAAATCCAATAATTTATAGTATTTCTTTTAAAAATTTCCTTTGAAATAAACCAGCAAAAAAAAAATGCTCCCTACGGGTGTTTTTAATCAACCTCCGGCATCCTGTACTAACAAACATTTTTTCGCACCTATTTCACTTAATATGAGCTTCAACAAACTTTAAGATATGTGCTCCCATATTAGCGCAAGTGCACTAAATAAAATCTTCTACCCATGATTGCCATAGTAATGCGTGAAAACAACAAACCTGGGAGGAAACTGCCCGCAATGGTGGAAACTGCATTACACCCAAGGCCTATTTTTTCAACTATCCTGCAATCTGATGCAAATGGAAGAAATTCCAATCTCTCCTTCTTGGGACGTGTGAGGATGCGGAGGGGCAAGAAAGTCGCAGTGCATTCCATTAAGAAAGCCAAGTCCACTGCTACAGGCTACAAACAGAGGCCAATAATTGCACCTGTATTGAAAAAAGCTTGCTATTCCATAAGTAAAGATAACTTTCCATGCATACACCATGAGGAACCCACTCAGGAACCCACTCAGGAACCCACTCAGGAACCCACTCAGGAACCCAAGGTGCATAATACTGTGAAGAATATGGGAATGGTTCAAGATCAAGTGATACAGAGCAACAGGATGCCTAGGATGGAGTCTGCCACAAATGATGTTGGAAGAATGCAGAAGAATGGAATGCAGCACACAAGTAAGTACCCTTCAACAAATGACCGAAAGTAGCCAGCAAATACAGATCTCAATGGTGAAAGAAATATGCAGTCACATACTAGTATTGAAGGTACATAATTGCATTCACCTTGAAAGAATAATTGTCTTTTTTTTTCAACTCAAAATTTGAGGGTTTCTTATATTATTATTATTATTATTATGTGTGTGTGTGTGGGGGGGGGGGGGGGGGGGGGTTGGGTGGGTGTGGGTGTGTGTGTGTCGTGTGTGTGCATTTTAGGATTTTCTAGTTTAGTTCTTATCAGGGGAAGGGTTAGAGAGAGATCTGCCACTGATAAAGAAATAGTTTCAGATGGTAGTTAAATAAATTATATATATATATATATATATATATATCAGTCACAGTATTAAAAATTTTTAAAAATGCAGATATTTGTCATTTCCCTCTAATTTTCATACACTTATACTTAGGAGACACAATGTTAAGCCATCCAACTGAATTGAACTGACCTGATCATAGTGATTGCATTATCTATTAAACCTGATTCACAGTTAACCATATTGTTTTATTCTTCTTAGCAATGGGCCTGCCACAAGTGCAGGCTCACAGGCAGCAAATTAAAACCTCTTCACAGAGATCAAGGAGTTCACAAATACCTAATGGTATTAGTTCCAGTGACAAGGAGAAGCTTTGCTACAATTATCTGTGGACCACTACCACCCAGAGGTGAAGGAAGATACTCCATTATCAATTATTGGTGCACTTCATCCAGTTCAAAACAGTACACATTATTATCTAATGGTCAATATTAGTTAAAATAAATCGGTACATTTGATCTATACAACAAAAGTACTGTTTATTGGAATATTACTTCCTCCATCTTCATCTTCCCTGAGACATACATACTTGCATGAGTCCAGAAGTGCCCCCTGTTATGGTGCCTCTTGCATGAGTCCAGAAGTGCCCCCTGTTATGGTGCCTCTTGCATGAGTCCAGAAGTGTCCCTTGTTATGGTGCCTCTTGCATGAGTCCAGAAGTGCCCCTTGTTATGGTGCCTCTTGCATGAGTCCAGAAGTGCCCCCCTGTTATGGTGCCTCTTGCATGAGTTCAGAAGTGCCCCCTGTTATGGTGCCTCTTGCATGAGTCCAGAAGTGTCCCCTGTTATGATGCCTCTTGTGTTTGCAGAGCATGTGAACAGGCTGGCTGGGGTGAGAGGGTGCAGGACAGGAGACCAAAGTCAGTCCCTATGCCAGGCTGCAGACACCTCGGGGACCCTGTGTCTCATACTCTTACACTCAGGAGACACAATGCTAAGCCAGCCAACTGGCAGGTAAGCTTGATAATGGGTTCCTAAATTACGAAAGTGATTCTCTATGCATATGACAGTGAAATTTGGCAAAGTAACTGTTCCAATGATATAGAGTTTATTTCCCTTTATTAATAAGTGAAATGTGAATTAGCTGTTTGTGACAAATGTTTTAATATTAGTGCATAATATCAACAAAAAATTTGGACATGTAGTTGCTTTACCAATCTCGGCAGTACTTAACTTTTTTCACTCACAGGTTATCAGTATATCATATTTCACAGCCAACAGGAAGTTTTACACAGATGACATACTGACCGCACCCTTTACAGCAGTTATAATGATTTACTCATTTAGTTCTGGCAAAGAATTATTTGCACTAAATCATAAGATGCCCTATATAGCAATAGAGGTCACAACATATTACAAATGCATTACTTTTGACAGTTAAATTTCATTGTCATGAATTGAAGATCATTTTTGGAGAATATTTCGATGATTTTATATCTTTTTGTGATTTTTCTTTTCCACAGAAGTTTGGCAGTGATTGGGATCATGTTCAGTTAAGAAGAGGATCCTATCCAAAAGGGTTTCAGTCGGTTCAAGTGTAAGTTGTATATCTGCCATTAAAGCATATGAATAATTAATGATAAGAATATCAAATTTACATATGACTACTTTGTTTAATCATTCCAAAGCAGTTGTAATAGCAATCAAGTTCCTGGCTACATGTAAGTCCTGCAAGCATCAGTTGTGACAACTATTTTTAAATATATGGACACACCAACTGTCATTGTAGGGGATTCGAGCCATCTCTGCCTCCTCTACCACTTGTACGCACTATCCAACCTCACCCAACTGACATTGCAAGGTCAGCTGAATAGAGTGATGACAAATTCTATCTAATAAGTAATCAACTGTTTAGTTTAAACTCCAGAACTAATTCAGTTCAAGTTATTCCACATATAAATCTCTTGATGATATTCATGTTACTGTAATACAGAGGCAGACACACCAGTCGGCCCTCACAATTATAGTAACTCTATCAATTCTTTTTTTTCCTGGGAAGAGCAAAAGTGTTGGAGGTGTTGAAATCCACTTCTAATCTTCAAATATTAAACATTCCTTCTCGTATTATTTAAATAACTCATTAGGAATTCTAAAAACATTTTTATAACAGTCTTTTCATGATTTTGTTTCTTCTTTTTTCTTTTAACTAGGAGAGTTTGTTCAGTAAAACTTCCCCTCCAGTTGTTCCCTAAAGTATAATAGAGTTGTAAATTATATTATAAATGTAATATTTGTGAGTGCATAGAAAAGGGAACATCCCAGGCTACACTGGGCATGTGCACTGGAGTTGTAGATGTTCTGCACATGCCAACACTGCCTCACCTGAAACCACTTCAGCTGAGACATACAGGCAAGTATACTGCAACACTGTTACGCATACAGAACCAATGTCATTGTTACCACTAACACAAGCATGTGTTTTACTATTTTGTGGTAAGATTATGGGATGGCTTTGATGAAACAACTATTTAGTGCACTAGCACACACAATCAACATAACAAAAATATCTGACGTAGCAACATTCTTTATTTGTACCTTTTAATCACCCTACAATTACCTATTTCAATCATAAATGAAGTTGAACTGATAAATTACAATATCTTTCCAGGCAGCCATGTGGACCTGGACCAAAGTTCTTCATTAACACCGTTTCTCTTGCTGTAAATGCTCAAACTCTTGCTGGACTGGCTAGAGTCTTCTTCTGATTCCACTGTCTGTTCTCTCTCTCTCTCTCTCTTCCTCCTTTGAAAAGAGTTCCCTGTTCTCTCTCTCTCTTTTTCTCCCTTGAAAAGAATTCCCTGTTCTCTCTCTCTCTCTCATTTTTATATAAAAAAACCTTCATTGATTTTGCGTGACCTTACAAAAAATCAATGAGGGGCTGACATGAGGTATAGTGTCAAAGTGATATACAAAATCACTGCACACTGGGCAAAGATACCTAGTCAAGCCACCATAAGGAGGAAGTGAATGAATACAATGAATACAATAAATGACTAAGGACAGTATACATAATAAAAGTAAATGTTTATGTAATTAATTAATTAATTGTTTATTTAATTAAAAAATAAAATGATGATAATAATAAGTAAGTAATGAAGTAAATAAATAAATTTAAGAAAAATAATAAATAAATTAAATAAATGATTAAATACAGTCTACTAATTAGAGTAAATGCTTATCTGGGAAGGAGGTGATAAAGTTATAGTTTCTGTTATCTCTCTATTCCTGGTACACCATATCTTAAACGATTCCTGTATAGCAGATTTGGAAATCTTAACAAGTAGAGTTCTGAGGTCTTTCTTAGAGCAATCTAGATGCTTCTGCACCTGGTGGAAACCTTGCAAATGGATCACTCCTCTAGAGCCAACCTCAAGGGTGATGAGGGAAACATCATGATGGTTGTTCTCACACAGGTCGAAATACTTTCTTCTTTTCCTTTCAGCAGCCTGTTTAAAGAGAGTGTCGAAGCAGATGGTAAGCTCAACTACCACTGTTCTTTTTGAGTGTTCATCCCACCAGATAATGTCTGGTCTGAGGTCTGTGCAGGGAAGGTGGCTTGGTATTGAGTAAGTCTGTGATGACAGATCTGCTATCATGTTCTGTGATACTTTCAAGTTGACATTGATGAAGGAAGCAATTTCTTTTAGAACTTCATCATGTCTTTGACTGCACCTGCGATGATGTAGAGCAGTCCCACAGTTAGTTAATACATGGAGTAGAGTCTGTCTTTGATGTCCACACAATGGGCACGATGGATTTGGCTTCTTTTTCCAGAGATGGAGATTGGAGTTATGGGGAAGAGTGTCATGGGCAGCATTTAGCACAAATTTATAACACTCATTTGGGAGAGACCTGATGGCATCTGTCCATATTTTGGTTGGATCTGTTGCAGGTGTGGTGATGGTGGTAAAAAGAAGACCCTGTACAGGAAGAGCCAGAAGTTCTGACTTGCATCTGCTGGCATCACTACAAGCAACTCTGTTCTTCACTGCCTTTAAGAGTGCTTTTCTACTCTGAGATGGATCCTCCACCATTGTTTGTTGCACCTCTATTGATGGTTTAAAGATCTTCCTGATGGATTTTATCTCAGTTTCAAGGTTCTTTTCAACCAGGTGTCTGACTGTGGCGTCTTTGGAGGTGAGAAGTTGACAATGTTTGGACACTTGCAGCTTCTTGTATAGTGTAGAAATGGATGAGAGTTGGAGTCCTCCTTCAGACCTTGGGATGTAAAAGATATTGGGGTTTGCTAATTTCGTTAGTCCTGTCCACCTCTTAAGGTATCTATTGGCAGTGGCCTCAAGTTGTCTCTCTACCCAGGACAAAGGAAACTCATGGATGGTGAGAAGCCAGTTCAACCTCGGACAGATCCCCAAGCTGTAGATCTTTACCTTTTGTTTCCTTGTTAGTGCGGTCTCATCAACAATCTCAAGCATGGACTGCAACAGAGACTTTAGTTGTGATTTAGCTCTGTTACAGTCCTTGGGAAATTGGATTGGGAGCCCAAGGAAGTTGATTGAGTGATTTGCAACATACCTAATTGGCTCGTTTGAGCAGGTGAGATGTGGATTGGTCAAAGTTCCACTGGAGCTCTTGATGTGCAAGGAGTGGCACTTGGGGACCTTAGCCTTCATGTCTGCCCACTGAAGCCATTCACTGGTGGAATCTAGCAGTGACTGAGCTGCAGCTGGGCTACTGGCTATGATGCAGGTGTCATCAGCATATTGTAGCAGGTTCACTTGATGAGATGGTGAGAGACAGCAGCCAAGGTTCTTCTTTAAATTCAGGGTGTCAACCAGGGTATTAATAACAGTGTTAAATATGACCCCAGATAGAGGGTCACCTTGGTAGACTCCGATGTTGAGAGGGAATGAAGGTGTAGTCCAGGCATCTGTGGATACCCTAGCTGACAGACCTGAGTAGAGAGAGGCCACAACCTTGCAAAACTGTGATGGTCTAGAAGAGATGGAGTGGAAGAGGCATTAGATCTTTTGATTGTACATCTGATCTCTTCAATGGAGAAAGGTGACTCATTAAAGTTGAAAACAGGATCTTTAGCTGATGGCATCCATGGTGGCTGGTGAAAAGATTTTGGGTGAGAGCTGTATACAGATTTAAAAAATGGAAAAGTTTTATCCTCTGCGAAAGCTGGACTAATTCTTTTGGTAGTATTATTATCAAAAAGATGTTTCACATACTTCCAAAAAGAGTTATGACAGAGGCTCCGTTCTTGTCTGATGGATTGAGACATTGATGCTGCCCTAGATTTCTTGACCATCTTACTCTGCTGCCACACCAGATTAAAGAAATTTTTTGCTAAAGTTTGCATATCATCCACCAGAGGACCGTTTTTTTTTGCATGATGAAAATCTCTCCGAGCCTTGGTTTTGAGCTGTTTGATCTTTTTCAAGGCTCTGTCATGTTTTGGTCTCCTGGAAGGCTCGCTATTATTTTTTTCTTTACAACTATGATGACAACCATACCGACTACTGAAGAAATTAAAAATACCATCAGCTAGTATTTTGTACTTGTCCTCCACACAACTGGCTAGCCATACTGCTGGTAAGAGGCACACCAAGAAATGTTTTTATCTGCCTCCATCCATTCAGCCTCTGACCCTGGTAGTTTAATGGGATATTTGCTATTATGATGACCAGCACTAATGGATGGAGTTAGAGTGCCTGCTGGTGTATATAGATGTGTAGTAGATGAGATCTCTTCTTGTATGTATGTAGTGGTTTGACAAGATAAGGAGGTCGAAGATTGTGATGGTGGATGTGCATTTGGAAAATTATGCATAGAATGCCTATTGTGAGACTGTGATTCTAGTTGAAGTTGACTATTTGTCAGTTCAGTAGATGGTGTAAGAGTTGGCAAATGAATATCAATTAATAGAGAAGTTTGTGGAATGGTTTCAGAAGGATTATTAGATAGAGGTTGGAAACGTGAATCACTAGTAAGTAGTTTTCCAAAATCCTTAACTGACTTACAGAAAGGATTTTTCCTAAGGTGAGTATCTAACCTCAGAAATAACTTGTGGCATTTAGGGCATCTCGACTTCTTTGGAAACTCAGACCTAGCCTTTTTATCAAGGGTCTTCTTGGCTAGATAGGGTAAATAGTCTCTACCATCTCTCTCTGTGCATTTGCTGATGTGGTTACCGAGACTAATAAATGTTTTGCCACAAAAAGGGCAGGGAGAAGAGAGTTCCCTTGGAATTTTATGGTCTGTTAAGGGTAAAATAAAAGAAGCATCTTTCTTAAATTTTTCTGTTGCCATGGAGGTTGCTATGTTAGTATTTTAAAATTTTGAATAAAGTAAATTAAATTCCAACCAGTAAACCTTTCCAAAAAACAGTTGGTAGATAGTTGTAGATTAAATTATCTTATTTAGATAGCAACTCACTTAAGATTCTTGAATAAATAATTGAGATAGTTAATTGAAGTCTGGTTGCTATGGAAGTAACCACCCTAGAGAATGTTTTGGCCTCAACAATTTGAAATTCAGCCAAGCAAGCTCCTTCTAATCTTGTCAGTTATAGTAGTAATACTACAACAATTCACAGACTTGTTAAGGAAACACTCTCTCAGGGTTTAAACACAATAAGAAGGGTAAGCTTGCAAAAGCATGAAAATAGTAAATTTCAAAAAAAAAATTCTCTCCCCAATCTCTCTCTCTCTCTCTCTCTCTCTCTCTCTCTCTCTCTCTCTCTCTCTCTCTCTCTCTCTCTCTCTCTCTCTCTCTCTCTCTCTCTCTCTCTCTCTCTCTCTCTCTCTCTCTCTCTCTCTCTCTCTCTCTCTCTCTCTCTCTCTCTCTCTCTCTCTCTCTCTCTCTCTCTCTCTCTCTCTCTCTCTCTCTCTCTCTCTCTCTCTCTCTCTCTCTCTCTCTCTCTCTCTCTCTCTCTCTCTCTCTCTCTCAAAGAGTTCCCTGTGAGACATACTTAACCCCCATTTTTAAGACCCGCAGAGTAGACTTTGTGGTGCAGATAACAAATGTTACTAAGTCAGTTATTTTTTTATTATCAGACATTATTTAGCATAAGTTAGTTATTTTATCTTGCACCTGCTATCATTCAGAATAGCTAATAATGTAAGAATTTGTCCAGTTGCATAGGAACCTACACATTAGGCAACTGGCAATTGTATGGAATATCACAATAGAAATAGTTACATTTATAATGATTATGATTTTGTGATATATTACATATTTATTATATATATATTTTTTATTTCTTGACAGAACGATTCCACTTGAAGATGAGCTCTCTCCTTTCGGAAGAGGTGGAATTATGTCCAAAATGATCACAACTGTGTCTCCATACAATCCTTTCAACCAGATACAGAACTAAACTGCATGTCTCATTGCACTGCACACATACAAACAGTGCAGCCTACACCTACTTGTGTTTTGTGTCATTCATTTGAACAGTTGACATACTAATTCTATTAATAGTTAGTTGTGAATTTCCCTGTGCAAACTTGTGTACAACTATATATTACTAGCAGCATGTACCTGGCTTTACCTGAGATATAATGGCATGTCCACAGGAACACATGTGGTCTAGTGTTAGCCAACCCATTTCCCTACCACATTAAAGTTGTTTGTGTGCTTCTAGGTCTCTAGGTCCACGAATTTCAGTCCAAAGTACGATAAATAGATTGCATCCTTTTTGGCCTGACTCCTTTTTGGCCTGACATGCCCATAGGAAGAGATATGATCAGGAGACCCAATTTTTATGGCTAAAAACCATCCATCCACTGCGTAGGATGTACCTATTCCGAAGAGTGGGTTATGATTTTATGATGGATAAGTAGGAGAGTGGTGTGGCCAAGTGTGACCCAGCCAATGTCCAAGAGTTGTCCAAGCACCACTTCTGGCATTTTTAGACCTACAAAGCCACAGGAAGGTGTGAATAAAGATAACTATACTGACTAGAGAGTATCCAATCAAATGTAATTTAAACCTCTTCATTCACAGAAGTATTTTTTTTTTTTTAATTTAAAATTTTTTTTTCAAGAACAACTTAAGAATGTACCAAGAACAACTTTTCCGATTTTATGAAATATTGGAACACAACACATTTTTGTTAGAAGAAATAGAAACTGCATAAAAACTGCTTGATCGATTAATGCTCACACAACATGATAATCAGTTAATCAAAAAAATCAACACATTTCAACTCCTCTGGCATGTAAGACTGCTGGACAGGCTCTGAGAAGTCAGGGTTACACTTGTATCCTCTGCCACAACCAAGATCTCTCATGAGCTCTGTGGGGGCATTGCGCAGGTGAAGAGGAACTGGGGGCAATGGGCCACAGTGATCCCTCACACAAGCTTTGGCATTCCCATACACCTTGTATATCTCCACAGACTTGGGGGCTCTGGCCATGTACACCACTGCTTGAGCCAGAATGACCTACACACACGCACACAGACATCACACATTGAGGATACACAAGCATCTTTTTCCTGTATATTTAAAGTCTCCTTAATACATTTTCTAACCACATGTCAGCTGATCTATTTGCTAAAATACTTTAAGTATGTCACAATCACTTACTTCACATTCTGGCATTCCAATATACTTGCAAGCACTGAAGGCAGAAACAGCTTGAGGTAAAGCATTGGGATCCGCTAATCCTATAGTATGGAATAAAGTGGACATCAACTATGACATAGATAACACAAAGGAATCAACTTGCACATCTGAAGGTGTTAAAGTAATTCACTGAAGTTTGTCATGTGTTGCATATAAAGACACTAATTAGTATAGTTCTAAAACATGCCCGTAATTAAGCTCATTAATTGGACCCATAAAATACTCCCCTGGGTGAAGTCATGCCAACTGTAATCTGCTAGAGGTTTAGTCAACCAGAAGAGGGAAAAAAAACCAACAAAACAACGAAACACAACAGCAAACAGGAAGAAGTCATGCTAACCAAACAAGAACTTCTAAATTTACCTATCAGACAATATATATATATTGAATGTGGCTACGTTGTGCCATAATCGTCTATCTTTATTCAATAAATCAGTCATAAATTGGCATCATTAAGCCTAACTAAGATTTTGAAAAAGTGTTGGGAATAGCTTAACAATAACAGCTTAGGATTAGGACTGGATAGATTTGGTAACTTAATTTTGAGAATAATAAATAGGAATCAAAGAAAATGAGAATTATAGTTAAACAATGGGAGAACAGTCGAGGATAATAGAATACTAGGGCAGTTTTAATAATCTACAACACCAAGGGGATTTCATTTTCATTTTAACAAACTTTATTTTTCTCAATAAAAAAAATAAAAAAATCACTAAAATATTATATTTAATTCTCTGTGATGCCTCAGTGCTATAATTTTTAATAATGATATACTCTAAAATATTAACATCATTACTATTTGATTGTGCCACTTACAAAAATCCATTTATGAAAAATAAAAATACATTAAAAAAAAAAGAAGAAAATGCCCTCTTTGGATAATTTATTGAGTTCATAAGATGAGTTAGTACATACATTACGCAGGCAGTTTCATATGCTCAAACATTCATGGGAAGGGGTTCTTCTCATATGTGAGCAAAAGAATAAGAGGTGGATAATTTGAATAGTAAAGTAGTAATATATGGATAATTTTTTTTAAAAAGGTGGAAGTCTGGAGTATAGAAAAATAGAATACGTTTTAAAAGAAGAATAATTTATTAAAGCCCTTATGATCTTATCTAAAAACTCATATCTGTAGCCTTCTATCAGCATATAGGATGCCTACACTACAGCTAACAATATTTTTATTACACACATTCATTAAGAGTGACTTAAATACTTCATTATAAAAGAGAATTTTTAAAATTCTTTTAACCTGAGTGAAAATATACCTTCAGTTAGCGAAACAAAAGCTATAGACTGTAAAAAATGGTAACTGATATTAGCAAGATTAAAATGATGATGATGATGACGATAATGATGACAAGGATGCAGAAAATTGGTTAGTACCAAATGGAATAACTTATAAAAACATAATATTTGAATCAATACCGCATTTTTTTTAAACACATGAAATAAGTAGCCCTTTGAGGGTCATGAGCAGCCATAGCCAAGGAAGAAAGATATGCCAGGTAAAGAGTACCAAAGATTAAAACTTTTCCCTTAGAATATTGAAGTCACGCAACACCATAACCTCATTCTCTGCTGAATAGTGTGACTCTTAAACAACACTGGACTCCATCTTATGGAACATACAGGGTTGTTTCATACCTACATCTTCACTTGCAAAGCGAATCACTCTTCTGGCCACATACAGAGGATCCTCACCTCCACAGAGCATGCGAGAAAGCCAATAGAGAGAAGCGTTTGCATCACTGCCTCTCATAGACTTATGCAACGCAGAGATGCTATTGTAATGTTCATCTCCAGCCCTGTCATACAACAAGTGTGTCTTCTGTAGGGACCCTTTTATATCATCTATTGTCAAACCCAGAGAAACAGCTGTGGTTTTTCCCAAACTTTCCTTACTCTCCTGTTTCTTCACTTCTGGGAGCTGGCTTTGCAGCGTCCTCTTAGTCTGAACAGCAAGTTGCAGTCCATTTAAGGCATTCCTGCAATCTCCATCACAGAGCTCTGCCAGAGTAGCAACAGCGTCTTCCTCTATATAGACTGCACTCTCGTCAAAAGGCTTAGCATTGTTCTTGTTGACTATTGCTACTCCTAATCTGTCCAGAGTTCTTGCCAGGAGAGTCTTGATATCTTCAGCCCGGAGTTTATTCAGAACAACCACTCTGCACCTACTGAGTAAGGCAGAGTTGACCTGGAATGAAGGGTTCTCAGTGGTTGCTCCCAGCAATGTGATGGTGCCATTTTCAACATGAGGCAGAAATGCATCCTACAGACATACACCACAAATGAAACAAAATTTTTTAAAGAATTATCTAATTTCACTTGTTGACATTAAATTTTCACATCATGCTCACCTTGAAATGCACATAAAGGCCACCAAAATTAATGTAATATGCAATAAGTTAGTTGGAAAGATGTTAAGGATGTCTGATATCTGTACACACACTAGACTGACAATGACATGAGTAAAAATATTTATTAGCTGTCCAATGTTAACAACAGAAGCCCATGCCACATCACAATGGCTGGCATATATAAATACGCTCTCAGCTAATTGAGACAGTCAGAATGTGTGCAATCTTTGTCTGTGTAACACTGCACATGGTGAACAATGTATAGTTCTGATCTACAGTTATTAAGAGACAATATAATTAATTTTTTTTTTTTTAATGTTCCAATCTACACAAAATTGATATCAGTAAACTAAATGAGTATATTGTAACAATCTACTCCTCTCTGTGGTCTATGCAATATTATACAACCAGAGATGATGAAGGAGAACACTAAACAACAGCAGTAAATTATAACTTTACATCAGTCTGAATAAGCACTAATGAATATACACCTGTTGCAGTTTATTGAAGCGGTGAATTTCATCAATAAACAAGATTGTTTGTTTCTTCATCAGAGATTTCTGATTCTTTGCCACTCTCACAGCTTCCCTTACTTCTGCTAATCCCGAGGATGCAGCAGAGAGCTGAACAAACCTTGACCTACCACTGGCAGAAGCTCTTCTGGCTATAATGCGGGCCAGTGTAGTCTACACACAACAGAAAGCATTTACATGAAATATTGCACCAAAAAAAGACAATTCTTGTTATAGATAAAAATGACAGTATATCACCACAATGGAAGGAACATGGTTGAAAAGTTTGGCAACAAGAATTGTGATGGCATGTTGCCCCCCCCCCCCCCCCAACACACACATCCATCATCCAAATACTTAATAATTATCCAATTAACATGACCACAGTTGACATAATTACAGCAAATAATTTCCAATATTTAATATAAACTCACATTTACACCACAGACATGTAAAGACAACAATATTCCTAAAGTAAACTCTCAGCCAAAAAAAAAAAAAAAAAAAAAAAAAAAAAAAAAAAAAATACTCACTTTTTTTTCTGGTATTAAATACTGTACTAGATTCCAATTAAACACTAATTAGGACACTAACCTTCCCACAACCAGGTGGGCCCCAAAATACTAGTGATGGGACATGTCCTGACTGAATAGCTGAGTGAAGAAAAGAGCTTTCACCAATAATGGACTCCTGCCCAACAAACTCTTCCATTGTCCTGGGTCGAACTAATTCTGCCAAAGGAACAGAAAATATCACAGAGTTTTTGAGTGAATACTCTATTTCTTCAATTTTGGAGGATCTTGAGCACTCAGCTTTTGCAGAAGGAGCATTACTAAAAACATGAACACAATCATATGGCCATTCCAATTTACAATGTGGTATGCAGAGTTCACACAATATCAACATGTTCACTGGAACACATTTGAGCTGACTACATTTTCTACACTCACATGCCTGGCTGAGGACTATCACTAATGCCATTAGCTAGTTCAACTCAAATTGTATAAACATTCACCAGTTAGCTACATTGTCCATCACCTGGAATAAAGAGTGACACTGTTACTTGCTGTAGATTCAACCTTTCTTATCTTGGCAGGTTTAGAAAGAGTTTCTCCACTTCCTCTTAAGACAAGTTGGGACTGCCTTTTCCTCCCTAATTTATCACCACCTGCAGTAGAGGGCAGGTCCAATTCCCCACCAGAGCTCTCATTGCGCAGACATTGATCAATGTGCTCATTGACATGCTCCAAGGGAATCAATTCATGACAGACGGGACAATCTCCAGAAGGGTGAGATGTAGCCATGGCAGATAGTGTGGGGTGTTAATAATAATGGTCCAGTACTCCAGGGAAACTGGAATTACTCCAGGGAAACTGGAATTACTCACAGACTATACAACTCAGCTCCGTAAGTCCACGGAGAACCCTTTACCTAACTACTGGAGCTCAAGAAGGGAAAAGTTCAGGGAAAAGTTCAGGGAAAAGTTCAGGGAAAAGTTCAGGGAAAAGTTCAGGGAAAAGTTCAGGGAAAAGTTCAGGGAAAAGTTCAGGGAAAAGTTCAGGGAAAAGTTCAGGGAAAAGTTCAGGGAAAAGTTCAGGGAAAAGTTCAGGGAAAAGTTCAGGGAAAAGTTCAGGGAAAAGTTCAGGGAAAAGTTCAGGGAAAAGTTCAGGGAAAAGTTCAGGGAAAAGTTCAGGGAAAAGTTCAGGGAAAAGTTCAGGGAAAAGTTCAGGGAAAAGTTCAGGGAAAAGTTCAGGGAAAAGTTCAGGGAAAAGTTCAGGGAAAAGTTCAGGGAAAAGTTCAGGGAAAAGTTCAGGGAAAAGTTCAGGGAAAAGTTCAGGGAAAAGTTCAGGGAAAAGTTCAGGGAAAAGTTCAGGGAAAAGTTCAGGGAAAAGTTCAGGGAAAAGTTCAGGGAAAAGTTCAGGGAAAAGTTCAGGGAAAAGTTCAGGGAAAAGTTCAGGGAAAAGTTCAGGGAAAAGTTCAGGGAAAAGTTCAGGGAAAAGTTCAGGGAAAAGTTCAGGGAAAAGTTCAGGGAAAAGTTCAGGGAAAAGTTCAGGGAAAAGTTCAGGGAAAAGTTCAGGGAAAAGTTCAGGGAAAAGTTCAGGGAAAAGTTCAGGGAAAAGTTCAGGGAAAAGTTCAGGGAAAAGTTCAGGGAAAAGTTCAGGGAAAAGTTCAGGGAAAAGTTCAGGGAAAAGTTCAGGGAAAAGTTCAGGGAAAAGTTCAGGGAAAAGTTCAGGGAAAAGTTCAGGGAAAAGTTCAGGGAAAAGTTCAGGGAAAAGTTCAGGGAAAAGTTCAGGGAAAAGTTCAGGGAAAAGTTCAGGGAAAAGTTCAGGGAAAAGTTCAGGGAAAAGTTCAGGGAAAAGTTCAGGGAAAAGTTCAGGGAAAAGTTCAGGGAAAAGTTCAGGGAAAAGTTCAGGGAAAAGTTCAGGGAAAAGTTCAGGGAAAAGTTCAGGGAAAAGTTCAGGGAAAAGTTCAGGGAAAAGTTCAGGGAAAAGTTCAGGGAAAAGTTCAGGGAAAAGTTCAGGGAAAAGTTCAGGGAAAAGTTCAGGGAAAAGTTCAGGGAAAAGTTCAGGGAAAAGTTCAGGGAAAAGTTCAGGGAAAAGTTCAGGGAAAAGTTCAGGGAAAAGTTCAGGGAAAAGTTCAGGGAAAAGTTCAGGGAAAAGTTCAGGGAAAAGTTCAGGGAAAAGTTCAGGGAAAAGTTCAGGGAAAAGTTCAGGGAAAAGTTCAGGGAAAAGTTCAGGGAAAAGTTCAGGGAAAAGTTCAGGGAAAAGTTCAGGGAAAAGTTCAGGGAAAAGTTCAGGGAAAAGTTCAGGGAAAAGTTCAGGGAAAAGTTCAGGGAAAAGTTCAGGGAAAAGTTCAGGGAAAAGTTCAGGGAAAAGTTCAGGGAAAAGTTCAGGGAAAAGTTCAGGGAAAAGTTCAGGGAAAAGTTCAGGGAAAAGTTCAGGGAAAAGTTCAGGGAAAAGTTCAGGGAAAAGTTCAGGGAAAAGTTCAGGGAAAAGTTCAGGGAAAAGTTCAGGGAAAAGTTCAGGGAAAAGTTCAGGGAAAAGTTCAGGGAAAAGTTCAGGGAAAAGTTCAGGGAAAAGTTCAGGGAAAAGTTCAGGGAAAAGTTCAGGGAAAAGTTCAGGGAAAAGTTCAGGGAAAAGTTCAGGGAAAAGTTCAGGGAAAAGTTCAGGGAAAAGTTCAGGGAAAAGTTCAGGGAAAAGTTCAGGGAAAAGTTCAGGGAAAAGTTCAGGGAAAAGTTCAGGGAAAAGTTCAGGGAAAAGTTCAGGGAAAAGTTCAGGGAAAAGTTCAGGGAAAAGTTCAGGGAAAAGTTCAGGGAAAAGTTCAGGGAAAAGTTCAGGGAAAAGTTCAGGGAAAAGTTCAGGGAAAAGTTCAGGGAAAAGTTCAGGGAAAAGTTCAGGGAAAAGTTCAGGGAAAAGTTCAGGGAAAAGTTCAGGGAAAAGTTCAGGGAAAAGTTCAGGGAAAAGTTCAGGGAAAAGTTCAGGGAAAAGTTCAGGGAAAAGTTCAGGGAAAAGTTCAGGGAAAAGTTCAGGGAAAAGTTCAGGGAAAAGTTCAGGGAAAAGTTCAGGGAAAAGTTCAGGGAAAAGTTCAGGGAAAAGTTCAGGGAAAAGTTCAGGGAAAAGTTCAGGGAAAAGTTCAGGGAAAAGTTCAGGGAAAAGTTCAGGGAAAAGTTCAGGGAAAAGTTCAGGGAAAAGTTCAGGGAAAAGTTCAGGGAAAAGTTCAGGGAAAAGTTCAGGGAAAAGTTCAGGGAAAAGTTCAGGGAAAAGTTCAGGGAAAAGTTCAGGGAAAAGTTCAGGGAAAAGTTCAGGGAAAAGTTCAGGGAAAAGTTCAGGGAAAAGTTCAGGGAAAAGTTCAGGGAAAAGTTCAGGGAAAAGTTCAGGGAAAAGTTCAGGGAAAAGTTCAGGGAAAAGTTCAGGGAAAAGTTCAGGGAAAAGTTCAGGGAAAAGTTCAGGGAAAAGTTCAGGGAAAAGTTCAGGGAAAAGTTCAGGGAAAAGTTCAGGGAAAAGTTCAGGGAAAAGTTCAGGGAAAAGTTCAGGGAAAAGTTCAGGGAAAAGTTCAGGGAAAAGTTCAGGGAAAAGTTCAGGGAAAAGTTCAGGGAAAAGTTCAGGGAAAAGTTCAGGGAAAAGTTCAGGGAAAAGTTCAGGGAAAAGTTCAGGGAAAAGTTCAGGGAAAAGTTCAGGGAAAAGTTCAGGGAAAAGTTCAGGGAAAAGTTCAGGGAAAAGTTCAGGGAAAAGTTCAGGGAAAAGTTCAGGGAAAAGTTCAGGGAAAAGTTCAGGGAAAAGTTCAGGGAAAAGTTCAGGGAAAAGTTCAGGGAAAAGTTCAGGGAAAAGTTCAGGGAAAAGTTCAGGGAAAAGTTCAGGGAAAAGTTCAGGGAAAAGTTCAGGGAAAAGTTCAGGGAAAAGTTCAGGGAAAAGTTCAGGGAAAAGTTCAGGG
Source organism: Lycopodina hypogea (assembly GCA_963969325.1). Taxonomy (NCBI): domain Eukaryota; kingdom Metazoa; phylum Porifera; class Demospongiae; order Poecilosclerida; family Cladorhizidae; genus Lycopodina; species Lycopodina hypogea. The sequence continues at coordinate 6,004,615 of OZ017788.1, forward strand.
AAAAGTTCAGGGAAAAGTTCAGGGAAAAGTTCAGGGAAAAGTTCAGGGAAAAGTTCAGGGAAAAGTTCAGGGAAAAGTTCAGGGAAAAGTTCAGGGAAAAGTTCAGGGAAAAGTTCAGGGAAAAGTTCAGGGAAAAGTTCAGGGAAAAGTTCAGGGAAAAGTTCAGGGAAAAGTTCAGGGAAAAGTTCAGGGAAAAGTTCAGGGAAAAGTTCAGGGAAAAGTTCAGGGAAAAGTTCAGGGAAAAGTTCAGGGAAAAGTTCAGGGAAAAGTTCAGGGAAAAGTTCAGGGAAAAGTTCAGGGAAAAGTTCAGGGAAAAGTTCAGGGAAAAGTTCAGGGAAAAGTTCAGGGAAAAGTTCAGGGAAAAGTTCAGGGAAAAGTTCAGGGAAAAGTTCAGGGAAAAGTTCAGGGAAAAGTTCAGGGAAAAGTTCAGGGAAAAGTTCAGGGAAAAATTCAGGAAAAAGTGGATGACTGAAAATCGGTTTATTTTCCCCTTTGTGTGTGCATATTTTTGGCTGTCTGTTCACTCTTTAATTTTAGATTTGTTACAAAAACTTCTGGGGCCCATTGGGATAAAATTTAGTATGAGGACTTGGGGAGGGTGGAGGTGTTTTTTACAAAATTAATTTTTTTTTTAATTGTTGCATTTTTTTTTTTTTTTTTTTTTTTTTTTTTTGTGATCTATCTATGTTTTTCTATTTTTTGCACCACCACTGGAATTTAGAAACCTATGGGCCACTTGGAATCAAATCTGGTATAAGCACTTGGGGTGGGTGGGGGTGTACTATACGTTATGACAGAAATTTTTCTTGCTATCTATCTATCTATCTATCTTCAAAAGCTGCATAATGAAGGCTCATTTTGTTTCTCCTTGTGTGTACATTTACTGCTGTCCACACTCTAATTTCAATTACAATTACTTAATTGAAGAACAAATAGTAATTGTAATCAAATATGCATTCTAAATTGTGCGCTACATTTACCCTACAAACAACACTTATAAACACACCTAAAACAAGCTTGAAATTTATCAAGCATTGTCCACTCACTGTAGCTAAACCTAGACAACTTACCTCTGGTGCTTTCCAGCTGTCAAAGAATGTGTTTCTCTGCTTCCAAAGTAGCTAGGTACACAAGATATATATTAGGGGTTTATTATTAAGGTTCAAATTCCTGCGCATTTGTGCATGCACATATCCCATGAGATATACATTAGTAATGTATATCTTGTGGGATATATGCATGCACAAATGCGCAGGAGTTTTAACTCTAACGATAAACCCGTGGTAAAAGTATCATTTTTGGTATGCTTATGATGTCCCCCTGATGACACTGATTCTAAATATATAGGTTTGTGGGTCTAGCACAATTTTATTTTCTGGCAAAAGTACCATTTTGGGCTATTTTTAATGCATAAAGTGG
>OZ017788.1:6006233-6013733 GCA_963969325.1 Lycopodina hypogea
TCGTGCACTTAATGTAAATGTACTTGTGCACATGACGTGGATGTACAAGTGCACATGATGTGGATGTATTTTTGCCAGTAATGTGGATGTACTCGTGCACATGATGTGGATGTATTCGTGCACTTAATGTAAATGTACTTGTGCACATGACGTGGATGTACAAGTGCACATGATGTGGATGTACTTTTGCCAGTAATGTGGATGTACTCGTGCACATGATGTGGATGTATTCGTGCACTTAATGTAAATGTACTTGTGCACATGACGTGGATGTACAAGTGCACATGATGTGGATGTACATTTGCCAATAATGTGTATGTACTCGTGCACATGATATGGATGTACTCGCGCACATGACATGAATGTATTTGGGCACATGACGTTCATGCACTTGTGCACATGACGTAAATGTACTCTTTCACATGATGTGGATGTACTCGTACACATGATGTAAATGTACTCGTGCACATGACGTGGATGTACAAGTGTACATGATGTGGATGTACTTTTTCCAATAATGTGGATGTACTCGTGCACATGTGGATGTAATCGTGCACATGACGTGGATGTAATCGTGCACATGATGTGGATGTACAAGTGCACATGACGTGGATATACTTGTGCACATGATGTGGATGTACTCGTGCACATGACATGGATGCACTCGTGCACATGACGTGGATGCACTCGTGCACATGATGTGGATGCACTCGTGCACATGACGTGGATGCACTCGTGCACATGACGTGGATATACTCGTTCACATGATGTGGATGTACTCGTACACATGATGTAAATGTACTCTTGCACATGATGTGGATGTACTTTTTCCAATAATGTGGATGTACTCGTGCACATGATGTGGATGTAATCGTGCACGTGCATGGATATAATCGTGCATATGATGTGGATGTACAAGTGAACATGATGTGGATATACTTGTGCACATGATGTGGATGTACTCATGCACATGACATGGATGTACTTGTGCACATGACGTGGATGTACTCGTGCACATGACGTAAATGTACTCGTGCACATGACATGGTTGTACAAGTGCATATAATGTGGATGTACTTTTTCCAATGATGTGGACGTACTTGTGCACATGATGTGGATGTACTCATGCACATGATGTGGATGTACTTTTTCCAATGATGTGGACGTACTTGTGCACATGATGTGGATGTACTCATGCACATGATGTGGATGTACAAGTGCACATGATGTGGATGTACTTTTTTCAATAATGTGGATGTACTCATGCACATTTTGTGATTGTATTTGTGCACATGGTGTGTTAATGTACTCATGCAAATGACGCGGATGTACTCATGCACATGATGTGAATGTTGTTGTGCACATAATGTGGATGTACTCGTGCACATGACATGGATATAATCATGCACATGATACGGATGTACTCGTGCACATGACATGGATGTACTTGTGCACATGATGTGGATGTACTCGTGCACATGATGTGGTTGAACTCGTGCACATGGTGTGGCTTTATTCAAACACATGACGTGGATGTACTCACGCACATGACATAGATATACTGGCTCGTAGCCAGAATCTTTCAAAGGTGGATTCTTTCTCTTTTTTTTGGGGGGGGGGGGGGGGGTAACCAAATTCTCATTAATTATTCATGATATATATATAAAATGTATCATCACTTTGTTGTCACTTACCCCTACCCTTAATCTTATTGCCAAATGAAAGCTTAGTTCAAATGCTTTCCAATGATATGCTCCATGACATGTTTAAGTGTCCCACATTCTCAAGTATTATTGTGAGCTACCATACAAATTTCACAAAATATAGTTGAAAAATATGGCCATGCATAATCGCCAAATAGTCCTACATAATGTTATATATACATATAGAGTCACGAGTTGAATCCCAGCTGACTTCGTTCATTAAAGGTGGATCATGGATTGAGGCAGATTATGGAGGACACAGAACTCCTTCAATATTTACTACAAGAGTTCTATCCCAGTGCAAAGTCAACTCAGCATTAAACTGGACCTTTTGAGTGATCAGAGTGATGATGTTTTTATTAATTAGAAAGATAAATGTGTGAACAACTCATGTGCTGCAAAAGCTCTACAATGTAATATCTATACCATAAAGTACGAATAATCTGTCTGTCTGTCTGTGCATCCTCAATTCATTCTTGAACGGTTGAAGTTAGACCACAAAAGCACATATATTTAGGATCACTGTCACCAGGGGGACGTTATAAGCATGTCTATATGGCCACACTCCTTTATATATACCCAAAAAAAGCCAAAAATTGTACTTCTGCCAGAAAAAAGAATTGAGTTACAGAACTAAAACTTCGGCATGCAGAAAATTTTTTGACTATGTGGGCCGTAAATTTGCCCATAGGGCAGGTTTTTCGCTAGTATTCATAAAATATCAACATATATGTAGAGTAATAAAAAGTTCTGTTTCTTTAGTTTCAATACAATATCTACTACCAGTTAATTAAAAGGATGGAACAATCAAAATCCAGCTGTGTTAATTCTTAATAATAAGTGCAACAGATACAAGACGTGTTCATTTAAGTTTGATTTTTTTTTTTTTTTTTTTTTTTTTTTTTTTAATACTACCCCAATAAACACGATGAATATACCAGGTGTTGCCGGGCCAGAAATAAATTTGTTATGATGATAGCTTTTTATATCTTACAAATAGTGGAGAGTCAGTCAATTTGCAATCCAATCCACTCACAGGACATATTGGATGCTCTATCATACCCCTGTCCTCGAACATTTTTGACATCCTGACCAAATTTGTCACTGCCATCGAGAACACAAGTAGCAATAACCTAGCCAGTAACTCTAGTTAATTTGGGGCATTACAACCCAAAAAAATCCTCTCTGAGGTCACGGTTTAGAAACCGAACACATAAATCAATTACTTCTTTATTAAAAGTCATTTCATCCACCATTATCAAAAAATGATTTGCACTATTTTATCAACAAAATATTTCTTAATTATGTTCTTACCTCTATTATTTATTTCACACATGTGGTGATGCATGCGTGGTATTCTTTAGCTTTGGTCTTTCAAGCTTAGCCAATTGAATACCTTCATTAATGCTAAGAAAGGTCCTGGTCACCAGGTCCACCATCTCCCCTAAGTGCCAGGTGTTGCTGTCCACAAAATGAAATACACTGGGCAGAACAAAAAAATTGTGTCTACTTTCCTCAATAGATTTAGCCAGTGCAGAATAAATACATAGATCTACATTGTGCTGCGGATTTTCCACAGATTGGACAAAAGTACTTGAATCTGCCATTGCATTAAGGTGATATAAAGTAGAGGAATGACTATCTACTATCTACTATCTTATGTACATTGACCCATTCTTAAAAAGGTGTATTGACAAGAATTCCATACTTATTCCTATCTTTTACAAACAAACTAAAGAAAATACAAAACCTTCCATCTAATCAATAACTTATTATATACCAACCAAGAATATTTTATAGCCATTTCACCTGCCAGCAACAGTTATACAACATACTCCTATGGGAAAGGAAAGTTTCAGGGGGAAAATATTTTAAAAATCTAAGATTTGATCCTTATCCAAAGAATTTACCACACTAATTACTTCTATAGTGGTCATATTATGAATAATTCAAAAAAGAACAACTCTTAACTTCCTTGAGATAAACTGTAAGGGCCACCATTACCACCAAGATGGTTCAAACTTGCACAATTAGCAGCTGATCCCAAGCTAAAATTTTCACCACCACCATCAATAGTACTAATTACAATTATGTGGTTCACATCAGCAACATAATCACTACTGACAATAGAAATGGACAGTGGACATTGTGCCTTCAGGTACTTCGGAAGATCATCACTTCTGGAAGTTGCCCTCTTCTCCCAGCATGCCTTGCCTCCATATTAAGTTTAATTACATGTCCAATATCCAGACCACCACTATTATCTACATCATGATGATTTAAACCTCCATAACCAACAGAAGGTCCCAACATGATTATCACTAACACAAGTGCCACCAAAATGACTGAACATAGCTACATGGCTCCCACCAGCAACACCATAACCACTTAGGGTAGACATCGGAAGTGAACACTCCAGCTTCAAGTACCACAGAAAACCACCACTTCAGGTAGCAGCCATCTTGCTCCCAGCAAGCCTAGCTCCCATCTAATAGACAAGGGAGTTGAGATATCAGGGAAAGGGTAGGAGGTGCTGACTCACAGTTACACAGTGACACACTACAGCTGTAGACAGTCATGCAGAGCTCCAGATAATCTGATACACTTCAAAACTGAAACAGGAGGATCCTGGCTGACTAACTCTAGTTGGTGTGCGCATGGGTACTGGTGGAGAGATATTGATTTCCCAACCACCCCCCCCCCCTCCCAAAGGGGGGTTCGACCATTAATTAAGTGGATTCACCACTGTAATTATTCCACCATAATTATTCCGCAGTAATTATTCCAAGGAAACTATTCTACGCATGTGAAATAGTTGACTTCATAGTTCCTCCACTACTCTTCTTGGTGGTAAGTCATAAAACTTTTTCACCCTTTCTATTACAATTTTAAAAACAGGATGTTTGATGTCAACCCTTTACCACGAACACATGGACGGAAGGACAGACAGATGCAGAAATAGAAGCGAAAAAATAATGATCAAGTATTTTAAATCTGAGTCAATATGTTGTATTACAGTATATGTAACAAATATCTGCCCTCATGATGGACCATGTATGTGGTATTGATGACCAGTACCAAGATTTGTATTTGCCCCACTTCACACGGAGGCTTATACCAGAAATAGGGCCGAGCTAAAGAAGAGGAGAGAGCTAACAGCTGGATGACAGAACCCCGCCCCCCCACCTCTTTCTCAATGTGAAGGGCACACTGTGTGGTGCACATCATCACACACTCACACAGGACAGAGCCCCCCCCCCCCCCCCCCCCCCCCCCACCTCTTTCTCAATGTGAAGGGCACACTGTGTGGTGCACATCATCACACACTCACACAGGACAGAACCCCCCCCCCCCACCTCTTTCTCAATGTGAAGGGCACACCGTGTGGTGCACATCATCACACACTCACACAGGACAGAGCTATTGAACTAGATCTATTACAGCACCAGCGGTAGATACCAGCCCCTACACTACTCCTGCTGGAACTCAAGTGAGATATGCCAACGACCAACTATATGTGGAAGTTAGAGACACGATTAGTTTCACTGGGAGGAGGGAGGAGAGGGGGGGGGGGCAAGCATGTCCATGATCATAAGTATTAGGTAAGGGGACTTACAAGATATTGTTATGCTATGTTATGGTGTATCGTAATATATATATATATATATATAATTACAACATATTTTGTCTCAAGTGGTTCTGTCAATTTGTCCTCATTAGATCATGTTTGGTAGCTCCCTACGAGGTAGCTACAACTGATATAATGGCACAAGTATGTGTAAAGAAACACGGCATCACCACCACTTTGTATAGTTCCCTTCCACCCCTCTCCCTCTAATCACATTCTGTAGCTATGAACCCACTACATGACTCACCCTCTACATGACTCACCCTCTACATGACTCACCCTCTACATGACTCATCCACTCCATGACTCACCCTCTACATGACTCACCCTCTACATGATTCACCCTCTACATGACTCACCCTCTACATGACTCACCCTCTACATGACTCACCCACTCCAGGACTCACCCCAGGACTCCACGGAAACTGTTCCAGCCAATTCTGTCTTCCTTCTGAGTGACATTGCTGAACAGACACACTTTATACCGATACCTAAACACATGAGCACACACAAGCATGTGTGTGTGTGCGTGTGTGTGTGTGCGTGGGGGTGTGTATAGGGTGAGGAATGTATACATAACCACATGAGTACCTGAGGGTAACACTCCGGCACTGAACCAGCCACTTCATCAACCAATTATTCCTACTGCACTTGAAACTTGTTCTCCCACAAAAACAGGAACTGGTCCCCCACATATCTTTTAATAGATTTACAAACTGGAAATGTCAACCACCCAAATCACATTGTGTAAATGTGGGATTGTGGCACTGAAACAGTTCCCACCAGCTGCTAAACACCAGCAAGGATACAGAGAGAAACAAGGTCTGACACTGGCTACAATGCTCCAGCTAATCCACTTTGAGTGCTCATTCAAACTCTCTCTGAATTGTTCTAGGTTTTGCAGCATCAGCATTTGGATAGACCACAAGTGATGCCAAACTTCAATACAGTAACAGACTGTTCAACCCAAACCCTCAGCTGGTCACGGTATAATACAGTCAACCAACTCTGAAAGATAAAACCCTGGACTGTTCAGAATATCAAGTGTAACCTGTTCGCCCCAAAAGCAGCCAGTACATCCAAGGAATCAGCATATAACATTCCACAGGCTTACCTCGAAGAAAATGGTTGCCAGAAATGATCTAGAAAGTATTAATGAGTGTAGAGAATAACCTCTGGGATATATTTAAAGATCTCCTTGCCAGGAGTCAATTTGGGGGTGGGGCTCACCGTGGTGGGCCCCAAGGTTCTACCAGAAGTAATCTGGGGTATGGAAGAGTGATTCGGGATCAGGAATTATGGCTCCAGGGAATGACTTATTGGTACCTGCTATTAGCTAACTGACCACCTTCTATGTTGCAAAGATGGACATATTATATCTTTTCATCGTAACTAGGGGATATAGGGGAGAGGTTGTGAGGCCATGAATTAAGAACAATCAGAATCTAGCTAGTATGATGGACACTGCTAGTATGATGGACACTGCTAGTATGATGGACACTGCTAGTATGATGGACACTGCTAGTATGATGGACACTGCTAGTATGATGGACACTGCTAGTATGATGGACACTGCTAGTATGATGGACACTGCTAGTATGATGGACACTGCTAGTATGATGGACACTGCTAGTATGATGGACACTGCACATTGACAGGAAACACTATTCTGAGTAACAGAGGGTGTTCTTTGTTGGATTTTTTTTTATTTGCCCCACATTGAGGGTAGTCTTGGTCCCAGACCCCTTTATAATAAAGAGGTCTGGGACCAAGACTACATTGAGGGATCCACTGGACTTGGATTGCTTTGACTGTGAAAATGTGACTTAGCTAAACACTGAATAATGAGTTCTTGCCTTTTTGCCTTCTTCCAAATATGTGATGAACATGTGCTCTTTGGTAGATTTCTTCATTATCCCTCACCATTGCTGCTTGGTCCTATTCTATTTGCTATGTGGTTTCAGCTTATTGTTAAGCTCCGCCCACATCTCAACCTCAAGGTTCTGCTGGAACTAAAATATAAACTCTACGTGCAAAATCTGATACCTTTATAGCACATGCCATATATCTTGAAAATCCAAGATCTACTAATAGCTATTAACTTATACTTATTTCAAATGTTTGGATATATTTTGTTATTTCTTCATTATGTTACTGACCTTAATCAGA
>OZ017788.1:6018733-6033158 GCA_963969325.1 Lycopodina hypogea
ATAAAATCCAAAATCCATATAGAATAAATTTCCATGCAAGCCATTATATTTTTTCAAGTGATTTATTTGCTAATTGCAATAACTAGATTAACCTTATAAGCTATGAGTTAATTTATGTTTGTATATATATTTTTTAATTAGTTTATTATATTGTAGATCTTAATCATAACATGTTTTGACTAATGCTTAGGTATTGACAGATGACCTGAACCTCAACATAGCAGTCCATCAGAGGCCTGGAGTGTTACTGTCTCATTTAACCTTCTGGTTGGATAACTGAAATATCCTGCCTAATTCATACCACTTTTTCCAAGTATATTTTCATTTGTAGTCCTCATAAATAACACACAACCGTCCTATGTGTCAAAACTGTGCATTAATTCCAGAAGTTTAAGAAAATAACCAAAGAGATCAATAATATTTTTTAACCAAAAAATCAAACAGACAAACAAAATAAACATCCCAGCATCATCCACTTCATCCTAATCTGAACTATTAATAATCAGCTAATGCAATCCAGTGCACAATCTTTTGCATTAAGTGATGGATTAAAGGCCAGTGGTAAACATATTAGCATTCCCCAGTGAGAATATGTAATATCAGTGAGTAATTTTTTTCCTTGTTTCTTTTTAAAATGTAGTGAGGATCACCTAGTTCGCATAAAGTAAAGATACAGTAAAGTAATTGCATTATTTATCATTTAGTTGGTGTTGTTTTGTTATTTTGATGAATAAAAAAAAACATATAGTGTCTTGAGATCAGAAATGCTGCTAATGCTGCACCCAATGAATTCCTGGATTCGAGGTAAGAAAGCATTAGAGAGAAAAAATTTTATTTAAATTAAAAGACATCTAAAATTATTGCATTTGGTTAATTTGGCATCTGTAGTTGAAATCTACAACTCAGTAATGATAGCAACTGTACCTGTACTTGTATTAAGGCAGTCAAAACCAATTTCTTGGTGTGCAAGGGTGTGCCACATGTCTATATGTAGATCTAAGGAAGTAAATGCAATCAGCCCCTGGGCCAAGCTAGTTTTGTGGGGGGTGGGGGATTAGAGCAAAGGATCATAACTAACTTCAAATGAAGAAAATTAACATAGCTCCACTGTAGGAGGTAGATTGTGGCAGATCGAATGGGTACAGCCTATCTGGCAAGTATGTTACATTGATATTAAATTGATAAGGTTTCATTTATTCAACATTTTCCGGTGGATATTTAACAGGGAGCTATTGAAGGAACGCACAGTGTCCTGATTGCGTTTGCTCTATGTCCCACTATCATACTCAGTTATTAACTGACAGTTGGTCTCAAACATCCAATGAGTTCACACTCTATAATTTTTATGCTATTATGTACCCTTTGTAAATGTAAAATTTACACACAAAAAAATGTAATAATAATAAATAGATAAACTATGTGGCTTGTATAAAACAATAATTTAATTTGTAAGTTAGACGTATTTGGTCTCCCTCAGCCCTAGCCCTAGCCCTAGCCCTAGCCCTCAGGGGGTGATTGCAGTTGTGCAATTTGACTTGAGATGTGGTGGACCTGTCCATGAGTACTGCAAACTTTCATTAGGAATATTTGTGGGTGCAGGACTTATTGTAGGAGTAGGAACATGGCCATTATTAATATTAGGGCTGAGATTGGTGCTGGTATCCTAGGGAATTCAGTCCCCTACATCGAAAGTCCACTGGATCAATTTTGCTAGCGGATTCAATCCGTGGGACTTTCTGTGCTGAGCGTGGTGGATTTGGTCGTTACTTAATGGAATTGGTCCTTACTTAATGGAATTGGTCCTTACTTAATGGAATTGGTCCTAGTTAGTTTTTAGCATTTTTTTGTGGATTTTTGCAGCCTATTCCCCGTTCTGAAACTGATGAATGTGCATTCAGAAGAGATGTCAGATATTTATCTCTAATATATTTTGTTGTGTTTAACCATGGCTGCATGCTTAATTTGACACATTTAAAGGTACTTTATTGATAATCAAGTTGTGTTAATCTTTTAATATCTTCCAAGGTTGGGGGATTTGAAAACATATTTGGAGCTAGATTCTTCATAGATTGAAACTTGATTGAGTGGTGAGTGTTACCAGAAAAGATATGTTATTGAAGCATAAATTTGCACAGCTGCTACATCCAGGATATGCAGCATAGTTGTAGCTAAATAAAGAATTTGTTAACAACTTTAGGTATATAAAAAAAATTAGAAAAAAAAAAAAATATATATATATATATATATATATACATACACATATACCTACATATACATATTAGCAGCATATACCCGGCATTGTCCGGCCAATGTTAACATGAAACATTAGAAGCCACTCAAATTTCAGCCTGGTTGGCCCTTCAATCAGCTTTTGGCAGCCAAAACAACTTCCTGTGGGTGTGGTTAATACCAAACCGCAAACATTGCCACATCCACATGTAGTTAATAATGCTTACCCAGTTACTTGAACTCCATATGCCAATTTTCAGCCTGATTAGTGCATAAATGAGTTTTTGGCAGGCATAATTGTGTCCTATGGGTGTGGCAATGATCAAACCACACCCATTGACACACGCACACGTGATTAGTAATGCTCCCCCAAATGCTTGGAAACTTCATTCGAAATTTCAGCCTATTTGGTCTTAGATTAGCTTTTAATAGCCAAACAACTTCCAGTGGGTGTGGTTAATGGCAGACCACACCCATATCTGGTTAATAATGCTTTTCCTGGTACTTGGAGACCACACGCCAAATTTTTGCCTAATTGGTTATTGATTATCTTTCCAGCCAAAATTAACTTCTGTGGGTGTGGCTATGATAAAACCACACCAATTACCATCCCACATGTTTAATAATGCTCACCCTGGTTCTTGGAGAGTATATGCTAAATTTCAGCCTTTTTAGTCCAAGTGTTTAGTTGTGATGCCTAGACACACATACTTCGAATCAAAATATATATCAAAGTGTGTTCGTAGATCTAACTCCTTTGGTCCAAACGTTATTCACAAGTTCTTTTTTTGTTGTTGCTTTTTTTCACTTCACACACCAATGGGAAGAGGTGCAACCAGGAGGGATTCCACCCATGTTAATCCCAAAGTCAAGTAGTGTATGCATGCCATTTTTTTAAAGTCTTTTGCTCCACAGTTTGTCCGGTCAAAGTACCATTTTTGGCCTTTTGGGGGGCCTGGCATAAAAAAAGGGAAGTAAGTGTGGTCACATACATGCACTTATAACATTCTCCAGATTATATTGATTCCAAATATATATAGATTCATGGTCTAACTCCTTAGGTTCAAGTGCTTTTTCTGAAATACCATTTTTTGCATTTTAGCCTTATAGGAGGAAAAGAGAAGGTGTGGCCAGGTGGGACCTAGCCCATGTAATTCCCTGAGTGAAGTCGTATGTGCATACCACGTTTTGGATGTGTAGCTCCAAGGGTTTTTCTGGAAAAATACCATATTTGGCTGTATCTTGTTATCATGGAAACCATTTTCCAAAATTTTTAACCCATGTTTTAAGTTGGGTCAAAACCTATCATCATGCCAAGTTTCAGAGAAATCCACCCATAGGATTGGCTAGAATGATGTACAGACACATGGACAGACAGACCGACCGACCGACCGACCGACCGACCGACCGACCGACCGACCGACCGACCGACCGACCGACCGACCGACCGACCGACCGACCGACCACCGACTGACCGACAGACAGACATTTCCTTATATATATATATATATAGGAGAGAGATATATACATACATATATATATATATATTGTGGCGGCGCAAGTAACACACAGAAATCTGGACATAACTTACTTGACTTTACCATATGGTTGGATTAATGCACAATGTACTGCTTGTGGTGTTGTTGATCTTTACCAGTTTTTCCATGTGCTTTTTGGTCATCTTGCTGTCATAGTCTGGTAGGGATACATCAGTGACGCAAGCTATAGCAGGGAAGTGGACTTATTATAACTTCCCTACAATATATTATATTTTTTGGTTTGAAGTATGTTTTGTATGGTGTATGTCTAGCCATCACGGTCAAACCCTTGGACCAAAAGGCCGAAATTTGGCATGTGGTCTTCAAGTAGCCGGGTGAGCATTATTAACCATATGTGGGTGTGGTAATGGGTGTGGTTTTGTCATAACCTCACTTACCAGAAGTTGTTTTGGCTACAAAAGCCAATTAAAAGACCAATCAGGCCGAAATTTGATGTGTGGTCTCCAAGTACCTGGGTAAACATTATTATTATTAACAACATATGGGTGTGGTTTGGTCATAGCCACACCCACAAAATGTTGTTTGACTATCAAAAGCTAATTAAAGGACCAATCAGGCTGAAATTTGGCATGTGCTCTCCAAGTAACTTTGAAGCATTAATGACCAAGCATGGGTGTGTCAATAGGTGTGGTTTGGACATAGCCACACCACAATAAGTTGTTTTTTCCTATCAAAAGTTAATTTAAGGACCTATCAGGCCGAAATATAGCATGTGGCCTGCAGGTAACTGGGGTGAGTATTTATTAATCAGATGTGGGCATGGTTTCATGTAGCCACACCCACAGAAACATTTTTAGATTTCATAAGCAAATTAAAGGAATATCTGGACTGCAATCTGAGTGGTGTCCATAATGTCTTATGTTGACATTGGCCAGGCAACACCGGTTATATGCTGCTAGTATATATATGTGTGTGTGTGTGTGTGTGTGTGTGTGCGTGTGCGTGCGTGCGTGCGTGCGTGTGTGTGTTCAAAATGTCACCCCTGGAGGGGGAAGAGGAATCCAAATCTTCCATTCAAAAGCCTTAAAAACCTTAAAATCTGTGCCTTAGTGGTTAAAGCACAGTTCTCTCAAGCTGAAAGTCAGTGGTTCAAACTTGGACTAGGTTGACTTTTCTTTTCCTTTGCTTTTTTCCTCCCTTATTCTCTTTCCTTTTTCTTCTTTCCTCCCCCTTCCCACCCTTTTACCTCCCTAATTTCCTTCCTTCTTTCCTTTTTTTCTTTTTTTTTCCTGCTTCTTTTCAAACTGTGACACTTCTCAAATGTTTAATCACACACGCACGCACAAATTCTCTTTACTATTCATTGAATTAAGGACATGCATAGATTATTATTTGTAGATGATGACTGAAGAAGATTTGTTCTTCATTAAATTCATTTTTTTTAATTTTTATTGAGTTAATTTGTTACATGTCGATTACTGGCCTGTAGGAGGAAGCATACTTGTACACACATTCAAACATGTAATTATAATTAGGGTATTCATCATTGGAATAATTATTACTGTGTTATATTTTCCTCTCCATTAGAGGAAAGTCGACATATTTAAATGAAACTGATCTCTGGAAATGTAGAGCTCTCTTGAGCAGTGTCGCCACAAGTAGTAAATTTTGGAAACAATTTGAGAGGGGAAAGGTCTGATTAGGAAATTGCCAAAACTCTCAAAATGTAGTGAATTTTCTATAGGAGTCAAGGATTGGGGGAAAAGTTAGGCCATAGCCAGCTGCCCATGCAGAAGAAGATGAGATCGAAAGAGAATACCTTCAAGTTTCTGAGGAATATACTCCTAAGGCTGCAGAAAGAATCAAGATCCTTACCAAGACAGCTTTATTCCAATTGCTACTGTTCATGCAAGCTACACTAGAGAGAGAATATCTGTGCCCACAATCCTTTCCATAAGATACCCAGAGAGAACTGGAGTATAACTGCCCCATGATCAAGAAGCTGGCCTTGGACACCAGCACAGAGAATTTCTGGCTGGATGTGTATTCATATAAGGATCCAATGTGGAAATTTCGGTTCCAACTGTTCAGCCTGAGTGTGCTGAAAAGGTTCTGTATCCAATTTTGAATGCAGACAAGTTGAGCATAAAACAAATATTAAAGCTGTGATCTGAAGGAAGAGCTGTAATATGTTCCAATATAAATTTGTAATATGTGGTTGAATGCTCAATATAATCTGTGCTAGTGTTTTTATAGTAATTTTTTTCATAAGCTGATAAATAAGCAGTGACAAAAATAGTGACTTTGAGCTGAATCCATCTGGTTCCACTGGTCTTGAATCATGAGTATTTCAATAATGCTTCTGTGAAAGAAGAGGCTTGAATTACATTTGATTGGATATTCTCTACTCAATGTGGTCATTTCCATTCAAACCTCTTCCTGTAGGTTTGTGAGGCTTAAAGTGCCCGAAATGGCCTCAAACAACTCTTGGACATTGGCTGGGTCCACAGTTGGCCACACCACTCTTCTAACAAACCACCATAAAATTATACCCCTCTCTTTAGAGTAGCCACATCCTACACAGTGGATGGCTTTTATCCCCCAAAAATAGGATTATCTGACAATATCTCTTCCTGTAGGCATGTCAGGCAAAATGTGGCAAAAATGGTGCAATCTATTTAAGGTACTCATGGACAATCAAATTTGTCATCTGATAGGGAAACAGGTTGGATCATAAGGCCATGATGGGCATGTCATTATATCCAGGGGTTGTCCGGGTTTATGCTGCTTGTATATATATAGGTTAAAATTGAAAACACCATATCATAGTATGAAATAATATGTTGGGTTGTATAAGAAGTTGTACCATTGAGGGTTGAAACTGGCTACTAGAATATATAGAGCTATAGTGACTGCACTGCCAGCAGTTAGCCAGAGCCTAAAGACGCAAAATGCCTGTCCAGCAGACATGTTCATAGTGATTGATGTGAGTAGGCTATTCTTATGTGGAATGACATTGTTCTGTCCTCCATCATCCCACTTGATGGACAGTAGTAGTTCGACAAATGATTATGTATCCATTCCTATTGAACCAGTGCTGAGCTTGTCAAGTTATCTAAAGTGTGTTACTGGTGTGGAGGAGCTCAAGAACATAAGATTATGAGATATTCACTAAATTACAACAGTATCGATTCATTGGACCAGTAGTTATGTTTTTACTCTGTGCAGATGGCAAAAAAATTAACAACATTTATTTCTAATACCAATAACATGGCTAAGGGAATCAAGTTGTCATGAAATTTTTATTCCATATTCTTTCTTTGGTTCAATAGGATTGTCTTTGAAAATCCATTTTTCAATAGCTAATTATAGTAAAATAATATGCAAAAAAAAAGTCAAAGTCAATTTTAAGTCTATGTAGATCTTGCAGTTGGAAAATCCCCTGCAACTGTGTTTTTTAAAAGTTGGAATGGTCTTCAGTCTTATTGTATAACTTATGAATGAACTCTAGTTACTCTCTATTATACGATTTAATATTGATTGATTGAGCTTATTTTATCTTTCAGAAAGGGTTTCCCCAGAAGGTCAGCAGATTAACCTATGAGATGTGCTTCCCAATTTACCCTCTAAGTTTGTATTTTCATTCATTCATTAATATTTTGTAGTATTTGCAACAAAAAAAAAAGGAAGGGAAAGAAATACTTCCAATAGCACATACAAAGCTAACCCTTAATAGTAGCAGTATAAACTTCGCTAGAACCAAATCCACCAACCAGGACCAAATCCACTAATGTATACTGTCCTGCAGATGAAATCCGAGGGTAGGACCAAATTGGCTGCTACACCAGGACGACTGCCAAGATCAGGGACAGGGATCAAGCTGAGATTAGGGAAAGTATCTTGAGTTATTGCATGTGCATTGTGCCTGGATTATAGTCCCATCATATTCATGACTTTATGATGGGTTTTTAATTGAACTCCTCAAAATAGGGTCTTTCAGTTCACTAATTTGTTAAATATCTAATTAACTAACCTGTCCATACTTAGTTTTGTTAATAGCACTTACTTTGTGGTATGTGGGAAATTTCAGCTGACTTGAATATGTTTATTACAGCAGTCTAAAAAAGCTACTTAGTTAATTGAAATTTTTTTAATTAAAACGTATTTGGCATTATTCAGCCTATTTCCAACCTCAAGTGAACTCTAGCATGTCAGCTCCCACAGTCACCTGATCGACCACTTGCTTTCACCTGCTATTGGTAAAGGTGTGGCCTATTTTTTTCAAATTTTTAAAAATTTATTTATCTTTTTTTTTTTCACTTCACCATAAGGAATGTTGTGATTTTGACTTGCATTGTTGTGACACAAGACTGGGCAGTACAGGGAAGGGAGTTACTGTGGGCTGTAGCTGACACATCCATTCAGGCAAGGACCTCTGTGGAGATGAGTGTGGTCACCAAATACCTCCTTCTCCCCCCACCCCCAAGTCTTGGAATTATACATGTTCTGTTGGCTATTAATGAGAGTTTTATCAATTGTATTAGCATTTTTTTTCTTTTCCTGAGAGTATAAAGTCTATCTAATCCAAATCCTCTTTGTGTTTACACATTCAAGAAAAAAAGGATAAATACTTCAGTTTGGTTAGAATATAGTTTGGGTGAAAACTGAAATTACATTCAATATTTAAACTTTTAATTTTAATTAAGGTAAAACTGCTAAGAAATGAAATTGCATTGTACAACTACTGTTTATATGATTTAAAACAAGTGTTGTAAACATACAATATATAATTATTCAACTCCAGCAATGAGTAACTCTAAATAGGTAGATAAATGCTTGCAGAAGCAAAGATCAAGTAAGACTGTTCTCCATAATGATATTTACATACCATGGTAATAAATGAGCACTTATTATTTTGGGAAAGACCAATACAATTGTAACTTATGTCATTTAGTCTTATCTCTGGTAGTTTTAGCTCCTGTCAACTGTAATTCTACAAATTCAAGTCAGAGTATGTGATTTATGGTTACTCAGTGATTGGTGTTACCAGAGCTTATTCAGGAATCTGAATGCAGTTAGCTAAACATCTCCTTTTTGGTTTCTCCAATTTGATATGCACATTAAATTATTGAAAAAATTTATTAACCTAATATATTAATTCATCCTATACTGTAGTACATAATGCATATCTATAGTTTTAGTGAAAGATAAACTGATCTCTCTCTTAAAACTATTAATGAATCATAATTGATGCCAATGGAAACTCTGCATTCATTAACTGCTCACTTTAATGTCATTATTGAACATGAAAATTTATTCTTTCTCAGATTTAATATTTTCGAGAGATGGGAATTTAATGTAATCGACACAATGTCATGTACATTCTAATACATAAGTCAATAATTGAAAATTGAAGCAAGTATATATGTATGCATATGTATGTATATGTATATGTATATATATGTTTATGTATATGTATATGTATATATATGTATATGTATATATGTATGTATATATATATATATATATATATATATATATATATATATATATATATATATATAGAATGCCTACCTGTGCTTTGTGTACATGATATTTTGATCAAAGAGTAAGATTTAAATGAATGAGAAATATTTGTTAAGTACCATTTCTTCTCTGTTACTAGCTAAGGGAGTGATTCCTTTCTTCTCCGGTTCCGTAAAACAACTTAAATGGCTGAATGAGGGGGAGTGATTTGGGAAGTTTGAATCCCATTAACACCGCATAACTAGATAATAATGCATTTCCAAGTTGATCAATTATATTATTCATAGAATAAATTTATGAATGCATATACACTAATGGCTAGTACCATTAATGACACGGTTGGAGAGTACAATGAATCTATTCCAGGCATTCCTTCTGGCAATGAACTATCGTCAAAGTCATATACGTTTGTTTTTAGGAAGTCATTTTATTTACTATTAATTTTTTCTTTCTAGTCAATTTATTGAATGATTTTTCTTTGTTTAAAAGAAAGTTTTTGTGATACAATTCAAGATCTACTAATAGCTATTAGCTTATTCTTATTCAAATGTTTGGATATATTTTGTTTTTTTTCATTATGTTACTGACCTTAATCAGAGCAGAGTAATGTATAGGAACTGACTGAGCACCTGGACCTCACCACAGCAATCCTAAGAAGCCTGGAATGTGTCTGTCACATAAAGCCTTCTGGTTGAATAACCTAACTATCCTGTTGAGTTTATAGCTCTTTTTTTGAACATATGTCAGCCTCATACAAGTGTTAAGTGCTGACTGTCCTGGAATATATTCTTCTGGGACTGCCACAGGATTGGCTGCTCTGTCCACAGAGTGCTAGACAAGCTCTGTTTCTTGGCTTTCCTTACCTCTCATTTCTTGCACAATATGCCATCACTTGCTATGTGAATCTGCGGTATGTCGAATATACATTCAGTAGCTTTTCATATGGTGGTAAAACATGTTAAATACTCTACCTTTGTTCCCCTATCAGTAATTTTCACACTGTGGTAAGAATGGAAAATATTTAAAAGAAATTTAAAAAAATTTTTAATTAACTAGCTATATACCTCTACCTATCAACTTATCAAATCAACATCAGATTTTATCAAGTTTTTGATAGTCAAGATTTTTTTAAGACAATGAAATTATTTTTAAAAAAGCTGTAGCATCTGTTGTCAGGACTCAACCTTTTGGAAAGCTTCTTTCAAATTGTAAGAAAGCCTCTTTTTTTTTCTTTTTTTCTTTTTTGTTGATAAAAATAAACAATTAACTGAACAATAGGAGCAACATGAACAGATGGAATTGGGGGAACAGTGATGATATTTTCTCACTAATTTTAGACCATATTACTTCTTCAATAATCATTACAAATCAAAGCGTTCATTAGCAATCTCTAATTAGGAATCAAAACATAATTGCTGGAGTGTATCACTATTTGTAAGGACTATTGCAGAAGCTCAACCTGTTATGCATGACACTAATTATTGCCTGGGTTTGTTATCATTTATGAAGTCCATTAATTTGTGCTTCTGGAGGCAGGAATGTAAGGAATGTGATTACAGCGCAGTTGCAATGGCTACCATATAAATATTCCTCTTCTTTTACCATACCTTAATTTTGCTTAATTGGTCATGTCAACTGGGTGGGGTCAATTTTGGGTGTGGGAGGATAGCCTCTGTTCCTGAAGCACCTCATCAACCAATAGAGTTGGCACCTATAGACAAGGCCTGTGTGCAGACACAGTACAGTAAGTCAGAGCAAAAGAGAAGATCATGAACGTGAGACTTAATCGGGTAGTTGTAATAACCACTTATATACTGATATGCTGTATTCCGTAAATTTTGTAATTTGTTTTGTAATGATTCTGCTATTTATAAATGGTTCCCCATGGAAGCCCACGATTAGGCTCCTCCTTCATAACAGCAGCTGTGGCACAGCTTTGGGTCTTGTGATTATACTGAACAAGTGGTGTGACCAAATTAATTAGCATTTCATTTGCTAGACCTTCCCATGCTAAGACATCAAGTGGACACCTGCTGTCTGGTGTGCTGCTACCAGAAGACTCAAAGGAGATGTGGCTAGTGTAGTATGTTTATATACCACAGCATTTATCATTGTTTTGGTAAGGATTAATCAAGTAGTTGGAATTTAAGCAATTAAGTCTCTTCTGTGGTGATTTTGCTCATGTGATTTGCAACTCTCCATACCCCTACCATCTAGTATGACTTTTTACTGTACACACACACACACATACACACACACACACACACACACACACACACACACACACACACACACACACACACACACACACACACACACACACACACACACACACACACACACACACACACACACACACACACACACACACACACACACACACACACACACACACACACACACACACACACACACACACACACACACACACACACACACACCTTAGGATGTTGGAATCCTTAATGACATTTGATAACAAGTGCATTCAAATATTTCTTTGATCAAATAAGCTTAAATATTATTTAGCAGATTAGTACGTATTCTAATTCATTAATCTTGATATTTTGTGGGTTTAAAGAAAAAATGTTTTAAAGTGAATCTTGGTCTATCTCTAAAATACATATAGCAACTGCACAATTTATACACATGGCGACATACTGCTCTCACCTCTGTACATAGCTGGGAGCATTGATGGAAGTAGTGACAGCACATGAGAATTTCTAGAGGTTAATCTGTCATAATTGTACTAATTCACATTGTGTGTTTGAAATGGAATGAAATAATGTAGGGACAGAGTACATTTGATAAGCCGTCTGTGAACTGATAATGATATAATTATAAATTTATGCATGGGTAACATGGTGGCAGCTCCATTGTATTTTAATTGTATTTTCCCCCTCCTTTATAAAGGCTGATTCTAGCTGGTAATTGTGTGTGTGTGTGTGTGTGTGTGTGTGTGTGTGTGTGTGTGTGTGTGTGTGTGTGTGTGTGTGTGTGTGTGTGTGTGTGTGTGTGTGTGTGTGTGTGTGTGTGTGTGTGTGTGTGTGTGTGTGTGTGTGTGTGTGTGTGTGTGTGTGTGTGTGTGTGTGTGTGTGTGTGTGGTGAGTGAGTGAGTGTGCATGTGTTCATGTTCATGTATGTGTGTTTGTGCACTTATTGGGTGTGTAGGGGGGGTGGGTGTGTGGGTGTGTGCATGCGTGTGTATCATACATTCTCAAAGGAGTGGTGAGTTTGCCTTGAAGTAAGGCCATTCCTCTGGTTGTTATTCATCTGATGAAAGTGCTCATCACACTGCATGCAGTATTAAGTGTATTGTGGTTGGCTTGGGGAAGTACTAATGAGAGTTAGCTGATAGGGCAAACCACTCAGTGACCTTTAGCTATATATATATGTGGTGGGTTTTTATTATTAAGAAGTACAGAAAACAGCATAACCTTTTTCTTCTCTTTGTTATTTTTTATAGTGAATTAATATTCTGCAATTATTTCTTTTGTAATTAAAATAAAGCTTTTTGATGGAAGAAAAAGGTTATTCTCAATAAAATTTTATTTGTAATACTAATTTTATGTAGTATATTATGGGGTGATCTCATGAAGTAAGATTGAATAGAAAGTTTTTTCCTGTAGCCACTAAAACTGTGTTAAGACTTATTTATGAAAATTGCTCAAGAAACAATTAGCACTCTAGCACCCAGTTGATTGCTGTGTCTATTGGTAGACATTTCCATTTTCAGCCAGAAAGGGTGAGGGGGGGGGGGGGGGGGGGGGGAGAGAGGATGAGTGTGTAAATATGAATTAGGATAAATTAAATCAGGCTGCCAGTGTATAATATATACATACCACTACCACAACAACATTTCTTTTCTTTTCCTCCCCCCACCCCCCCCCTTTTCCCTTTTCCTGCACTGTTTAGGTCAAGATAATGCTGTAATTGATGTAGCATGAAATGAATCTAGCTTCCTAATTATATTACTGCATTTATACCACTATTATCTCACACATATCCACTTCATTGTGATCAGGTTTTGGTAAATATTCTGTGTAACCAATGTTTTAATTGATGAAATTTCTCACATATTACTCTTTTGAACAAATTTCAAACCTTGGCTGGACCTTTATCAACCATGTTCAATTTGGACCAAAAACCTCATTGTACACATGCTGACCCACAAAGGATCTGTTTGTAACCTTCATCCCTCCCACTGACAGGGGATGTTGTGATTTTTGGCCTGCACGGTTGTGACACTGGACCAGGCAGAACTTGGAAGTGAGTTGGCGTGGTCTGTGTGGGGGGGGCACTTGCTGCCAGTCAAGGACCTCTGTGGAGATGAATATGGTCACTACACAGTCTGTTTACAATATTTATAATGATACATGTACTGTAAACCACAAGTTAAACTTTTTTAAAATTTGATTTTATTTAAATTCTTTTTACCAATTTATGAATGCATTTTGAATTTAGAAAGAAATTTGCCATAAAATCCAAATCCATATAGAATAAAATTCCATGCAAGCCATTATATTTTTCAAGTAATTTATTTGCTAATTGCAATAATTGGATTAACCTTATAAGCTATGAGTTAATTTATGTTTGTATATATATTTTTATAATTTGTTATTATATTGTAGATCTTAATCATAACATGTTTTGACTAATGCTTAGGTATTGACAGATGACCTGAACCTCAACATAGCAGTCCATCAGAGGCCTGGAGTGTTACTGTCTCATTTAACCTTCTGGTTGGATAACTGAATTATCCTGCCTAATTCATACCACTTTTTCCAAGTATACTTTCATTTGTAATTCTCATAAATAACACACAACTGTCTTATGTGTCAAAACTGTGCATTAATTCCAGAAGTATAAGAAAATAACCAAAGAGATCAATAATATTTTTTAACCAAAAAATCAAACAAACAAACAAAATAAACAAACTTCTTTTTTTTAACCAAACAGAAAGCCTCACAAACAAACAATTTATATCAATAGGTTTTATTTGGTGAATTGTTTTCAAAAGATTCTGCTACTCATAAAAGCATTCCAAGCGTGAGGCATCAGAATAGGACAGCTCTGTGTTTTCTAATTGCATTGCATAATTGGTTAGGCCTTACTAATCAACATGTGACTTTATAGCACCTCCACTTTAAGAAAAACTGTTTTTTCTCTCATTC
>OZ017788.1:6033358-6145934 GCA_963969325.1 Lycopodina hypogea
ACAAGTTTTGCTCAAGAATGGAAATTTTATTAATTTTTTTTACTGTTTGGAAACACCAACGTTGGTTGTTACAACTGAGTGATTTTACTGCACGGAAACCCTAAACTTGTAAATCTTACCACACTTAACTCCATCATAAGTGGTCTAAATAATTATTTTGTTTGGTCTAAAACAATATTTCTTATTAAACATTACGGTAATAATTTGCCACAGGTGCTACAGCAGGTGGCGCTGCTGTTGGTTCCTCCTCCTCACACAACACATGCATGTGGTCAGCATATTTACTTCTTCAGAGTTCTAGTTCAAGTGCATCTGTACATGCCAACTTCTCTACGTGAGAATCAACTCTGTATCCAGCACAACTCACTCGGGTATGGAAGGGAATCTTGACAGAGCAGGAGCTTCTACTATTTTGATCTTCACTCTCTCAGCCTTGTTGTCATTTTCAGACATCACCAACACTTGAAGAAGCAGCACTACATCAGCGAGAACATGAGTGTGTGTGTGTGTGTGTGTGTGTGTGTGTGTGTGTGTGTGTGTGTGTGTGTGTGTGTGTGTGTGTGTGCACGAGTGAGTGTGTGTGTATGTGTGTGTTAGTGAGTGTGTGTGCGTGTGTGTGTGCATGTGTGTGTGTGCAGGTGAGTGTGTGAGTGAGTGTATGTATGTGTGTATGTATGTATGAGTGAGTGTATGTGCATGTGTATGTATGTGTGTGCACGTGTGTGTGTGCATGTGGTGTGTGTGTGGGTGTGTGTGTGGGTGTGTGTGCATGTGTGTATAGGGTGAATGTATACATAACCACGAGTACCTGAGGGTAACACTCTGGCACTGAACCAGCCACTTCATCAACCAATTATTCCTATTGCACTTGAAACTTGTTCTCCCACAAAAACAGGAACTGGTCCCCCACATCTTTTAATAGATTTACAAACTGGAAATGTCAACCACCCAAATCACATTGTGTAAATGTGGGATTGTGGCACTGAAACAGTTCCCACCAGCTGCTAAACACCAGCAAGGATACAGAGAGAAACAAGGCCCTGACACTGGCTACAATGCTCCAGCTAATCCACTTTGAGTGCTCATTCAAACTCTCTCTGAATTGTTCTAGGTTTTGCAGCATCAGCATTTGGATAGACCACAAGTGAGGCCAAACTTCAATATTTTAGCAGACTGTTCAACCCAAACCCTCAGCTGGTCATGTGCATAACACAGTCAACCAAATCTGAAAGATAAAACCCTGGACTGTTCAAAATTTTTAACTGTAAATATTTCACGCCAAAAGCAACCCATAAATACCAAGGAATTAGCATATAGCATTCAACTCGCTTACCTCGAAAGAAAATGGCTGCTGTAAATGATCTAGGAAGCATTAATGCCATGCCATTCACCTATAGAGTTCACTGAATTGTAGCGTAAAGAAAAACTTTTAGATTTATTACTTGGTAAAGATCGTCATTCGTTTATTTCTCCTACCTGGAGTCCATTTAGGGGTGGGGCTCACCTTGGGTGGGGCTCACCTTGGGGGGGGGGGGGGGGGGGGGGGAGAGGGGGGGCCAAAGGTTTCCAGGAGAAATCCCAGGCATGGAAGAGTGATTTCAGTGGGATCAGGAATTACAGTACCAGGGATCATAAGGATTTATGAAAAAACTTTTGGCAGATTTCTTCCCTTGTGACCCATGTTTTTTATTTTTATTTAGGCTGTCACTATCCCTGCAGAAACTGATCATAAATTCTAGCAGGGAATTCCCAGGCAAAGTGACATCTGTTTTTACCTGACAAGAACATAAGAGGTACTTTTATTAACGTGGGGTCTGAATTCTATGCATAGCTACAGAATATTTCACACACAACCAATTTACTGCTGAGGAAATAAAATAGATTCCCATGCTAACAATGGCAATTCCTCATTTTCAACTGGTTTGGGTGGATTAATAGATGGTAATGGTGAAAACATGATCCTGGCCAGTGGAGGCATTCTCAACTCAATCACTCTCTCTTGTTTTTTTTTTTTGTTTTTTTTTTGTTTTTTTTTTGTTTTTTTTAAATTTTTTTATGGATGGCCTCTACTGAGAAATCAATGAAAGGAAAAAATTAGTTATTGAGAGTTACTAAATTTGTCCAGAAATACAAACACATGACCAAATCACCAGCTTACATTGCTGCCATTTTAAAACTTAGATTTATTTATTTATCATTATCTTTTCTTTAAAAAAAAAATTAAAAAAAAAAAAAATAAATAAAAAAAAAATATATATATATATATATATATATACATTATATTTTACACTTGATAATTTTGGGGGAATCAGAGAGTAAGTTTCCAATAATATAAAAGTACAAAATCACTGTTTCTGTTATTGTTTGTTGTTTTTGTTGGTTTTCTTTTTTTAATTAATTTTTTAAAATATATATTCACATTCAGGAATAGTGAAGGTGGTTCAGCTGAAGGTGTTCGTGCCTGGAGCAATTCTAACACCACAGGAGTGCCAGGAATGAAAAGGTACCTCATAGCAAACCAAATATAATATGAATTAATAAACCATAAACTTTACACTCATGGCCATTTAGGTTATTTTTCTTCTTTTTTTTAAAAATTTTTATAATCATAACTAGCAGAAAACTCACCCTCTGCATGGTTTTTAAGCTGCCACCTACAGCAACAAACATGTTTAGTAACATGTAGGGAATTTAGATACTGGGTTGTGTTCTGTGATAGGTTGTATTCCTTATCACAAACCACACTCATTGACAAAAACACACCCACAGCCACCTGATGAGAACGAAACATTTCCAAGGACATGCAGTGAGGTGCCTAATATATTCCTCTAAAGTTTCATGAAGATCCCTCCAGCAATTTGGGAGACGTTAAGAGTCCACACATACTAACAGGCAGACAGATAACCAGACAAACAAATTATAAATAATAGTAAGATTGTAATCACTACAGCTGACTGTTTATTCAGCATGGCAATCATGCACTCCAGCCCATTATATGCTTCAGAGTGTACTCTGATCAAACAGGAACTTCTTTTTGTTTATTATATCAAGAGTATAATTATAATTAGTAGCTAAATCTTATAATTATATTAGGCCTTCCCGAACTAAATCTAACTTTACTATAGCAATAGCTAGAGTTGTTGTTCAGTATGGCATGCAGACACAGTCCAGGGGAACTTTCTGATCGAACAGAGACTGCCATGCAAGTGTGGTCATCACACACTCCTCAATGATTAGATCTGGAAGTGTCCTTATTCATATCCTGGATGTGTAAGTGCAGAGTGGAGCTGCAAGTGAGCATGGAATAGAGGGAGGGGGGGGGGGGGGAAACTGGTCAGATTGGTGATGGATGGTGTTCAGGCCACTCGCTAGCTTTGCCTCAAAATTGTGTTGGCTATAACTACTTGAGGAAGTACAGACACAGTCAACACCTGAAGGCATAGTTAACTTTCAGTATATCCTAAAGCATGCCACAGTAATTTATATACTAAATATCCAGGATCTGAGTTGCACTTATCAAATTTTTAATAGTAGAAAAAGCTGGATAGAAAAAATTTGCCTCTAAATTTAGCTAACACGACCACAATGGGCTGATTCTGAGATTACGTCAGTAGTCTTGTCTTTCCAAGTAAAAGTCCTAGATAAAACCATGGCATACCAGATCTTGTGCACAAAATGGTGCCCTATTTCATACCAATAACAATATTGCTATGTTTATATCATATCTTGACCTAATGCATACTCGGGGACCAATACACCAACACAAACCTTCTCCCCCTTCAATTTTTTTTCTTCAAAATTCTAACTCTTTAGCCATTAATAAAATCTAGGAAAGTGTGTGCTTGTGCTGAAGGCCCATGTACGTTGGAGGAGCGCACACAGTTTTAATTACGTATTAAAGCATGTCTCATTGTATAAACCCTTTACCATCTTGCCATGTTGCTTGTTATGCAAATATTCACTCCATTTTCTTACTAATGTTGCTACAACTTTTCAAGGAAGTAAGTATGGATCACCCACAACTTGTCCCCATGTAGTAGTACCATGAATTCTCTGTGCAGCAGCGTGTGAATAGTTGTGATCTACCCCAAGTTTCCTTCACTGGATCCCTCCAGTTGCTCTGCAGGTAACTTGTAGTATATGTTACAGGCATTGCAGAGGGTAAAGTACGTAGTTAATTTTTTTTAAAGTGGTGGTGAGGTTGTAGGTTTCACTTAACTATCCATCAAATTGAACCGAGTTTCAAATACTCCCGAAAAAATATGTTAACAATTGCTATTGGCTGTGTTCTCATACAATCTCTGCCAAACCTTGTGCACACAACACGAACCATAGCAATAGGGCAGGTGCCAAATTTGAAGAAATCGCATCAAAAGTGCTAATGTCCACCTTTGGCTGTGCTCCAATACACAACCACTCTTCTTTTTGTTTATAACACACTCACTGTATTGTGAAAGGCTCTTCATTTATACCATCCCAACCATGAGAGTGACAAGTCTAATAGCAGCTGTCCTATTTGCCGCAGTTCTACTCACACATGCAGACGAAGGTACTCTGCCAGACGATCCTTTCTCACCTTCTTCTGGAGTCCATCCCAGTTCTACCTCAAAGGGCTCCATCTCAGGCTTGTTCACTTACCTTGCCCAGCATGGCCACAAGCTACCCAAGGAATCACAGGACAAACTGTCAGTCCTGCAAAGCCTTTCTCCTGATGTGTTGAAGAGAACTGTGAATAATATGGTGCAGGTATTGAACATGAAGAGAGGTGGGGAGGAAGGACAGACAACAGACAGTGACCACCAACAACCACTATCTGAAGATCTGTTGGGTAGACTCCAACCTTTGGCTGACTCTCTGACCAAGGTGGCACCATTGCTGCAGGAGCTGCTGGAGAGAGTGAAGAGTGAGTCTTCTGGCAAGGATGGGAACGGGGTTGACCTTCAAGTGATGGAGGATAAATTGGCTGCCAATAATAGAAGTATTTGTCAGCACTTGACAGATGTCTGTTATGTTGTCACACCCTTTTAGAACCAATTACTGTAATGAGATGTTACATGTTCTTGGGTATTAATTCATTAAAAGATATGTTCAATTATATTAATGTAAAAATACATACATATATATATATATTTTTTTTTTTTTTTTTTTAATGTGCTCATGAATAATGAATGAGGTGATGGCATGAAGCAGGTGGCAGACAACTTTCACATTTTACATGCCCAATTGGTTTCAACATGGACCATAGTCTAGACAGTATGGCCAACTACAGCTAGCCATAAGGTCATGCACAGTGGCACATACATCCTCAGTAAGTGTCAAGCTGCAGCAACATCTCACCACAATTCATGTAGTGTGTGTGGGTGTGTGTGCATCTCCTCCCAGATGCCTGAACCAATCATCCTGAAATTTTCAGGAGTTGCCCCACAAACCACACACCCCTATCCCCACACAGGAGGCCGAAGGCCAACCGAAAAAGCACCACTGATAGGACAGGTTAGGGCTAGTGTTTCTGAAGTGAGCAGACCTGTTCAATCACAGAAGTAGAGAACACTCCCAACAATAGAAGGTTAGGTGCAGTGTGGAGGCCAAGGGCCTAGCTAAGGTTCACACAGAAGAGGCATGTATGCAGGAGACAGTTGGCTGTTGTGGAGTGGAAGTGACTGCATTGCATGCAACACACACTCTCCTCATGTGTGAGGGTGTGCATCATATGGGGCATAGAATGCTGCATCCAATCTCAAGAGAAGTGTGAGCATAACTGATCAAGATTATGATAGTTCGTTGTTTAGCATGCAGGCTAAATAAAGTACAATAATATTTTTTGTACTTAATAATTATTATTTTGTTGAAGGTAATATTTTTTTACTAAATTAATTTTGCAATCTTCTCAAAAAGTAGTCAATACTATTCACATGACATCACATGATACATGTCATAATGGGATAAAACATTCCTCCACAGCTCAGTAATTACCTATAAAGTGTCCTGACATACTGTATATTAATATGTACTGGAATAAAATGGTACAAACAAGTTATGACAAACTTTTAAAAACAGCTGATCATCTGCCACAAATAGGATCTCACTGTTCACTTGAATACAGCGATGACCTCACGAATAGTTTGTCTGTCCAAAGCACACTGCGAGATCTTGGAGACACAAATCGTGCAAAATGCCTGCAAATATAAATGCTCACTGAAATAGCAAATGCTTATATCAATAACAACAAGATTAATTGATAACAACAGGAAACAAGAAGTAGCAAATGAAACCTGCAGACACCACTACAACTACTTCTTTTGTGTTGTCACTTATTTCCTATAAATATTTCTTGGAAGAAAAAACAATAACTATAAAGCATCAAAGGATGGAATCCCACAAGTCAAGAAGTATATTCATGCTGTTGCACAAGGTTCAGGTGGTTCATAATTTTGCAGACCTCATGTAGGATATTTTTTTAAGTAACTGGGTGTGTGGTTTGTAATGTAAGTGTACCCAACTCAAGCAACCAGTTAGAAAATGGAATTTAATTACAATTACATTAATTTGTATTGTAATTGAGTAATTGTAATTAAGTGATTGTAATGAGAAGAATGGACTGATAGACAGAATCACACACACCAGGTGGGGAAAAAATTTCCCCCCCCTCTAATATTGCTTGTAATAATTGGTGGGAGAGTGCAATGGTTCTGTTGAGTGAAGGAATGGTCATGGTAGAGGTATCTCTCTACTACAGCAGCACAAACTGAGAGGATTACATCATGTCTGCCATTCACCTGATGTCCACAAGGAAGGATGATGGTGTTGATAGGTCTATCCATGCAGATCATGCAGTGCCTCTCCGAGCAGCTGTTCTCCCTGCTCAGTGGGGCCAGCTGGCTGTGCACAGGACGAGCCTCCACCAGAATCTTGCGCATCTGATTGGAGCACGCCACCTCAAATGGAACCTGTAGCAACATTAGCATATATCATGCATGCACTGCAACTCACAGTCCAATTTATAAATGCACTTCATACAGTTAATCCCTGAAAATGATATTTGCTATTAAAAAAAGTCTAAATAAATTCTGAATGCACTCCCATAGTAACAGACAGAATAGCTCAAAATAAGGTGTAGATTGTGAAAAATAATTTTTTTTTTTTTAAATAAAAAAAAGGTTATCTTTTTCTTCATGACCATTACGTAAGGCTCTAATTTCCATGAAAAGTTAATCACACCAATGGGTGTGGTTACATAATATGCATCACCTGATCTCCTGGTGTGTGTGTGCATGTGTGTATGCATATCAGGCAGTTCTGTGCCAACGAGACCACTAGTAGTTTAGTCTATCCAGTGCAGTAGTTTCTAATTGATGGTCACACTTCACCCACTATGCCTGCTCAACTTTGATCTGACAACTATCAACTCCTATCACAAACACACACGCACACACACAACTAGTCCTTGTCGTCAATTCAACAGGTTGAAGCATCACACTACAACTATGAATTCCTATCCAGTCAACATTGCAACAACTTAGGAAGGAATCCATGCGTGTTTGAGCGTGATCACTCTAAATTATAATGTCTTCTCATCACTATTTCCTTCTCCCAAGCACTCCACAATTGTGACGATCCCATGCACAGAGGGCTGGCCTGTGGTAAGATGTGTGTGTGTGTGTGTGCACCTTGCCCTCGCTGTCCTTGAGGTCCAGTCTGGCCCCTGCAGAGATGAGCAGTCGGGCCACCTCCATGTGATTGTTCTGACTGGCCAGATGCAGTGCAGTCAGCAGAGACACATGGACCTGCAAAACAACAACAACAATAATAGTAAACAACATGGACAGTACTCAACAACATGATAAAAATATACCTAGCACTCATCACTAAAACACGCACGCACCACACACACACACACACGTTGGTATGGAGAAGTAATATCTATTGATGCATGAGAACAAAGGAATGCATACAAAGTGAATATGGTAAGGGACGACCAGCATATACAGCAAACATAGTAACTAAAAAAAATGAAATGAACCACTGCAATAGCTAGCAAACAGTAGTAGTGAACTGGTAAAGCATTGTAATAAACTGAAGTCAGTTGCCAGTCTGTGCATGTTTGCACCTGTTTGTGCACGTCAGCCCCAAGGGCAAGCAATGTCCTGCAGGCTTCGATGTGGCCAGCCCCACTAGCCTCGTGCAGGGCAGTCAGTCCAAGATGGTGGGTGTGGATGGGGTTTAGCCCCTCCTCCTCCACCAGCCGCACAATCTCGTGATGGTCGCCTGTCATAGCGGCCAACAGAAGTTTATTAGGGCCCACTGCCAACAGCCTGCACATATGCAGAGAGTGACACAATGAAGGGGAGGGGGAGGTAAGGGAGGGGGAGGTAAGGGAGGGGGAGGTAAGGGAGGGGGAGGTAAGGGAGGGGGAGGTAAAGGGAGGGGGAAGTAAGGGAAGGTAAGGGAGGGGAGGGGAAGGGAGGGGGAGGTAAGGGAGGGGGAGGTAAGGGAAGGTATGGGAGGGGGAGGTAAGGGAGGGGGCAACCAGGCTGCATTGAATGATGGAAACAAAGAATAATGAAGAGAAATAGGAAATCATTTTATTCTAAAATGAGGTGAAACACCCCCCCCCCCCCCCCACACACACACACCCCACACACCCTCCCCCCCCACACAGCTGCATCATTGCAAATAGATGTAGCTAGGAGGGATACCAGCATCATAAGACACACACACACATATATGCACACACACTCACTGAGAATGAGGGGCAAGGTGGGTGTGTGGTTTATAGTGGCCAGTACACGTGTATTACACTAATGACATACCACAGCAGCAGCAGTCGACCCTAAAGTTTCCATTCCGTCCCTACACTTTTGTCATGCACACTCTATAGCAACCCAATACAGTACTGCCTCTGCACTGTAAATGTCATCATCTATTGCAGATGAGCTCACAGATGTAGCAAGTACCAAACTTCTCTCTGTTTCCATCAAGTACTTCAGGAAGTCCAAGAATAAGGTGGAGACAGCACTTCAAGGAATGGCAGAGTTGGTCAGTGCCACCGGAGAGAACGTCTTGGAATCTCTCAACTCTCTCACTGACACAGCTCATCTGCAACTGGAGAACTGCATTGTCTTGTGGACTGATGGTGCCAGTGACATGATCGGACTGCACAACTCTCTCTCTCTCTCTTCAGCTGCCTGAAGAAGTAGCACCTAAAGTAGCCTACACTCTCATCTACTGCATGTGCCACTCTGTGGCTGTCTGTGTAAAACATCCTCTAATGTCATCCCCCCACCTCTCTGTGCTAACCCATGGTATGCCACTCCAACAGCACTGCGAGGATGTGAGGATGTGAGGAGGATAAACACTGTACGCTTCCTTGATTGATATTGATTTCCTACAAAGCTCCTCATCAGAAAAAAAAAAAAAAAAAAAAAAAAAAAAAAAAATTCAGGAAAAAAATCAGGAAAAAAAAGAGCACTACTACTACTAGATTTGTGGTCAGAGGGAAGGTAGTGCCCATGATTTTACCAAACCTGGCAAGAGTTGACAGCTTCCTTCATCAGTGCAGAGGTAAGTAATGATGAGAGAAGCAAATACAAAGCAAACAGTGATCTTAGATATACTGAAGGAACAAACTATTCTTCCATATCCTTGTCACCATGATTCTGGAATTTGAACACACCAACGCCCTCCATCAAACTATAGAGGCACTTGCTGGGGGAGTACTCAGTGGCAGAGGACGAATAAAGAAGAAAGTGTTTTTTTTTGGTCA
Organism: Lycopodina hypogea; assembly: GCA_963969325.1. Taxonomy (NCBI): domain Eukaryota; kingdom Metazoa; phylum Porifera; class Demospongiae; order Poecilosclerida; family Cladorhizidae; genus Lycopodina; species Lycopodina hypogea. The sequence continues at coordinate 6,043,122 of OZ017788.1, forward strand.
ACTGGCAAGAAGAGAAGGTATTCAAGGATGGAACCCCCTCAGACATGGCTGGCTTCTATGTCAGACTAATGGAGCACAGGGACAGTGTGGGACATCATTTTATAGCTCTGTCCTCATATGCAATGACTTGTCTGGCCTTTCCCATCAGTATTGCAGTGGTTGAGCATGTGTTCAGCCAGATTACTCAGGTCAGGAGCTCTTAGAGGGCAGGATAAGTTTGGGGTATGCTGGAGGCTTTGATTCACTTGCAAAGCTTGCTTCACTTAGCTGGTAAATACTGCACCAACTTTTCAAGCTACTGCTGATATGCAGGCTGTGTTCAATGGCTCCATCCACCCAGGTAAGGCTGCAACAAAGAGTCAGGACATATTAACAGTACTTGGTACAACTGGAAATGCACATGCTATCCATCTCTTTCCAGTCAGACCTTATACTTGTTCTTCATCCATTCACTGCTATCACATCCCAGCTGTGGGCATGAGGGGATAGGCTGGACGACAGCCAGTGTAAGAAAAAACGTATTAAGACTTACACACTTGAGACTAAACACTCAATACACGAAGGAAAGAAGTCATGAGGGAAAGCACCTCAATCTGATGATTAGGACATAATTCCTGCACTAGATACATCAGCAAGAGTTAGTAAACACACATCTGCCATCTACAGTGTTGATAATAATTGTTGATTGTCTACAGGAGATGTTGATGGTAGAGGGTCAGATGGAAGAGAGAGATATATCATGATGAACTAAGTAGAGATGGAGGGATTCAGTGAGAATGATAAGATAACAGAGCTGTGAGGAAAAGTTGTGAAGAATGGCATGCAAATGGGCTCAGAGACACCACATTCAGCTATAGATAGTGAGCAATGAGATTCATGTCTAGGGCTTTATATTGGAGAGTTTTATCCACAGAGCAATGCATCACAGTCGAGCTACACAAGGTTAAGTTGAGGGTAAGAAGTTCTTGAAATTATTTCAGTAAGTCATTAAAGTGAATCTTATTTCAGCCCAGAGTTGACCATGGACCAACTGCTCAAGGAGCGGTCCCAACTGTGAAGACATCAAAGTGAAAGAAAAGTTGTTCAAAGGTACATCACGTCTTCCATGTCATCAATTTGTCATTCTATTGGGTTTGTAAACTTCATCAGGATATTCCAAGTCAATGTAATTACCATAACTCTGGCATTTTCTTATGCATGATATGTTTGCACTTAAGTATAGACAGCCAGCAGGCATTTGCTTCAGGTTTCCACCAACAAAAAAAAAAGCTCACAATTTTTTTAATGTCAGATATCATACATTTCATTTGAAAATATACTTTTCACAGATATGTTACCACAGAGCAATTAATTTTGGTTTATTTGGGACCACACTCAATGTCCATCTTTTCCTTTCCTGCATCAAACCACCCCATTTATCAGGAGGTGTATACTAGTAGCTGATGCACATTAGGAAACAATATTTTAATTTCATGTAACCAATGCACACTCTTTAAGATCTAATGCACATTCAGTACATACAGGCTTAAAATTTTTTTTTAAAGGAATGTCCCAACAGTGATGATTAATTTAAAAGGTTTATGAGTTTGCTAGCCATCACTGCAGCTGAACTTAAGATTGGGAAGTCAACTGTCTGTGACATGAATAGCAAGACAGATTGGAGAAAGTGACTGCATTAAGAAGAGAAAGGTCATGGATATTCTGATTTCGTTGATCTAGACAAAGTTGTTCTTTGGTCTATTCAGTAAAGATGCAAAGGTAAACTTTGACTTACTTCCTAAGCTTATGAATGTTCAAAGGTTTATTTCTCCCCCCATGAACACCAGTTAGATGTGCATTAGTTCTGAGCTAACCTTCAGTTATATCCACCTTCCTATCCTGATGACCCAAATCCTAGCACTTTTAATGGTGGAAGGGGACGACTTACGATATTTGACTATAGACATGGTGTGAGAGCTTTATTATCCATCCAAGGAGAACACCCTTCAGCTACCACAGATAGTACTGAACCATTCAGGATAAGGTAAAGTCAAACTATTGAAAAGAAAGGTTTGACATTAAGCCAAGTGTCCAATAGTGAGGAAACTGAACTTACCGGAAACTCGTGCCAAATATAACTCCAGTTACATCCAGAGAGAAAGAAGAAGAAAGAAACTCCAAGATTGGTTCAGAAATTAGTAAAAAAATAGTTCCATGACAAATTGTACCACAATGTTGCAAAGGTCTGTGGGACAAAGGTTTGGAGGACAAAGGTTTGGAGGACAAAGGTTTGGAGGACAAAGGTTTGGAGGACAAAGGTTTGGAGGACAAAGGTTTGGAGGACAAAGGTCTGTGGGACAAAGGTTTGGAGGACAAAGGTTTGGAGGACAAAGGTCTGTGGGACAAAGGTCTGGAGGAAAAAGGTTTGGAGGACAAAGGTCTTGAGAACAAAGATCTGCAGTGACAAAGGTTTGGAAGACAAAGATCTGTGGGACAAAGGCCTGGAGGACAAAGTTGTGCAGGACTAAGATTTAGAGGACAAAGGTCTAGAGGACAAAGGTCTGGAGGACAAAGGTCTGGAAGATAAAGGTCTGGAGGACAAACATCTGCGGGGACAAAGGTTTGGACGAAAAAGGTCTGTGGGACAAAGGTCTGGAGGACAAAGGTCTGCAAGGACTAACCTTTAGAGGACAAAGGTACAGAGGACAAAGGTCTAGAGGACAAAGGTCTTGAGGACAAAGATCTGAAGGGGACAAAGGTTTGGAAACAAAGGTCTGGAGGACAAAGGTCTGTGAGACTAAGGTTTATAGGACAAAAGTATGGAGGACAAAGGTCTGTGGGACAAAGGTCTGGAGAACAAAGGTCTGGAGGAAAAAGATCTGCAGGGACAAAGGTCTGGAGGAAAAAGATCTGCAGGGACAAAGGTCTGGAAGACAGTTTAGAGGACAAAGGTCTGTGAGGATCAAGGTCTTAAGGACAAAGATCTGCAGGGACAAAGGGTTGGAGTTCAAAGGTCTGGAGGACAAACGTCTACAGGGACAAAAAAAAGGGAGACAATACCCTTCCACCCCAATATCAAAATGCTCTCAGCAGATGATATGGAGATATCTGACCTCTTTTAGCCTCCAAATACAACCTCTATGATCCACCCGACAGATTGAAGTGTCTTTGAACCAATAAAGTGCCACTAAAAAGAATGATTTGAGTCGTTGGTCTGGTTAACAAAGATGCAGTTGTCTCCATGAACAGTGCTGAACTTTCAAAGATCTAAAACATTCTGGATGCTGTGTTGACATCAGCAGATAGCTGTGATGAAGTGGAGAGGCAGACTACATTGCCTGCAGTTGGAATAAGCTATTGTCAACATCTGAAATAACTCAGCAGGAGCCAGAGTCTACCCCTTCCAGCTCAGATAGAAGTAAATTACTGCAATGTACAGAGATCCCTCATACAGAGAGGGGGGGGAGTGGTCTGGCTAACAGCTGATCATTGTGAAGACAGATATCACGATGTTAGTGATGCAGAGATTGTCACATTAGTAAGGAGCAATGAACAAGAGGAGGATGGACAAGCTCACCGAAGGGAGGGGGAGAGACAGTGATGGAGCATCTGGAGCAACTACCTGAAATGCTGATGAACATCAATTGCAGTGTTGCTTAATGGGTTGCTCATGGAGGCATCAGAGGTGAGAGCTAATGACATGCCACAGACCAAGCTCTATGATTGTGTAAACACGTCATGAGTTACATGAATTACCTACCAACAATACACAACCATTGTGTGTTGATTACTTTCACTTATTGATTGATCATGATTTCAATTACCTCAAATATTCAGTTACCCATGCACTCCATGATCCCAATGCGTTTACATTACTGACTTCCTACAGGAAATAACTGCCTAATTAATTAACTTACAGGTTCTATTAAGCTGACCAGTGCAAGCTCAGAGCTCATACAGGACCCAGAGGTCTGCAACTACAACTCCCTGAAGAACATGAGCAGAACTCCTACATGAGGGGAGTGGCGTTCACCACACCCAGCCATCCATCCACCAACCCACTCACTCATACCCACCCACTCACTCCCACCTATTCACTCACACCCACTCACTCACTCCCACCTATTCACTCACACCCACCCACTCACTCCCACCTATTCACTCACACCCACTCACTCACTCCCACCTATTCACTCACACTCACTCACTCCCACCTATTCACTCACACCCACCCACTCCCACCCACTCACTCACTCCCACCTATTCACTCACTCACTCCCACCTATTCACTCACACCCACTCACTCACTCACTCCCACCTATTCACTCACACCCACTCACTCTCCTACCCACCCACTCACACCCACCCACTCACTCACTGCCCTGTGCACAGCACCTCTTGATGTCTTGCAGCAAGCTGCAGTCAAATGGAGTGTCCCCTGCAGAGTTGGTGGTGTGTAGTTGTGCCCCGGCAGAGATGAGCTGCACCACACAACCCAGACTGTTGGCACGGGCAGCTTCATGGAGAGGTGTGTTCATGTTGTCCTCACTCTGCACATGCCCATAGAGAGGGAGAGAAACACATAACAAAGTTTGGTGCCTGAATGGCTTCAATCATGTTTCATGTCGCCATTGGCCCGGGCAACACCTGGTATACCCGCTAGTTACTTAAATGTACAGTCATTTGTTAAATTAAAGTATACTTAACCTAGTAGAGAGTTTGAATCAAGTGACAAGTTCTTGAGAAAATGTGCAAAAACAACACCTAATGCTCAACATCGAGGGTGTATCTAGGGCCAGGAGGCACCACATTGAGGATGTATCTAGGGCCAGGAGGCACCACATTGAGGGTGTATCTAGGGCCAGGAGGCACCACATTAAGGGTGTATCTTGGGCCAGGAGGCACCACATTGAGGGTGTATCTAGGGCCAGGAGGCACCACATTGAGGGTGTATCTAGGGCCAGGAGGCACCACATGGAGGGTGTACCAGGAGGCACCGCATTGAGGGTGTATCTAGGGCCAGGAGGTACCACATTCCTTAATGTTCACACGCACATGCTCTCATAATGTCATGTCAGTGGTGGACAGTTCTCTCAAGTGTGTGGATCAAATGAACAGCTTGTCTAGAGGGGACTGCAACATGAGGGGGGGGGGGGGGCCACTTTCATGTCTGACTCGTGGCCAGAGTTCAGTGGGTATCTGTATCTAACGGAAACCTTCACCAGAACCATCTCACCAGTAACACAACCATCCTGAACCACTATGGCAGCTCAATCATGTACAACTCACTGTGTGACCTTGATAGATACATTATAGAGAAAACAAGTATTCGAAATAATACATAATAATTGAATTAACAAGAAAATATATATATTTGGAGAATAGTCCAAAGTTCAGCAACTCTACAGAAGTAATCGGTAGCAAACAGGAAGTCATGCTGTAACTTTAAAGAAATAGGAGGAAACAAAATCAACTACAAACGGCTTAAACCTGATAGTCACAAACAGCTCTTGCATATACACTGCTCTTTAATTGTTGCCTAGTCCCTGGCCAATGTCTGTTCATAATGCCTGCACATGCAAACTACCATATCAGAGATCAACGTGTGACTTACAGAGGAGGGATAATAAAGTAGACAACCAAAAAAAGAAGAAAAAAGACCCTTTACCAATTTATACTTTACATGTACATTAGTGCAACACTTGGCCGAACGGACACACACACACACACACACACACACACACACACACACACACACACACACACACACACACACACACTGTGTATAATCAGTACACACGTGTATGGTACCTGCATATTGACATCTGCATTGTTCTCACACAACAGCTTCACCAAGTCCACATTGCCATTGGATGCTGCCAAAAACAGCGGGATCTGGTCTGACGTTCCCACCTGGTTAATCTGCATATATATGCATGCATCAATATGCATATGCATGCATTTATAATCATGTTACATGCATGTGGATGCACCCATGCAGGCAGTAGGATGGAAGGGAAGGGGGGAAATATTGAAATTGCACAGATATGGCAGGAGAGTGAGGGAAAGATAATGGTGGAGGACAACAGGAAGAGAAGAGAAGGGAGGAGAGAGGGAAGGAAGGAGAGAGAGGGGAGGAAGATATTAGGACAGGAAGGATATGGGGGGGGGGGGAAGGAAGGATATAGAGAGAGGAAGAGTATCAGAGGAGGAAGGATATCAAAAGTGGAAAGATATTAGGTGGAAGGATTTTGGGAGGGGGAAAGGGAACAGGTGCAAAGGAGAACCTTAATGAATGAGAGAAAGGGATGACTGAGTGTTTGTGGCTGGAGGTTGCACTCTCCATTGCAGTATTGTATGCATCTCCCCCAAAGGGCTCACCTCAGCTTCGTGCTTGATGAGAGTCTGTGCAAACTTTGTGAGGCCATTCTCACACACACGAACCAACACTGAGCATGGATTGTACTTGTCCACCACTGCATCTGCGCTCACCACACCTGAGGACAACAGGTCTCTGCCACACACACAGCCACACACTATTATGCATACACATGCACACACACTAATACCAGACACACACATGCATGCACGCACCCACACGCACCCACACGCACACAGAGATACACACACACACATGCACACACACACATGCATGCACGCACCCACACGCACACAGAGATACACACACACATGAACACACACACAACACACACACACACAACACACACAACACCCACACACCATTAACTCAAGCACACGCACGCACGCACACACATAACCCACACTGACCCCATTCATACATGAAGTCTGAGTGGTTCCTAGTCTGGATTGCCTTGAGCAACCGATCTGGTCCAGAGGTGAGCACTTGCAGTGTCTCCTTCAATTGAGCTTCTCGTGTGTTCAGCCACACCTTCTCCATCTCCAGAGAGAAGGACGACCCACTCTCCTGCACACAACAGACAGACAGACAGACAGACAGACAGACAGACAGACAGACAGACAGAGGGCAGAGGTGAAGGGAGAGGTCAGGTGTTCAAAGTGTAAATATCTTGTGTAAAAGTGTCCAAATTAAGAGGTGCAGTCTCACTGACTCTTCCATTCCAGAACACACCGAACATATCCAATACAAACTATACAGTGAACCACTTTATCTCTATCCCTCTCAACCCTCCATATACATATGGTACAGATAAATCGAATATAAGCACCTCACATATCTGAAACAAACTTGCATAAGCCAGAATGTGAGTTAAATCAATTAATTTGGCAAAGAATGTGTCAATTAGAGCACAGCATACACAATAGACTGGGCACACCCAACACAATGTACTGGTACAATACATGCTGCACTCATGCAATGATTAGGAGCACATGTGCACCATTATACACCAAGTACACAGCATAAATATATAGACACTACATAAATATTCGCACTATAGTATATCCTGTATATGATCATACGCCATAACACACACACGTGCAAACACACCAGACACCCACAGGTGCGCGCGCGCACACTCGCATACACACACAGGCATAAACACGCATGCGCACACACACAGGCGCACACACAGGCGCGTGCACGCACGCAGGCACACACACACACACAGGTACACACACGCACAAGCATGCGCACACGCACACACACATCATAGTGCCCATTACCCTGCGTATCATGCTGGCTGGCTCCAACGTGTGCAGGGAGTTCTCCACAATGGAGTGGGTGTGGGTCCGGCTATCCAGCTGACTGATGAGGTTCTTGGTCTCCTCCAGAGCCAGCTCCAGCCGCTCACTCACGACTGTCCCACGATCATCCTCATCCTGCAAGGAGCAGCAGCAGCTTAATGACCATAACACTTTACGACCACATGTGAACCCCAACCTTATGTGAACCCCGACCTTATTACTAGGGCTAGAAATGCAAGGTGAAAACATTTAAAATAAATTTTGCATATTTTACCATTTTTTCCAGAAAGAAAAGTACTCCTTTTTTTTTTTTTTAAGGTTTCATCATACTTTTCACCTTTCTTGTATTTTTCTTATAATTTTTTAATGCAATTTAGTAATAAAATGTGTTTTTCATGTGCACTTAGCAAACATGAAAGCTATCTCCTTCCTACTGACTCCACTGCATATAGTGCAGTGCCTGCCATCATAAATGCTAAAAAAATTGATTATATCTACAGAATTTAACCTTACAACCAGTAACTTCCTAGTTGTTATGGTAATATGATTTGTGTCCCACAAAACCATATATGGTTTGTTATAAATTAATTGAAATCGTAGTCATGTTTGTGATTTTTGTAGCCTAGCCCTAGTCCCACTATACAATGTATTCATGAATACATTTGCAATACCATTTGTTAGCATTTTCACCTACCTGATAGATCCCAATTAGTGCACACTCTTGAAAAATCAGCCCAACACACTAGTTTAGTCCCACTATGAACATGTATGTCGAAAGGTCATTCTCCATATGCAAAAGTATACAGCTTGGCCAAGGATAATAATAATCTTAGTAAATAATGGTTGAACACTGCTCTTTCAATAGACATCAGTTGTCCAAGCTCAGGAGAGATATACATGCTATTCTTTGTGTTTAGTGGACAAATCATTTTTGACCTATTTGGTAGGAAAATAACTTTCTTTTCTTCTTTTCAATCGCATCAAAAATATTTACTTGCCCTTTTCAGTCACCTCAAATCTTCTAGCCCACCAGACAGACATTACAGTCCTACACACTCACACACTCTCTCTCTCTCAGGGATCACTCACCTGGGAGTCAGCTCCAACTGAGAGCAGGAACTCCACCACATGACTGTGACCTGTGAGTGGGTGACAACATACATACATGGATGGACAGGGCATGAAAAACATAACACATACACATGACATCAGAACCATGCATCTGAAGAGTACACAAATTACTACATTAAAAAATTGTTGATTTCAATAAACGGAAGTTCTAATTCTTTCCCACAAGCTAAATTATAGTTTAATTTCTCACACCGACGGATTGTCAAGCACTTAGAACAGCCTGAGACCCTATGCCCTGATACAGAGATGCCAAGTTGTCCAATTGGAAATGAGGGTCATACTGAACAAAATGAGGGCTGTTGTTGTTGTTGTTGTTGTTGTTGTTGTTTTGGACCAAATGAGGATCACGTGCAGAACTCATTATGTTTGTCATAACCAAACCAAATGGATGGTTATTTATATATATAATTGTATGCGAATCAAATCTATCATAGTTCAATTGGCAGTTCTCTAAGCCAGTTTTTCTGGATCTGGGTGGCGAAGACCATCAAATAGAGATTAATAAGCTGTTGAAGTCATTAGCCTGCAGGTGCAGTTACCATGGGGCGCAACGTGGACGCTGACTTCTTGTCCAAATGGTTATACTGAGCAATTGTGAGTAATATATATATATATATATATATATATATATATATACATATATATATTGCTTATTATTCACAATACTCTTCTTCCCCTCCCCCAGAATCTCCACTGCATAGCAATTGGTACTGGTGAAAAGAACTTCGGATGGAGACAGAAAATTTCTACCCTAACTTTATTGCAAAATAATAGAGGACCTATTACATAAAAACAATTTTGAATAAGTTGTATGATAAATGATACAAGAGATTTACATTTCATACTGATGACTTAGAATGTTCTTTATTATATTGCCAAGTTGCTTTCTTGGCTTGCTTTAGCAAGTCATTCCATGCTTCAAATTCACAACAATTTTAATCACTAAAAAAGTTCACTTCACATTGTAATATACTTGGAAGTTAATGACTCCAGTGACAAATTTGGATGGAAGATAGTTTTTTTCTTTAAAACTTTGCAAGCATCAGGTGCAAATGGTCATGAACAAGTGTGTATAACACATCACATGCACACACATGCACACACACGTCCACACAATGCCTGCTGTATGATGCTGGCCACATCAACTGAACAGCAAAGATTTAGGTCAGTTTCTAGGCACTTAAGAAAAGATCAAGAAAAGTTAGAAATATGTTGTTTTATGCCAAAATGTCACAATATGTTGGTGGGTGGGGGGGGGGGGGTTGTCCAAAAATATGCCATTTTATATGAAAAAAAAAAAGTTTTTGGTTTTTACCAAGAATTCCTATCCATACATATTAGTGCTCAGACAAACCCGGCATTACCCGGCATATAGAAAGTGCAGAAACAAGAATTCTGTGACAGTGCATGTTACAAAATTCCCTACTTCACCGATTCCACATTCTCACATAATGTGTAAGGTGTGATGCCGAAAGACTGCCACCTCTTCATTTTGCTCCGAGCTAGCTCGTGCACAATAATTACTCTGAATTCACAGGAATTTCTCAACACAGAATGTCACACTATGTGTAGCATTCTAAGGTCAGAAGAATCAGTGGAAGTACGGAATTTTGATAACATGCACTGTCATAGAATTCTTGTTTCTGCATTTTTTATTGACATGTCATCCCTACTTCCCACTTTTATTTCCAAGAAATATTTTTACTTTCACTGTATATATATATATATATATTTCTTGCTAATATATTCATCATAAAAGCTTGCCTAACATTCTCCAGACACATCACATATTCCTATCACTCGTGGTTGTCTGCTGTGATGCCTTCTGGAGTTGACTCAATGTCCACATGTTGCTCCATTTTCTTGGTTGAAGTGGTCTCTCCTACCAACTATGCATGTCATTCTCTCTCTCTCTCTCTCTCTCTCTCTCTTCTATTCACCTTATATCTATGCTGGCTGGGGGGGAGAGGGAAAGACTGTACACCTATTGAGGATCCATCACACCCTTGGCACGGCACGAAAGAATTGAGAAGAGAAGTAACCACTTATTCTGTTGGGGGGAATGGTCCTAGCAGTAAAATAAGCATTGCTGATCATCTGGTGTTAGCCAAGTGCCACTGCAGGAAGTCTATTGTGCAAGCAGTGTTTCATACGGGTGGGGGGGGGGGGGGGGGTTGTGCAGTGTTTCATACAGGGGGGTGTGCAGTGTTTCATATAGGGGGTGTGTGCAGTGTTTCATACAGGGAGGGTGTGCAGTGTTTCATACAGGGGGGGGGGGTGTGCAGTGTTTCATACAGGGGGGGGGTGTGCAGTGTTTCATACAGGGGGGTTTCATACAGGGGGTGTGTGCAGTGTTTCATACAGGGGGGTGTGTGCAGTGTTTCATACAGGGGGGGTGTGCAGTGTTTCATACAGGGGGGGGGGGGGGCACTCTGAGATTTCCCCGACACACACACCCCCAAACCAAAAGTAAGACGTGATGCAGGAGATGAAACAGCAGCTTATGAAACATAGAGCACACTAACTAGTTATAGTCAGCCGGGCTGCTCTGACCACAAGGAATTCTTATCAGAGCATCTATTTTACAAAATAGTTTCAGGGGGCATACCCCCAGACACCCTAAAATGTGCTCCCCATGAAAATACTCTGTTACATTATACTGCACCCGCCCCCTCACCCAGGTAAAGTAATCCTGTATTTTACCCTGCAATGGCCATGTGGATATAAAAAATTTCATGTTATTTGTATTACAAGCTTATTTGCATTAAAACTATATTTATAATTCAATTATTTAATATATAATTTATAAACTGAAAGTACTAGGATATAACACTGTATTATATGAAAGTAAGTAACATATGGCAGCTGCTTAAAATTAGAATATTAAAAGATTGGGAGAGATTTTTAGCTAGGCTTTAAATTTTTAAAGAATTATGGTCGTTATCTTAAAATCTGGTTCATTCCACTATAGGAAATGTACTATCACACTCATCTATATTAAAAAGTGCGATGAATCAGGCAATCTCAGTGCAATGAATGTGTGTATATGTGGGTGTGAACAGACTGCCTGAGGCAAGGATTGAGAATTCTAAAGGATAGGGTTTGTTCAAGGTCTTCACAAAGGGGGCTTAGGGGCAGGTGGGAAGGGAGCAATCAAGTGAGTGGTGTTGCTTGTTCATTGGAACCAATTGTGGTGTGTAACCACTAATATGGGAAATAACAGGCCACAACTGCCCTCAGTACAAGCAACAAACTGTGACCAATACAAGCAACAAACTGTGACCAATACAAGCAACAAACTGTGACCAATACAAGCAACAAACTGAGAAGAATAAAAAAATATACAAGCAAAAGCTATAACCAAGACAAGCAACATTTGTGACCAATAAAAGCAATTAACTGAGAAAAGTACAGGCCACAAAATGTGACCAGTACAAGCAACAATTATGATCAATACAAGCAACAACTATCATAATACAAGCAACAACTATGACCATTACAAGCAACAACTATGACCATTACAAGCAACAATTAAGACGATTACAAATGTACAAGCCACATTTAACCAATACAAGCAAGAAATGTCACCAGTACAAAAAACAAATGTCACCAGTATAAGCAACAATCTCAAAGCAATAGGAGAATTGTGGAAGTGTTTTGATTTCCTCTAGTGTAACAGAACCTGTCTCCAACCCATGCTCAAGGCCATACTTACTAACCTGAACAGATACTGTGTCAGATAAAGATATTTTCTCAGTAAAATGCAGCCAGTTTATGCTTGAATTGTGCCCAGAGGCAGTTCCTACCTTGAGTCATGTTGGCTCCAAACTAGAAGAAAGAAGAACAATTGGATGTTCATATACTGTTTCCTTTCTCTCTCTCTATTAATTTATTAGAGGACATTCGACACTCTTTGGGCATCTAAGCAGCTATTCTATAAAACTAGGTGCTTTTTGACACATAACTTCGATCTTAGTCTAAATTTTGAGGGTTTTGTCTTGTATTATGCCTATGTACGTGTATGGGGCATCCCTACATAGAAAGTACTACCGCCTCTCCGATATTTATTGATTTTGACCATCACTTCTGATGAACTTCAAAGTTCCACCATATGAAGTTACATCCTTATGTCAATTAAAAATCATACTGAGATATATATCTACGTCATCTAGTTCCAAAGTCATGCTCATTTGAATATTATGCCCAGTGTGATGGTGGCCATCTTGGATTTCAGCCTAAAACAAGATGTCATCATTGGGAAAATTAAGTGGGATTTTATTGTGGTATAGTATAATATCAATAAACTAATTCCTGGTAAGAAACCTTGTTAATCAATTATTTCAATCTCTGTTGACAATAACTGCTTCGTTCATTGGACTACATGATCACATTTACACATGCCATTAATGGATGTGTGTGTGTGTGTGTGTGTGTGTGTGTGTGTGTGTGTGTGTGTGTGTGTGTGTGTGTGTGTGTGCATGCAGTGTGTGTGCATGCAGTGTGTGTGCGTGCAGTGTGTGTGTGTGCATGCAGTGTGTGTGCGTGCAGTGTGTGTGTGTGTGTGTGTGTGTGTGTGTGTGTGCATGCAGTGTGTGTGCGTGCAGTGTGTGTGTGTGTGTGTGTGTGTGTGCATGCAGCGTGTGTGCGTGCAGTGTGTGTGTGTGTGTGTGTGCAGTGTGTGTGTGTGTGTGTGCATGCAGTGTGTGTGCGTGCAGTGTGTGTGTGCATGCAGTGTGTGTGCGTGCAGTGTGTGTGTGTGTGTGCATGCAGTGTGTGTGCGTGCAGTGTGTGTGTGTGCGTGCAGTGTGTGTGTGTGTGTGTGTGCATGCAGCGTGTGTGCGTGCAGTGTGTGTGTGTGTGTGTGTGTGCATGCAGTGTGTGTGCGTGCAGTGTGTGTGTGTGTGTGCATGCAGTGTGTGTGTGTGTGTGCATGCAGTGTGTGTGCGTGCAGTGTGTGTGTATGCAGTGTGTGCGTGCAGTGTGTGTGTGTGTGTGTGTGTGTGTGTGTGTGTGTGTGCATGCAGTGTGTGTGCGTGCAGTGTGTGTGTGTGTGTGCATGCAGCATGTGTGCGTGCAGTGTGTGTGTGTGTGTGCATGCAGTGTGTGTGTGTGTGTGTGTGCGCGCGCAGGTGTGTGTGTTGTGAGTGTGTGTGTGTGTTGTGAGTGTGTGTGTGTTGTGAGTGTGTGTTGTGAGTGTGTGTGTGCAGTGTGTGCATGCAGTGTGTGTGTGTGTGCGCGCGCAGGTGTGTGTGTTGTGTATGTGTGTGTTGTGAGTGTGTGTGTGTGTTGTGAGTGTGTGTGTGTGTTGTGAGTGTGTGTATGTGTGTTGTGAGTGTGTGTATGTGTGTTGTGAGTGTGTGTGTGTGTGTGTGTTCAAGGAGGTTGCTGCTACTCCACCTACCGGCCATGGCAGCATACATGAGCGGAGTCCATGAGTCACTGCCTCCCCTCAGGCCAATAGATGCCCCGTGCTCCACTAACACCTGCACCATCTCCCTACACAGTGTGGGATGTGCAGTGGAGGGGGGGGGGGGGGGGGGGGGGGCCATCAACAACACATAACAACAACTACAACCAATATAAGCAGCAAAAATGGTGGTCCTGCTCTAAGACCCGTGGCAAATGATTACTGCAATATTTATTAACAAGTAGTGTTTTATAACAAACAAAAATAATTATTTAAAACACTTAAGATAAGGTTAAAGTTGCAAGAGGATTTACAACTTTTCAGTTTCCATACAGTAAAAGTATTACTCGTAACCGCAGGGTTTCTTCACAGCAAAAGCACTTAGTTGTAACAACAAACATTGGTGTTTCCAAATCACTTTTTGAGCAAAAATTGTGAACATAGGTTGCCCCCCCCCCCCGTCCCACCCCACCATTCCAAGTGTTCCTAGACTTGTGTGCCACAGGTATAAACACAATACCATTAATAATCTCTAATAATATTCTCCTATGAATCCTGAAATGTACACCCTGTCCACCTATACTATGACCAAGTGCACATCCACCTGCTTCTGCGTGAGCTCAGGCTGGGGGTATATGGGAGCAAGGTACTGAAGTCAGGACTAAGCCACACCCAGGATCTACAGAGGAGGGGCTTAATATACACACACAGAGACCACACCCTCAAAGCTCATAAAAAAGTATTGCCTTTTAAAATAAGTGGACAAAATTATTTTTAAAATTTTTTCTACCTTTTTAAAATGTTTTTAATGGAATAGAGTTGTCTACATTGATCAGTTAGTTTAGCTAGGGGAGTTACATACAGTCCTGGGGGGGGGGGGGGGGGGGAGGGGGAGAAGTGACATAGACTCACAGATTGCCTGAGGTGCAGGCTAGGTGCAGAGGTGCGTGGGATTGTTCATTCCTCTGGTCGATAACCTTCACCCCCTCCCCACTCTCCCGCTCTGCCTCACACAGGACCCTCTGCACCAGCTCCACATCTCCACTCTGCACTGCAAGACACAGGGACAATGGCTTCTGCAGGGAAAGAGGACAGCAACCCAGTGACACCATAATGGAAGCTACTAACACAACACAACACACACACACACACACACACACACACACACACACACACACACACACACACACACACACACACACACAGCTGATGAACCTATGGACACCTTACCAAGATGGAGGGACAGCTAACCTTGTGTAGTGTGTGATATGGTTGGAGGGTACAGTTAAGTAATGACCATGTGGGTGGTGTATGATCAAACTTAGGCCAGTGTCCCGGTCAAGTAGATGTACCATTATTGTGGTTTGGGGGGGGGGGGGGGGGCATCCACTCACTGACTCTATAGCATCAACCTGTGGAAAGTCATCTGAAGAAATAACTGTTCAAACTTAATAAATTCAACCAAAGTGTCCCTAACTTCCTGGATGTATGACAATGCACATCAACACACTATAGCAGTGAAAATGCTGATAACACTATAACTGTCAGTCTCATTCACCCTCAGGCAAATGAAGAAGACAAAGTGTTCGTAACATGTGCAGGGAAAGTGTGTTGGATTGCATTCTAGAGATTATGAGAAAGTAATTTTACCCAAAAGAAATTTTACCCAAGAGAAATTTTACCGAAGAGAAATTTTATTGGTGAAATAGCATGGAAGCAAGACCACACCCATAAAAATAAGTTGATAACCACCACCAATTCAAATCAGATCTGCTATTCATTTGCTGCTTGTACGCAGTACAATGACAGAGGTAAGTGATATATATTGGTAAAGGATCTTCATCTTGTGACTCCATGAGTGCAATTTGTGTCCAGGAAACGTCTTTTTTTTTTCCCCTTTCCACCTTAAAATTTCCTACAACACCTAAAAGGCAAGGAGGTGGAGAGGTGTCAGTGATTCACACCTACCATTGGGATATTCAGTTTGGCTTCTTCAAAACTGTTCATTCCATTGTAATGACACTAATAGAATGTATTATAACAAAGTGAGAGAAATTTTTTCACTTTTTTTTAAAACGTTATTTTACAGTTTTATAAAATTTGAATGATCATAATTTCTCAATTGCCACGTCTCATTGTGGAGTGTTACCAGATGGTATGGTACAAGTATCAACAGAGAAATTAACACAAATTGAAAGTGCCAAAGGATTGTCCTTGTAAGAGATTGGTGGTGACTTTGCACTGAGGGTTGGTACTTGAACTATCCCTGAATTATCCCATTCTCAGTGAGCGTTCTGTTGCCATGACGCCTGCAGGCAGGAAGCAATGTGCATCCATAAACAATTGTGTATAGCATTTTCCCTATGAAGATATTAACCATTACCAGCTTTCATAGCTACATGTATTTAGTTCTGCACAATAAATTAATACACACACCGTTATTATGAACTTTTGTTGAATAAATTACAGACCATTTTGGTACAATAACTAGTATTTGAGAGGACCCATGACACTGTGTGTGTGTGTGTGTGTGTGTGTGTGTGTGTGTGTGTGTGTGTGTGTGTGTGTGTGTGTGTGTGTGTGTGTGTGTGTGTGTGTGCACATTGGGGAATTTCATCGTGAACCTCTTTGTGGTATTCCCTGGTTACTAGGCTATGGCCTTGCTAATTGCATGACTTGGGACAGTTGGACTGGCATCCCATACTGTTCCGTGTGTATCTTCAAAGATTTGAAGGAAAAAACTTTCAAAACCAAAGGAAATGAACTTTTACATGCTAAATCAAGGAGACCAGAATTGCTTGCTGGAATGTCTGCACTCTTGGAACTCTTGGTGACCAGAGAGCACAACTACTTGCTGTAATTAAGACCATGAAGGAGAAAAAGATGGAGCTCCTGGCTCTTTGTGAGTCCCACTGGAGAGGACGTGGCATTATCAGGATCCACTTTCCACATTCTGTCCTTTTGGATCACCTTCCAACCACATTCACAATGAAAGTGCCTTGGTTCTTCTCCAGGAATACCTCGGTATAGGGAATGGAATAATTGCTACCAATTGCATGATTAGAGTGGTAACTAGTCATATAGACCTTGACAACTGCACAGAGGCAGCTGCATGGCTATGTAGTTACTGACAGAACTATGAAACACACTAACTTTTATTTGGAAAAAAAAACACAACACAGGACTGGAAAGTTTATGATTACTTTTCAATTTTTCAATTTTTCATACCATTTTCTAAACTGCTGCACAATCTTACTATAATTCACATTCGTTTGTCTGTCGGTCTGTCTGTTTGTCTGTCGGTCTGTCTGTCTGTCTGTCTGTCTGCCTTCCAAACTGGTGGAGGGATATTCACGAAACTTTCAGGAATCGACCAGGACACCTCACTGCACGTCTTCACAAAAGTTTAATTCAGATCGGGTGGTTATGGGTGTAGTTTTGTCAATGGGTGTGGTTTGGTGACATGAAACTCTAAATTTATTAGCCACACCCACATGGAAGTCTTTTTAACTGACTAAACGAATCTTACTGTCACAGTCATTGTTTAATAATTGTATGTTTTCTTGATTAATGAAATTAGTGTCAATAATGATTACATGTTATTCTAAGCAAACTGAACTAATTAGTTACTGCAGGAGGTGGGGGATTGATCGAAAAAATCACCAGTAGGGCGGGCTTTTTGCTGGTTATTACTATTGGTTATAGTCTCACAGGAACAGAATGAATCAGCTATATGCCATCCAGCCCCCTCATGGCAGAAAGCTCCACCTAGCATCACTCATGGTGGACAACTCCACCCAGCACCACTCATGGTGGACAACTCCACCCAGCACCACTCATGGTGCACAACTCCACCCAGTACCACTCATGGTGCACAACTCCACCCAGTACCACTCATGGTGGACAACTCCACCCAGCACCACTCATGGTGGACAACTCCACCCAGCACCACTCATGGTATCATAAATTACCGAATTGAGGCTCCTCAAGTTCAGTAATTTATGACAAACTTCAGGTTTTTGATTTTGACTCCCACACACCTCACACCACGTCACACCACGTCACACCACGTCACACGCAGACACCTGCAGTGCTGTGTGTGGTGTGAAATTCCTCAACTAGAGTATCTTTATTGGTGAGATATTCCAACTGCTGAAATGGTAAATCTACACAACTTAGTGGCCATCTTCAAAGGTTTTCTGTGACCATACAGGGATGGAATCCTTACATGACACCGGAAAAACCTTTTTGAAGAACAAATAATAAACATACTTGTTTACTGTTATTCAAATTACATGATAATTAATGATCCCATTACAAGTCTCACATGCACCTAACCACGCACGTGCACACACACACGCACACACAAGTCTCAAGCCACATGTGGCCCTCCATTCCCAGTCATGTAACAGCACAGGGTGTGTCATGTGTCCCAGATGGGGTGTGGTGAATAACATGTGAATTTAACCAATGCATTAGTATACTAGATGGTAACAATGAATATAGATTATTTTTTTAAAGTTAAATTTAAAAGTTAATCCTCTGATTAGTGCTCTGATTAATGCCACAGTACATACCTTATGGAGAAGCTCAACCATCCGGCCACCTTTGGAAAGGTTCAGAGGTGTGTACCCGCCAACATCCCGAGAGAATTCATTAGTACCGGCCTGCAGTAGCAACACAGCCACCTCCAGATGGTCATTGAGACTGGCGTAGTGAAGAGCTGTCCTGCCACGACTGCCTCCCTTAGCATTCACATCCGCCTGAGTCAGGCAAGAGGAGCACTGTAAACCTTTAGGTCAGTAGCTATTCCCATCATATGAGGTAGTTTGTAGTGGAGTTAGATACAAGGATCACATTTTGTAATGCAGCGTAATGCAGTGTAATGCATGATCAGTCACTAAACACTGATTCACAATATCACTGTGGCATTTTTTGACATGCTTTCCAAAAACTTGGGAATGGAACTAGGAATATTTGTGGTCCATTCTGTTGAGTGTCTCATCGTGCACTGGCCAGTGCATATTCCCATGCCATACTAATGCAGCAACAAAGCTATTGCCACAAGCAACACACACACACACGCAAGCACACACACACGCACACGCACACGCACACACACACACACACACACACACACACACACACAGCCCACACTGACCCCATTCATAATGAGACACTGGACTATGAGGGTGTGTCCTCTGGCTGCTGCTAGGTGCAATGAGTTCTTGTGCCTGAGGCCGCAGGCGTTGGGGCTGACGTCAGTGGAGGAGAGCAGCCGCACTGTCTCCCCATAGTCTCCCTCCTCTGCTGCAGCACACAGCAACACAGAGCTCAGCAACAGCTTCCTGGGGAGGCAACAGGGTTGACACACACTCATCAACACAGCATCAACACAGCATAGACACAGCATCAACACAGTATCGATACAGCATCAACACAGCATAGACACAGCATCAACACGGCATCAGCACAACATCACCACAGTATCAGCACAGCATCACCACACCATCAACACAGCATCAACATAGCACCACCACACCATCAACACAGCATCAGCACACCATCAACACAGCATCAGCACAACATCACCACAGTATCAGCACAGCATCAACACAGCATCACCACAGTATCAACACACCATCAACACAGCATCAACACACCATCAACACAGCATCAACACAGGGCTGCTAAGAAAGGTAACCATTAATAGGAAATCTCAACATTAATAAATGTATGTGACTCGGACAAAATAACTGTGACAGACAACACTGTTGATGATGACACAGGTTTAACCATCACTACCATCACTATGGTCAGGTCAGGACAGGTCAATTCTATCAATTAAATTGGTATAATTGTGATGGAAAAAAATTTTTCAATAAAAAAAATCTAGTTAAGTCAAATCACCAACAAAAAAAAAGAGGCTTATCATGTGTGCTGCTTTACTGGCTCGTGATTTAGTCTGAATGCTGAACTGAAATAAATATACATACTAGATCAATATTTACTCTGTCTTTTTAACCTGTACCCTAAAGTATGCCAATATCAGTGGTGGATCCGCAGGAGAGGGGGTGGGGGCAATTGGGCCAGTGCTTCTCCCCCACCCCCCTCTCCCCCACCTTTCTCCCAGACTAAATAATAAACAAAAATAAAAATCCCAGTAAGGACAAAAGCAGGCAAAAAAGATTCCTTCCACAGCTACAGCAATTCCTTCCACAACTACTGACCAGACAGCCAATCATCAGCTCCTCCAAAAGACCTTCAACTTATTCAAAGTATTTGGTTTTGCAGATAAACACAAGAGAAAGAGAGGTGTGAGGATTCTTCCCTGTCCTCATCCATAATAAATCATTGATCAGGACACTTCCCTGAGTGCGACAAATTAGTCAGTACAAATCGTTAATCAGGTCACTTTATTAATCAGTACAAATAATTAAATCAGGTCACTTTATTAATCAGTACAAATAATTAATCAGGACTCTTCACTAACCAGGACACCTTATTCAAAAGGACACTTTACTAAAAAGGACACTTTACTAAAAAGGACACATTACTAATCTAGACATTTCATTAATTAAAACACTTGAGCTGGTTCTACTGGTGCTGTCCTTGAGGGAGTGAGTGTCAGTGTTAGTGTCAGTGTCAGTGTTAGTGTCAGTGTTAGTGCAGAAGGTCAGAGGGTGAATGGGCAATATTGTGCATATAGAAGTACACTAGTGCAGTGTCAGTAAAATAATGTGAATATGAATAATCGAGGACAGGCATGTATGAGATGTTAGTGTTGCATGAATGCACGCGCACACATGCATACCTGACTTGGTAGTCACTGGTCAGTGAGAGTGGTTGTCTGTGCATTGCGTCCATCACCTCGACATCTCCTCCGTACATCAGCAACTTAGCCACTACACGAGGTCTGTTCAATTCTGCCGCCAGGTGAAGGGCACTGTACTTGAGCTCCCCCACACACTTGTTCACCTGGAGGAAGGAAAGACAGAACATTTGTGGCACAATCGCTTCACTGGAGAAATCTAGTTGATCCAACATAATAATGGAGATTTCCAAGTGCAAACGCATTGACTAAAAATTAAAAGTTACCGACCGACTTTAAGGATATCTGCTGAATGCTTGTACTTATACTTATAACATTAATTTCTATGCTTTGATAACTAATTAATAATTAATTTCTATGCTTTGATAACGTCTCACATCAGCTCTCTCCGATAGCAAGTAGCCGATCATCTCCAGGTTGTTCTTCTCTATGGCCACGTGGAGCAGGAGTCTGTGTTCCCGCGAGCCCTGGTGGCAGCTCGGACCAGACACAGGTGATGCTAGAGACACACCCCTCACAGACGACCTCTGATTAGATCCGGCACCAAAGAAATGTTCATCATCGTAAACTGGAGCTTGATATTCCACATTGACATCAACTCCTTGGTGGGTCGCGACCGATACTAAAGAGAGTCTCTTCGCTTTAGGACTGTCGCTGCCACGACTGTCCAGATTCACATTTTCGTCTACACAAGAGACAGAAACATACGGAATGACACGTTCTGCACACTTGCCAGATTCTAGAATAGATCTCAACTCTTCCAAGTTTCCTTGTTTTACAGCATCAAACATTCTCAAAGTGGACAGTTGTTCGGGAGGGAGGGCAGTCAGGCTGAATCCCAGTTTTCCAGCAACAAACCGAACCCCTGCACTAGCAATGGTGACAAACCGACCACTGAGTAGAGGAGTCGACATTCCATCACTACCTTGTGAGGTGAGCCGACAAGATGTGGATGGAGGAGTGTCCTCTCTGACCTTCATGGTGATCTGGGAACTCATCCTATCACTGCAGCAACGCACGTGGAACAACCCTTTACCTTCTGTGAGGTCACGGATAACAAAATGGCCGGCAGAGGATGAGGTTGAAGACACAGAAGAGGCTGCGCTGTCATCCAGAGGTGTGGCTACATGCATATACATACATACACAGCACATGTGATAGCATAGAGAGTGTGGAACAGGTGGAGAGACTTGGAGGAGGAGGAGGAGGGGAAGGAAGAGGAGGAGTGGGAGGAGGAGTGGGAGGAGGAAGGGGAGGGGGAGGGGGAGGGGGAGGAGGAGGGGGAGGGGGAGGGGGAGGGACAAGGAGGGGAGGAGGAGGAGGAGGGTGAGGAGTAGGAGAGGGAGGAGGAAGAGGAGAAGGAGGAGGAGAAAGAGGAGAAGGAGGAGGAGGAGAGATGAAGTAGGGGGAGGAAAAAGAAAGGAAGGCAAGAAAAAGAAATGGAGCTGGAGACTGGGAAGGATTTTGAGAATGAGACTGAGGAAACGGAAAGAGACTGGGAATGAAACTGGGAAGGAGATAGGTAAAAAGACTGGGAATGAGACTGGGAAGGAGTTGGAAGGAGATTGGGATGGAGACTGGGAATGAGACTGAGAAAAGACTGGGAAGGAGACAGTGAAAGAGACAGGGAAATAGACTGGGAAAGAGACTAAAATGAGACTGGAAAGGATATTGAAGGAGACTGGGAAGGGGAAAAAGATTGGGATGGAGACTGGGAAGAAGACTGAAGCAGAAAGAAATAGAGAACTAGAGAGAAAGGCAATCAGACTACACTATAATCTTTGTTTGAAAACAATAACTATCTAAAGTAGGGCTAGCAAACGTGTAGCCACCTTGTCTCCATCTGATGGCGACATGCTCCTCATCCACATCTGCTTCCACTGGCAGTCTCACGTCACACTTGGCACCACTCCCTATGACCACACCCCTTTTCCCCACATGGTACTCCCTGGACACTAGCCGGTGTAAGGTGTAGGGTGTGAACTCATCTGTATCACCAGAGGAAGGCACAACACGAGTGATGCGCAGGCAGGCATAGCTGTCCAGAGGCTGAGACAGCAGCTTCACTGTATGTACGTACAGTATGTTCACATAACACACACAACATAAAAATAATTTAAATGTATGTATGTATGTATGTATGTATGTATGTATGTATGTATGTATGTATGTATGTATGTATGTATGTATGTATGTATGTATGTATGTATGTATGTATGATGTATGTATGTATGTATGTATTATAGACACAATATAGCAAAGTTTTGCAACATAATTAAATGACTGAAATAAACAAATACAGTAGTCCCTCTTTTGAGGGACCACCCTTAAATACGATAAAAATTGGTCTTCAAAAAGTTGTAGTCTTCCAAAAGTTATGGTCCTCCAAAAGTTGTGGTCTTCCAAAAGTTGTGGTCTTCCAATAGTGGTAAGCTTATACAACCAAACCTTTGAACTGGCAACAAGGGCATTTGGAAGTTTCCAACTATTTTCACACTTCCCTGACCCTCCAGCTTCTGAAGACAACTTAGCTACCTTCCTGACAGTGGCAGCTGCTATTTCAGAGTCAAGCATTCTCTCCACAGAAGAATCTTGCAGTACACTAGAAGCATAATGTGAAGAGGAGCACTCCCTTGTGTTCTTTTTGTAGCTAAGACCAATTAGTAATCCCTTCCGTAATTTATGGAGTTTTTCCGTATTCCATATTTACCTCACCATTTCCGAAAAAATACATACAGATCTGTATAGTTAGCAGCACTGACATTCTGACACCATTTAGCAAATATCTGTTTTCTCATATCTCATAAAATAGAGCAGCAATAAAGAGTAACTACAAACCTGCCAACCTTAATTATCCAGTTCAGAATTTCCCAAACTATCATCTTGCACCTGCATGCCCAGATTTATGCAGTGTGCATAACTGCCATAGCATGGCATACCTATCAACTAAAACAAAGCCTTGGTAGCCCTTGTAGAACAATTTCTAGAACTCCGCAATGTCACAGTGTCTCTTCCCGTTGTTGTTGGGGTTTTTTGGTGCAAGCATACCTTAAATCAATTTTGGCGAAGTTAATCGGCTGAAGCATGCACTATGTCACTTCTGTAATTAACCGCTGACTTCCGGGGCCCAAGAGAACATGAATGGATTTTAGCTCTATTATAGCAAGTTAAGTATGGACATGAACTTTTTCAAAGATGTTAGCTGGCCTGCTAGCGAAATCAGTCAAACTTTACCCTTGCCTTGCTAGAATAGAATAGTCAGTGCTGCAATCAAAGGAACAGTGGCCTGCACACAAACACACACGCACACACTCGCACACACACGCAGATTGCATGCATGCAGAAACTTCCCAACAGCAATACAGGACACAGACCACCACCATTCCTTAGTATTCCTAATGTCGTGTGACACTGCCTATTTTTAGCTATTAACAGCCTAAGCGGCACAAAATTAACTTCTGGCTGATGTGAGTAAAGTTGAAACTGTTTGCCTTTGGGGAATGTAATAGTATGTGGTTTGTTGTTTTAGAAATGTAAGAAAGTTAATATAGCATTTCACAAATAACACGATCTGCAAGATAGTGATGCTGTCATGGATGGATGGGTTCATGGGTCCTACAACTCCTGAACATGTGTCCCTGTTCCACAGACACATGAAAGCTATTAGTTCAGTAATGAAAACATATATGCACACACCCACACATACATGATGTTTTAACAGTAAACATAAATAGTTTCCATGACAATTAGCAGCCTTCAACAAATATGCAATTAAGTATTCCATTACTCTTTAGACCAGTACCTCAAGTAATGTTTAATGTTAAACTTACAATAAACAAATCAAGAGATTAGCAAATGAGCTCACTCTATTGAAGTGACCTCCCCCACCCACACAAAGGGAAGTTGTGGCTATGCACTTCTACAAACAGAAGCAGGAATGCGCTTATTCTGTAGAGCATACTGCAAGCAACCATGCCCTTCAGGCTCTCTCTAGGCAAGGGGTTGGAGCACTCACTCTCATCTTGTCCCTCCTCCTCCTCGTGCCCCACACTGTGCAGGTGCAGGAGGTTATGACTGAGCCCCACACGTCTCAGCCTGGCACCGCCTCCAGCCACACTGCTGGCATTTGAGTCGCTCCACTCAAACTGACCAACGACAGATCTGAACTGCCTCTCCCTGTACCGGATGTAGTCCTCCAGAGATGAGATCTTGGAGTGGGCTTGGCCCAAGTGGAAGAGGAGGGACGACCTTCCCTGGCCTGTGTCCATGCCTGGAAATAATTCACATGGTTCAATGATGGATACACAATGATTGGGGGGGGGGGAAGTGATTTAATCTAAAGGTTTCAACAAATAATTGGTTGATCAGCCAACCAATAATGACTCCATTGAAAGTTATCTGAACATGAATTCCTGGAAAGCTGCAACAATAGCCCTAGGCTTTAACAACCTGTATGCGACAAACTAATTGGAGGGTAATGATGCACGCAGAGCAAGCCAGAATAAGTTACAGTAGTTATCTTGCAGGTGCCCGATTAACTATCTAAGCCTGGCATATTCTAAAACCACCTCCCACTCCATTATAGGAAGAATTGCACCAAATTACTCACTATTTCGCTAAGAATACTTCAGAAATCCCGAGCTGCAACCATTCCCGCAAGCCATTTTGAAATAAATATGGAAAAGGTCGACGTCCCCTGTGCCTTGGCTGAAGTCCAAACAAAAAAATCTAAGCTGGCCTTTGATTTAATTCAATTTACAGTGTAGAAAGTCCTCTGTGAAATTACAGAGGTGGTGTAACTGGCCCAAATTCTTTTGGGTCAGAATTCCAGTATGATTTCATGATCTGGAAATCAGCCTGGAAAAACAAATTATTATTTTTATCAGTTCTTTTTTAGGTACTGAAGATCAATGAATCTTAGCAAGAACTGGGCTCTTGCAAGCTACTACCACAGCTATATGAACACAATTATTTCAATGTTTAATCTCACCTATGGGAGAATGAGAGTTGCTAGGTACATATATGTTAGATATCTATTTATATAGAGTATGTATTCAAATAGAATAGAATGGTCAGACTTCCACTACTAACTATTGAGTTATTAATGATCTAAACTTAGCATGTAACACTAAGCTTGATTTTGTTTTTGTTGTTACTTTTTATAGGCATTTTGGAGATTGTTAAGAATCCAGGTGTCTAGCTAGCTATAGAGATTGTCATCAAGTTTATATGAGCAATTTATTGATGGACGATGGGAAAGTAATAGATAAGTTTTTAGCTATTTATAATAATAATAATAATAATAATAATAATAATAACAACAACAACAACAACAACAATAACTGACTAGGATTTCTTCCTCCTAGCACTGCTTTCCTGTGTTTCCCAGTAAGGGAAAATCCCATGTGAAAATAAACCACAGCTAATTAATCATATGATACATATATCCTACAGGATCATCACTTGAGCTGTTTAATCATGAATTTTATGCTACAGCTGCTACAGTATGAATAACTCTGTTACAGTAAATTATTAGGGATACAAATTTGAGGTGATCGAAAATATAAGAGGGGGGGGAGGGGAAAGAGGTTTTTTTTAAACCATGATAAAAAGGACCACAAAGAAGTAGTTATTTTTTTTTTTTTTTTTTTTAGCAAAAAAAAAAAAAAAAAAAAAAAAGAAGAAAAAAAAAAAAAAGTCCACTAAAAACAAAGATTAGCGACTATTTATTTCCTCCAAGCATGGATAACTAATGGCAATGAAAAAGTTATTCAATACACACAATATTATAGGATATATTAGTCCTAATCATAGAAACTATGAAGTTTCTGGTTGTAAGATTAAAATTTTTTGGCATAATCAAATTTGGGCATTTAAGATGTTGCTATAACCAGTTGAGACAGGGGAGTGTATACTTTCACATTTTCTTGAGTACACAGGATAGGTAATATATACATATATATATATATATATACATTTTATGACCAAATCACTCAAAAATCATGAAAATATTAGATATCGTTCAAATCTGAAGGAATTTTTTTTTCTTGAAAAAGTCCAAAAAATGAAAGAAAAAATTTATTATAAATGTTTTTATCTCAAATCTCTAGCCTTAGTAATTATTAAGGGTGGTCCTTTTGAAAATTGTTCATTTTGCATGCATTTCAGGATTTACTCTTTGTGTGGCTCCTTTCACCATAATTAGAAAGAAAATTAACCTTACTGAGTAAATTGATCAATTCAGTCCACAGAAAACCCTTTTCTAATTCAGATTGGACAACCAAAAATAAGCATTTATATGTGCAATGATTAGTTCGCTGGTTAAAATATTTAAAATAGTAAAGGGTCACCATAGTTAATATACTCTCTTTTTTTTCTTTTTCCTTTTTTCTTCTTTCTTTCTTTTTTTATTTTCTTTATTTTTTGCTTTTTTCTAGTTGCTCAGGGTTGTTGTTTTTTTTTTGTTTGTTTGCTTTTTTTTTTTTTTTTTTTTTTTTTTTTCTGTTTTTTTTTTTTAGTAATGGTAATTTTTCATTTTTGTTACATTTAATATCGTTCTTTTTCCATTGATCAAGTTAGTCTTGGGTTTACTGCTTCAACTGTTTAAAATAATACTGTTGTTGTTGTTGTTGTTGTTTTTTTTCTTTTATGCAAGGCAAGAAGCTGTTTTTCACATACATAATTCATATACATAAAAATTTAAAAAAGAGAAAGAAAAAAGGAAAAGAAAAAAGGAAAAGAAAAAAGGAAAAGAAAAAGTGGGGATTACTGCACCTAGCACAGGAGCATGCATAATCCTAAATGCCCTCTAAAGTGTGTGCTGTTCAACTTTGTTTGTTGTTGTTTTTTTTTTTTGCCTTTTTAAAAATTTTTATTTAATTATTTATTTATTTTTTTTTTTTTTTTTAATTTCTTCTCCACAGTACTCTCTGATGGTGTATTCTACATTCTGTCTTGTACACCAAAACTAATCTTAGTTGGTTTGGATACTGGAAATGCAGTAGCTCTGCATTGCTTTTGCAGATACTTTGGAGTTACTTCGCACTCCAAACTTGGTACTGTTAAACTTTTGCTGCATCATTTTTTGATGTAGCATATTATAAGCATTTGGATTTGTACAGATATTAAGTTTTGATTAATTTATTAGATGTGTCCTGATATTAAACATTGGAATAACTTGATATCTTAAAAAAATAATAATAAAATATATCCAATAAATTTTACACAAAATTATTAAATCAGTTCTCTCTCTTTCTCCACCCCCCACCCCCCCCCAACACCCTCACAGTCACCCCCCCCCCCCCAACACCCTCACAGTCACCCCCCCCCCCCAACACCCTCACAGTCACCCCCCCCCCCCCCAACACCCTCACAGTCACCCCTCTTTTATTCTTGCTCAACCAACTGTACAACCTTGAAGGAATATTCTGAATACACGAATATCAATGTTTTCAAATTACACATAGCTGCAATTGATGAGCAATATTTCGCTGAATTTAAAAAATAGAGTAAGTAAATAAACATGTAAATAAATTTAGATTTTTTTTAAAATACATGACCACATTCCCATAGTGTTCATCATGTGTTTTCAATGTTGTGAATGTGTTCTGTGAGTTATCATGTTATACAGTGCTCTCTTCCTTGCCTTGACATTTTGTGCACATATGTATGAAGCATCTGAATCTGTATAAATTCATTATCTATTAACAACAATTTAAAAAAAAAGAGTTTGTATCACTAATTCTTCTTTTAGATCATTAGTTCACTTTGTTCATTCATAAATTTAATGGCAATTTGCAGTGGCCCAGATTAAAAAGAGAGACAATTTCTGTTTTCACAAATCATTCACAAATTAAAAAAAAAAAAAAAAAAAAAAAAAAAAAAAAATTGTACTTTCTAAATTTATAAATTTAATAGCCATTGTCAGTGGCCCAGATTTAAAAAAAAGGGACTATTTCTGTTTTCACAAAATCATTCACAAATAATTTTTTTTATTTTTTAATTGTTCAATTTTTGGCATATTTTCATAAACTTTTGAATCCATATTCTATATTTTGTTAAGGGCCATTGAGAGGTGACAGATGCAAGTTTGGAGAGAGTTTAGTTATTTACTATTTGAAGAGATTACCTTCATTGGGATCCTCTCATCATGTGACCACTGTGATATCACCCATTTGAAAGAGTAGTTCAAATTTCATCATTCAACATCCATATAAGGAATAATTAATCGATTATCTTTTTCTTTTCTGAACATTTCTAAATTTGGTGATCTTGCCAGTGGCCCCAAACTGTGTAAAGTTCACATGAAGTTATGTAACCATAAGAACATTGTTGTATGATCATACAAAGGGAGTTCAATTAACAACGATTATTGTGCAAAGCTGTATGTTTCATAAGATTTCCTGGTATATAAATGACTGTAGTAAAACATTTTCTAAGTCTGCTCTGAGTCTTTTCAACAAGGGAAAGCTACCAATATTATCAACCAGGAAGCAGTGCAGTACCACACAGTAACCACTAAACAAACGAGATGTAAGGATGTCAATAATTTCAGTTGATTATAAACCATATAGCTTATATATTTTCATATGTTCATTTGATTTTTGTTAAATGAAAAAATTCCCCCCCCCCCCCCCCCCCCCCAGTCATTGATGCTGGTGTGCTCATCACCTACCCACTGCAGATGGCAGGAACTAATTGTCCTTGGCATCAACTCAGTAGCTTATTTCCCCATTTTCTGTAAAGACTTCTTGAATCCACTACCCCTATATATCTTGTGAGGATCAGCTAAACCACACCCCCTACACCAGAGCACTGGGGAGGTCGTTCCTAATAAATGAGGTGAATATTGGCTGGTAAACAGTGTGTCATCTGTTCAACTAAAAATATTTTTATTTTATTGGTTCATGATATCTGTGATAAGGTTGCATTTCTTCATCAACATCATAACATGTTGAGATACGGTTTTTTTATCATATTGTACACTGTACACTCTGTATTCCTCTACAGCATTGTGGCCAAATTAATTTTTTATCATGCATACTCACGAAATGGCTGCTGAAAACCACCACTCATATAGTAGAATTGGTTTTTATTTATTTTTCTTTATCATTTTTCTTTTTGTTTCTTTTTAATGTTGGGTGAGTTGTGTGTGCCCTATTGGTAACCCTGTACCATACTATCTGCTTTCCTGAAAATGCCTGTAGCAGCTATAATTCAATAGGCAACAAATTGAAACCAAAATTTGGATCAGCCATGCTGGGTCTATATGTAACATTTATACAAAGTTTCATCAAAATCTCTCCAGGCATCTAAGAGTCTAAAGACGCACACACAATTGTCCCTCCATGAATTTAATTAGAATATTCTGATTGGAGTTGACTGAAGGTGCATATGTATACATATAGTCAATATTATTCTGACTTTGTGTAACTGTGTAAGTACAGAGACAGTAATTAACAAGATCAATCCGCACTAAGACCTGTGGCAAATAATTTATATATAAATAGCTCTTACGTTTAGATCTTTATTTGCTTTTTCGGTCCCATCTCAGACTACACTACTCCTATCTGTATAAAAAAAATTTCATTTAATTCTTATCTTCCAGGGATGATTTAGAAATATAAAACATATTCCTAAAAAGGTCAAAGTTTGTTTTGTTTTGTTTTGTTTTTTTAATGCTTTTTTAGGCAAATTTAGTTTAAATCAGTAAGGGATTAACACTGTAACAACCCTGCTTTAAAAATGGTAGTTAGAAAGGGAAAAAAAAGAAGAAAAAAAAAGAAGAAATATATATATATATATATATATATATATATCCATGAGAAGCAGTTCTGAACTGAAGTACTTAGAGCAAGCATTAAAGGTAAGTCTGCAGCTATCCAGATTACTAAGCTAAGCTTAAGCCAGTGTTAAGTTTTCAACATAAAACAACAAAAAACGGATTTAAGTATATATATATATTATTTAATTTAAAAAAGGCTAAAAATTTACATTCTCAAATCAAATAAATTTAAAATTATTGTGAGTTCATAATTTTCCTTACTTGAGAATGCCCACAACCCAGTACTGTAATTGCTGCAGCTGTCCTCTCTCTCTTTCCCACAAGGCCACACCAAAACCTGTGGGTGTGTCCATGTGTTGTGTTGTTTTGTTTTGTTTTGTTTTTAA
The DNA here is from genome assembly GCA_963969325.1 of Lycopodina hypogea. Taxonomy (NCBI): domain Eukaryota; kingdom Metazoa; phylum Porifera; class Demospongiae; order Poecilosclerida; family Cladorhizidae; genus Lycopodina; species Lycopodina hypogea. Next base: position 6,074,327 of record OZ017788.1, read on the forward strand.
TTTTTTGGTCCCATGGACAACATGTGGCTTGACTATTTATAGGATAAATATTGCAAGCACAGCTACAAAAGTTCTTTTTTTGTTGTTGGACAACCAGTGTCTTGATTAGTAAGATATATGATGAATATTGCCAGCACAGCTGCCATAATTCTGTTTGTTGGACAACCAGTGCCTCCATTATAGCAAGCAAAGCAGCAGTGGGCATCTGGTTATTATAACATTTATAAAACACAGATTTTTTTTTTAGACCATACAAAATAATTGTTTAGAACACTTGAGGCTGGGCTAAAGTTGTGGTAAGATTTACAACTTTTTCGGTTTCTACACAGTAAAAGGGACTTAGTTGTTACCACAGGGTTTCCATAGTGTAGAAGCACACTTAGTTGTAACCACTTAGTTGCACCAACAAACCCTGGTATTTCTAAACAGTAAACAATTAGTTAAAAATACATTCTTGGGCAAAATTTCCACCATTCCAAGTGTTCCCAGACCTTTGTGCTACAGGTAAAAAGGAATGATAGGAAAAAACACTACATTTAAATAACTCTTGTATAGTTTATAATTTATCTATATATAACTTTTAACTCAGTTAAAACAAGACAGGAAATTTCCAGCCAAAATCCTGCTCACTTATGAATTAATGTTTTGAATTAATCTTGGGTAAAAAATCTTTAAAAAAGGAGGGGGAGGGGGGGGGGGGGGGGGAACTCAACCATGACCAGGAGTTGAACCTGGGACCTCAGCACTGGTGGTCAGAGGAAGTTTCACAAGAACAAGAAGAATAAGGCACAAGACACCCAAGAAAGTAGCATTTAGACTCCATAAACTTGTTAAAGTTCACAGGTAATAAATATTTTTAAGATTAAATCTTTAAATATTGATGCCTTAATTATGTTTGATTTCTATTTGATACAATCATCTTGGGGAGGTATTATCTTGTATGATGTAATATGATGTAAGCCACCACTTTAAGTAGGATTCATGTATCCTTAAATAGTATGTACACTGCATTATTTGCGTGCTGTATCAACTATGAGTCCACCTTCACTGGAGCTAATACTGTCTGTCTGATTGTGGTTTTCCAGTTGTGGTTGTGTAGTGTGGTAATAGGGCAGTGAGCATGCATGAAATTCTATATGCTCATATGACTAACTCTCTCTCTCTCTTCTCATTATTGTGCACTCAGTTACATATAGCCAGAATTTCCAGACCAGTTTATTCATGTTGTGCATCAAAACTCACCACAGCAGATATTCAGTTGTGCGTGCGTGTGTGTGTGTGCATGTGTGTGTGCATGTGTGTGTGCATGTGTGTTGTGTGTGTGTGTGTGTGTGTGTGTGTGTGACTGTGTGACTTCCTTCCCATGTCCAGCTGCTGCCTGTCCTCACACAATGGTGGTAATGGTGTCACTCCTGCTTATTCATGCTCATCTGGACCAACTAGCTTCCAAGCTGAGCTCAGTGCTGGACACCACCAATAGTCAACTCTACAATTGTCCTCTAAGTCTTGAATTACCTGAATTCTCCATCGAAGCTCTGCATTCAGAGTGAGGGAGGAGGAGGGGGGGGGGGGGGGGTTACTTTTTTTTCTTCTTTACTTCATTTTTTTAAATATCAAACTATCTAAATTATTTTCTTGAGAGAGTTAAAAAAAAGAAGAGTACATATAGTAGAAGACTAAAAGTTGTGTACAGATGGGAGGAAAGAATCTATTTTTGAAAGCACAACCATTTTTTGAAGCCATGTACATAATTTTTAAAATTTGGTTTTCTTAAATGAAAAAGAATTGTCTCTGAGCTAGTTGTGTACAGATAATTCTTGCTGCTGTGACAAAAGTCCTATATGGAATTATTTTTTCTGGAGTATCACTTGTCAGTGGTTGGGATGATGTAGTTCTTTTTCCACCTTCAGGAGGACAATCTCATCTAACTTCAAAGCCACTCCACCACACTCTATTCTCCACCTTCACTTTTTCATTTAATATCAAACTATGTGTGCTCATTATTCTCAAATGGAAATATCATAATTTTACATCCCACATTTCTCTGTTGACAGAATTAGCTTCACTCCCCTCTCCCTATTTATCTCAAGATATTTTCTTTGGATAATCAGCTCTCTGGACACTATAATTTATTAAAAAAAGTAATACAGGCGTTAATGGCCATATATTGAACTGCCCTGATTGCCTGATCTGCACCAAACACTAAATATTCTTCTTGTATTTAATGAAGCATTCACTGATATCCTTGGCTCAATAATTTTGCTATCCAATGAGTGCTGTTTTTAATATGTGCTTATATATTTTGAGACAGGATACAGATACAGAGGTTGCTGTGGCCTATCACTATGGTATCTATGACAGGTCATGGTTGATAGTTGTGTAGCAACCCAGCACTATCAGCAGAGACATCATGAGTAAAATCGGGATTCTGCATAATTCTCAAGTCTAGACCAATCAAAGAACTCTTGGTTGATGGTATGGCTCAAACTTCCTCCTTTTTTCTTTTTTCTTTTTTTGGCTTCCACCTAAAAGGAACACTTCCCAACTGGAAGCGACCAGGCTTTGGTTTGATTGTGCGGGTATGACATGTGAGGAGGGAATAGAGACCACCTGGACAAGTCACATAGCAAGGAACTTGCGGGAATGTTGGAAGCAGATAAGATCTTATGAATACCAGCTGTGTTGGTTATCTTCTATAATTCAGGCTCTCATCTCTGGCTTCCTTCAATCATGGCTTCCTTCCTCTCCAGTCTTCCTTCACCAATCCGGCTTCTCTTTGTTTGTTGTTACTTTGTGTCATCGTATATGATCCTCTTGTTATGGAAGCTCTGTGGCTACTGTTCAAGATCTCATATTACATGTATGAACCATAAGTATGATAAAAGTGGGTTGCATTGAGGTCATAAGAACTGAGTGAGGTTAAGTATGAATTAAGCATGGGAGCCAACACCTTTCATCGAAATCTGAAGGAAAAGAGTATTTAATTTTTTTTTTGGTTGCTTTTGCCTTTTGCATCCACAACTTTGATCTATTGCTCTTGAAGGTGTTTCGAAGGAATGGCTAGGGGTGAGGGTGGGATTGGAACTTCTGAGGAAAAGCTTTCCCTCTGGCGATTTTTAAAAATTTTTAAAAATTTTTTAGACTAACACTGGAATATACTTTTGGAAAAGGATACGTGTTGATGGTCATGCATGGACTGGTCCCTATCAAGAAGTGAATGAGTTATTAGTGGATTTCCATATTGTATGGCAGGCAGAGAATCTCTGAGCATGCCCAATCACTCTGTGCAACAGTTTTGTGTTGTACATACAAAATACGCACACGATTTTTTGGGTTTCTTTTAAGCAAAAATAAAGTTTTTATTTCAGATTCTACTCAAGAGCTGTGGTAATCATACCAAGGTCTATGCCAAAATGCTAAATTAATCATAATTTAATTCACTGTGAGAGGAGTCCTTGCTCAGCTTAAGGAGTGACTCCTTCAAGCACCCACTGCCTTCTGTGTTGCTGCTGCAGGCTGCTGTTTTGGTGACAGTCAAGATAGGAAAGAAAAATTTATTGTTTTGAGGATGTTCAAATACAGTTGCCTATAGTAACAGATGCTTAAAATAATTTTAAAAAAAGGTCTCATGAAGACACTAGTATTGACTCAAATACTGGGGACACTTTCTCCGACTACAAGTAATTGTTTTGTAACATTTAACCCTTGAGATATGGACCACTTCAGATACTGACTAAAAAAAAATACCTGAATGAAAGGCTCCACTTTGCATTTGACACAGCACACACAACAATGTTAATAAGTACCTCCTCTTTAACCTCATTCGTTGGTGAAAATTGTACCCAATTATAAAAAATAAATAAATAAAGGGGGAAAAAAAGATTAAAAAAAAAAAAAAAAAAAAAAAAAAAAAAAAAAATTAATTTTTTTAATAGTAATAATAAAAAAAAAATAAATAAAATTAAAAAAAAGATTAAAAAATAAATAATAAATAAAAAAAATTTTTTTTTAAATCTATCCAATTTTGAGCATGTGGAAGCAACAGAAGACATTCAGTTGGTTGAGTTGTGCAGTTCAAGTCTGAACCCCGAGTGAAGACAACACTAGCTTGACCACTTAGTAACATAGCAACAAAACCTTCAAGATGCAAGGAATAGAATAAACACACGTAAGCCTTATTTTTACAAGTTATTACAGTTATATACACTCACTCCCTCCCTTATTATCTGTCTTTTCTATTACTATATTAGGAACAATTCTTAAAGTGAACAAACTGTCAGCACATTAACCAACTGAAAAAGTTATTAAATGTTTTTACACCTCAAATAGTCTCAAAAATGAAATGAACATTGGCAAAAGCACATTTTCACAACTTAATGAGATGAGTCAAGATTAACTAATATGGAATCAAATGGATAACACCGAGTTAATTTGAAGAAATAGTTTACAATAATAATGATGTAATGTATCACACGGGAAGAACAGTTCTGTGGTGATAGTGTGGCAGATGAAATGGATGGCAATCAACAGACTAAGTTATTGGGTGATTATGCAACTATGAATACATCACATCCAGTCCAGCAATGGCTGGGGGACAAGGGATGTAGCTACCTGTATAGTTGGGGGGTCAATTTTACACATTGACTAATGATAATCTAACGTGGAAGTGGATGTGAAATGACTGTGAACAGTTGATGGACTTAAGCAACAAAGAGAATAGTTCTGTCATTCCAGTGAGTTTTCAGGTGATGCAAATATTTCTTTGTTAAGAATCAGTCGAGAAGATGAGGATTGGTGATGGTGGCTGTCCAGATGCTGAGGTGGCGATAATCACATTTCTTGGGTAGTCGGAAACTCGATTATTCAGAAGCCAAGTCGTTCAATGTGGGGGTTTGCACTTAATTAGAATGGTCGGAAATAGATCACAAAAAAAGAATGCGTGTAAAAGGTTGACAGGAAATGTTTGTCAGTATAATCAGATGCTGATGTGGGAGAGAGATGGAGCCAGGTAGAGTATGTTGGAATCATAATGCTGTGTATGCAATGACATGAAAGAGGGGATAAAGAAAAAGCTAAAGAAAAAAAAAAGAGGGGAAAGAAAAAAAAAAGAGGGGAAAAAAAAAAAGGTCTAAGGATTACATGTTATCTTACTCACACACGTGCACACAAACAGAGACAGAAGAAAAGGTGATGCTCGAAAACAAGAGGAAGAGATCAGTTGGGATAATGTTAACGGGATGCAACAAAACTGACAATATTAGGAGATTACCTACAGTGATGAATTATTGGGTGGAAGATTTCCTTGTGTCTAACATGCTATGTGGAAAAGGGGAAAAGGTAGCACTTGTGGACATAAAAGGTTAAATGGTTCTTGAGTATGTGTTTGTCTATTTGTCAGTTTCCATGTTTGTGGTATGTTGAGCTGTTCCTGGTGACATTGGAGTATCATGCAATGGTGGGTGGGTGAGCGAGTGGGTGGGTGAGCGAGTGGGTGGGTGAGCGAGTGGGTGGGTGATGCAAGGGATGAAGGGTGTGGTTGTGGCACTGCAGATACGTGGGGGAAGGAAGAGTTTACCACCTCACCTGTTCGAGAAGACACAAAAGGAAAAGGAAAGAAGAAGATGATAGTCAAGATATATTATTTGCCATTACAGTTACAACATAAGTTACATACACTCTATATGCGGCAGATGTGTCTATTATGAGGCCAGTTCTACATGGCCTGAGGAGGTAATCCACCCCCACCCCCTTCCTCTCATTTCCGTGTCCATTATTAAGCACTCTGCTGTCATAATGATGAAGTATGCATGGTAGCATAATACATGAAGATAACAAATGACAAGGACTGTAGTAGTATATCTCTTGCCTGCCTCTGTTAAGAGTTCAGGGCAGCATAGAGATGGGTTTTAAGTTGTTAAAAGGTCAGAAAGCACTCAGCAATGCATACAGACATTGAGTTTGTCTTTGTTCAGCTGAGCTATGGATGGATGGATGGAAAGGAAAAGATCAAAGGAAAAGCCAGACAACTGCCCCAGGAAGTTTCTTGCTAATTGCAGCCATGACCATGGGTGTGGTGACAACGCTATGAATAGCCCAGAGGAAGGAACTCTTAGTGGTGTAAGTGTCAGGGAAGGCCATTTAGTTTCTGTCGGACTTGGAGTGGTGAAGCAGAACAGTTGGAGGGAGCTAATCCTCAGACTCAACACAGTCACCACCAGATCAAACAGTGAGGCATTTCAGTGACTGGCAAGCTAGGGGCAATAGCACACCGACCTTCTCCCAAGCTTCACTGTGTGATTCTGGACCCAATGAACTAACTATATATATATATATATATATATATATATATATATATATATATATATATATATATATATCTAGATATATATATATATATATATATATAGATGATATATATATATATATACCGAAACAAAAACATAATCTACTCTAGCTCTTTGAATTTGGTGAAATGTTGTATAGTGAACAAAACCTCAAACACCAAAGGGGCACCAAAGATATGGCTAGCTAAAGTTCAACAAAATACCTCATTTTCTAATAAATTTTTTTTTTTTTTTTTTTTTTTTTTTTTTTTTTTTTTTTAATAAAAAAAAAAAAAGAGGAAAAAAAAGTTGCTAGATTGAGGAGAGGGAATACCTACAAGCGACTGTATAGACCCACACAGTACAATGTACACACTAACAACACCTTCACTCACAGCACAGGCAGAAGGCTCAGCGATGATGTCGTTCAGAAAGGACGGGTAGCACTCCTCGTCCTCAATGTGGTTACCTCCCTGTGTGGAGTAACAGGAAAAAATGATGAAATTAACTTACGCTAATGTCACCTTGAGAAGAAATTTGAGGAGGGAAATGAAGGAAAAATTCACCAACCTGATAATTTTAAATATGTGCCTCCACTATTGGAGTGAACACAAACAATCACTGGTTTGATCTCCCTAGAGCTACTGGCAACTAGTATAGAAGTCGAGCTACACTCAGTGTGCTGCATATTATCCTGTCTCATCCCAGTCACCCACTCACCTCTCTCTCTCTCTCACAGGAGAGCAGCTCACTGCTGACCTTGTGAGTGGTGACATTCAGGAAATGAAGCAATTTATTCATGCATTCATTGACTAACCTCTGCACCACAAACATCACAGACTGAATTAATGTTCGTCTCCTACTTAGAATTTGAACCAAAAGGAAGTGTTGTGTCAGGAACACAGTATGTTGCTCTATCACTAAGCAACGCAACTACAATACCCCTTCCCATTTACAGAGGAACAGAAATTGAGTGTCTGTGATCACTGTGTAGCTTAGTGTTCTTAACATCACACTGTAAACCAGGCAGACTTCATGCCACTATATTGGATAAATTATAACAACGCTTTAGACGAAAAATGTCAATGTTGGGAGATATTCTTTCCTCCCAGTACAATGAGAGAAAAAGTGATAAAAAAACAAAAACAATGATCAAACGTGTGTGTGTGTGTGTGTGTGTGTGTGTGTGTGTGTGTGTGTGTGTGTGTGTGTGCGCGCGCGCGCATCATGGCAGCCACATTGACTCACGTTGGGTGTGACTGTCTCTGCCACAGTGGTGAGGGAGGTGGGCACAGACGCCTGCAAACAAGAAGAGAAGCACAAGTCACATTGACACAGCACAGCTGCCTGGTGACCGCCACCTGACTCAGCAAATATTTCATATGCAACAGATCACAAATTAAGCATGCAAGCTGCACTCATCTATCTGACTCAAGTAGTATTACAAGATTAAAACAACAATATATTTGCAACACAATTCAAGTACGTATAGCCGAGGATTGAGGCAGATAACTCTTCTTTTTTTTCTTTTTTAAATGACAGACAGATCCTAAATTGAAGTGTCACTGCTAAAATGTTGCATGAATAGTTTAGCATCTGGTGAGATCAACAAGAGAAAGAGATTGCCATGTCTTTCTGTGAGGCCCCTCCATATGCACTGAGTAAGTTTCATGAGCTATAAATAGACACTGTATAGCGTGTAGTAATGGGTATTGGCAGCATTCCAATTCTAAATATTGCACACTATACTAATTTGTGGAAGCATGCATGGGAAACCAGTCAAGTAAAATATTTTGTAAACAAATTTCCCACACATAGAGCAAATTAACTGCGCTATATAGCTATGCATGTATGTATGTATACACTAACACACACACCACTTGTTCTATGTACATAGCCAGGAAGTTATCACAAGTCACATGAACTTGCTCGTCTATATTGTATCATTAACATACTATCCAACTGACTTCACAGCCACTGAGATCAAAGGTCGTATATAAAAGCTTATCTGGAAAACACCAACATATTAATGTCCCAATTGTCAGAAAACCATATCCTGCGGACTCTCACACACCTACACCCACGCCACCACTGTCTCAGGCTCAGGAGGGGGGGGGGGGGGTATAAAGGTGTCTAGAGAAAAGAAATGTATTTTGCTCTCAACCATGGAGCCTGCACTAGTGTTAGCTAAAGGTAAAGTTGCACCATTCAGGCAAAGCTGAGCTTCGATCACTAAGTCATGCAAACATTTTTGTTGTTATTATTATAGTGCTACAGTATTGGACATAAGGTTACCCCAACAACACTCAAATAATGCTCGAGCAATGGAGTCATGTTTGAAAGCTAAGTTTTGTATAGGCTCTAGACTTCGTAAGTCCATCTTCACTAAATGTCCATCTTCAGTACAACCTCACTCTTCCTATTATGGTCTAGCCTTTTCCATAGAGCGTATTGGTGAAGGAAAGTAAAATTCGGAATTGTATGGAGGAGTAGACTTAACAATTAGACTAATTTGGAGTGAACTGTTAGGATGATTGTGCTTTGTATTAGTGGACCTGCTTCAGGATACAGCCTCTCAGCCACCACTACCACCAGCAGCAAAAGTTCCACCTGCTCCAGGATACACACATTGTGTGGGGCATGGGAACCAGGGCAAACTTTACTCACTAACAGACCACTACTCCTGTCAACAGAAGTCCGAGCAGAGACCCAACATGGACAGAGGGAATCTCTATGGTGGAGAATTAGCACACCCATTGAAGCACCTGACCCTATTAGGGAAGTCCGCCTAGTGTCATAGTGTGGAGTGAGTGGTGCAGAGTAGTAGGCCACTGGTCCTAATCTGATTTCATGTGGAAATTGGACAGACCAAATTAGCCACAAGTTCACGCTTAATGTTGCAGGCGCATAAAAGGGCATTTCACAAGGGCAGGCCTGTAATATGGATTTATCATAACCACCTTTCCAACCAGACATGCACAGCCAATAGTCAGATCTAGATTTGGTTTCATCCAACCCAATCCAAAGCTCCACTAAGATGCTTATCTCATTTCTACCCCTTAAATAAGAATCTTTTTTTCTTTTTTTTTAATGTCCATCTCAAATGCATTCCTTCACCAGAGGGTGGAATATACATCTGGATATGAACTCAGCAGATGGACTAAGTATCCCTAGGCAGGTTTGCAACATTCACCAAATCCATTTCAAATAGTGAATTTTACAGTTTGAAGCAGTGTGTGAATGTTGAGAAGATGGGATTAAGTGTCTCAGCTACGTAGTTACTCTGAGAGCTTCCTAGATGCAGCAAATGGTAAGTGGTGAGGTCTGAGCCATGTGTCCAGCTCCCTGAAGATCTTCCACAAGAAGAAGGGAAGGGGGTAAGCCAGGTGTAGCATCAGTGCCTCAGGCATACTAATCCAGCACAGTGGATGGATTATGGCTCAACTATAATTGCAGACCATTTCCCATCCAGTGGTCACCTGTGTGTGACTGAGGACCAAACTCCCTCACCTCAAGCAGGCCACCTCAAGGCATTCTACTCAACTATGCCAATATTTGTGTGCCTGTGTTCCTCGAAATTTTCCAAGAATGTCTAGCATGATTGAATCTAAGGAAACCATGTCACCACTGGATCAGATTGGGTGCCCAGTGTCTGCCCACAATGTCCTTTGCCATCAGCACTGCGGAAGAACGCAATCTCCACTTGGGATATTTTCCCAACCACACATGAATGGGTATTGGTGAGAGAGAGTGGCCCAGATGTCAGAGTTAAAGCTGTGTTCGTGTGCATGTGATTTTGTGTGCATATTTGTGTGTGCATGTGATTTTGTGTTGTGTGTTTGTGTGCATGTGTCAGCTAATATGCACAAGAGCTCTCCCTATTGGTGTAGACTATCTAGAGGTAATTCTTTAGAAGGTTAAATATTTATATATATACACATACTTTATTTTCTTACCGTTGTGAATTACTTAATTTAAAAAGAAATATTAAGATATATGTTGCATAACTTTGTGGGAAAGTTTAACCTAAACATGTAAACCAGCGTGAATAGCACTGATGACTGATTATAGCTAATAATAATAATAACACGATCATACTGAACCTGAAGGACCTATATAATGCTGACACAGCAAGCTGCTAAGACGCACAAACAAGCATGTGACCAATACTATGTTACAATACAAAACATACCTTAAATGGAGACCGTGCCTCCCTCTCTTCCCCGAATGCCATCCCTGAAGGGCCTGCAGGGGGAAACAGACCGAAAGACGTTGGAGGTGTATTCTCCAGGTTTTGGATACCAGGCAGATTCCCATTCCCGCTGGAACCGAATCCAGAGAACCCACTAGTGTTGTTGGTCGGTGAGTAGATGGGAGAAATGCCACTGAGGGAGCTGTCCGAGCTGGTGGAGTAGCTGCTGGTCTGGCTGTTGGGGCGGCTGCCCCCGTTGCCGAGCACAGCAGGGCCGTTGCCAATGCCGCTGGTGTAGCTGTTGCCGTTGGGGATACTACCACCACCACCGATGTTGTTCATGGACGAGGAGGCTGCGGCTGAAGCCCCAGACACGAGGCCTGCATTCTGGTGGAAGGTGTTCTGAGACCAGATCCCTGGGGTTACGTTGGCACCGGAGGGACCATTGCTGGAAGAAATCCCTCCTCCACCTCCTCCTCTGCCAGCACCGATAGGACCTCCCATCGATAGTCCGGGGTGGATGTTAGTCCAGGCCGTGTTGAAGGAAGCTTGGGAGCCAACACTATTGAAGCTGCCATTGTTTGTGCTCACTCCATTGCTGGAAGTGAAGTTGGCATAGTGAGTCGGTTGTTGCTGCTGCTCTGGGCTGTTGCACGAGACTGGAGCCATGAACCCAAAATCTCCTCCCACTTCATTCAATCCCGGCAGAGCACTATTTCCAACTCCCGTCCCCCTCATCCCGTGGTCACTGCCCACTCCCCTCCCACCAGAGTTCCCCCACAGGCCGTAGCTGTGCTGCGCCGTGCCTACAGCTCCGAATCCTCCATCTCCATTCCCGACAGGAGCACTGGACCGTCTTAGCCGGGAGCGACCATAACCAGGAGCTGCCACAAGAGACGACTCCTTGAAGGCAAGTCCGGTGAAGACATCAGCCAGGTCATCCACCTCACCGATGCCATGCTCCCCTCCTCCGACTACCATGGAGGGGCAGTGCTGAGGATGCACCACATTGGAATGGAACTGGTTTGCCATGCCATTTCCCATTCCATTCTCATTGCCTGCTGGCAAAATGTTGATGGGAATCATGGACGACATCCCATTACCGTTAGGGGCACGCTTATTTGGGATCAGGGTGTGGCCAAGATTCTGACCCAAGCCGAGATGGTCCACTCCATTCGCACCGCGTCCAGGTCCCATATGGCCGTTCATATTGGAACCAAACTCATTCATGGACCCCATTCCATTATTGGGACCAGACACGTTAGTCCTGACGATGCCATCGATGCAGGACTCCAGGGTGCTAGCAAACTTGTTACTGCCATTCACCATGGGGGAAGAGAAGCCGCCCAGGTTGTTCACCTCCAGGGCGCCCGTGGAGCCGTGCAGGGAAGCGAAGCGACTGTGCTCGTTGCTGTAGTCTGTGAAGGTACGGACGTTGATCGAGGAAGGAGTCGCAGGAAGCGATTGGGCCCCAGCCGGGGGCATCCGTGAAGGAGCAAACTCCCCGTTTCCGCCGGGAAGCCTCACTGGACCCATGATCCCTGGATTTCCCATAGCCTGAGGTGCTGGAGCGGAAATGTTCGTCGGTGACGGGCTGAGTGTGTTGTTAAATCCCCCTTGGTCCTATGAGGTGTGTGTGTGTGTGTGTGTGTGCACACGTTTTATTGGTCAGTCAATTTTGTTGCCATCTTTAATTAGTACCATTCTATATTGCATGCAACTTAATAGGTTTGTTTGAAATAGATCATATTCTTAAACACATTTCCTTCCTTATCTTCACTCACAGGAATGTACTGGGCCATGTCGCTCTCAAAGGACGCCCTCAGCTTAGCACTGATCAGACTCTCCGCCTTCTTGCAGTTATCGATGGTTCCAATGGTGATGGTGCGCTCCATATTGAAGGTGGTCAGGTCCTTCAGTCTATTGAAAGGTTGGGGGGGGGGGGGGGGTTAGGGGAAGATTGACAACTAGTTCCAACACACTGCGTTATACTTGTGTAGTATTAGGTGATGGAGAGATGAAATTATTCTGATGACACTTTGGGTGTGAGGGTGGGACACACCTCTCTGTATGGGTGTTACAGCCAAGAAAACGTGGATTGGGGGGGGGGGGGGGAAGGAGAGGAAGTTGGTAGCACTTGTGAGAGTGTAAGGAAATGAAGACCAGCAAATGCAGAAAGTAGGTGCTGTGTGTGGAGGTGGATTAATAGAAAATATTACAATTCTGCTCAAGGGTCCCCAGTGGAAGGCAAGCCTCATGCCATGATACATGGCAGCATGCAAGCAGTACTAGTAATGACATTAAGCACCAAGGAAAATAGATTGCAGCCATATGGTGGAGGTCAAGGTGGATCTGTTGGAGCTAGACTTCATCACTGTCCATCTACACCAGCATCCAAAGAGGACCAACACAAGCCATACATGGGTCTGCAGCAGCAGCCATAATGTTGGGGAAGGCTACACCCAAACTTGAAACATCACTGTTATATAATTAGATCCATCCACACACCAAACACCTGTGCTGAGGTTATGTTCTCTTTCCCGCCTTTCCTTGGTGCATAAGTGCCATAATAAGGCTATATCTAAAAATAGATTTTTATAACCAAATATAGAATAGGCAATGAGTATATTCTCTCTTTTGTGTGTGTTCATGATTATTGAAGGGTTGGTCACTCTTCAACATGTCAAGTGATTTGAATGTTGAGCGGCTACTGATATGAAGGAAAAAAAGGTCAGAGGCAACTAATTTAAATTGGTTTATACACCTAGATATTAATTAGCTAATGAATTTGTACATCTTTATTGAATAGATTCTATGACCTGACTGTGCTGCTATGAAGTCCAGTATATCTATGTTTGTTGTACAACCACACACAACAAAATTACAGTAATTAATACTCACTTGGAAATGGTGATCTTCGTGCCAGACTCAGCCATGATCCTCTTCAGTGTGCCACCACCTTTGCCTGTGGTGATAGAGGAGGGAGGGCCATTAGAAGGTGGAATTGATGAGGTGAGAGGGTTGGGGGGGGGGGGGGGGGGGGGGGGGGGTTAGAGGGAGGGAAGAGGGCTGGAGAAGTAAGTACTGAGACATGCACACTCAATAAATCATAATAGCACAGGATACTTGGAGGCATGGAACTATAAAAAAAATAATAATAAAATTTTTTTTTTAATTTTTTAATTTTTTTTTAAAGATAGCTAAATTTTTTAAAGATAGCTAAATTTTTTAAAATGAAGGAATACTTTCCTTTTTCTTTTTTTAATAAAAAAAGAAGGATGTCTGAAACCAACTACTATTATTCATTCCATTCCAGGTTCAATTTCTGTTATGGTTGGGTTCAATGGTGCAGGAGTGGACATTACATATTGTATTTCCCCTGCATCTATTCATAACTGTGGGAGAGAAGTGATGGCTTGGCTGGTTGTAGAAGGAAGTTGACAGCATCGAGCTCAGCCTGAGGGCAAGAGAGCCATTGCTCATGGCCCACCTAACCACAACTCCTCCACTCCACCTAACCATAACTGTTCCACCCACACTCTTTCTTATTGGAACTGTCAGAATTCTGGCTGCAAAGTCCATTAAACAAACATTACTGCAGAGATATTATGATGCACAGGTGCAGAGATAGGAATAGAGGTGTGAAGCCATGTAAGAGTGTGTGGGGCCAATTCTTGGTTTGCATAATTCCAATAATAGCTACAGATGTTCAAGATTAGCAAATGGCTTTTCTATTGTATCATTGGAAATTAATAAAATTATTAACTAGTATATTCCACTCCAGGGCTGTATGCAGCTCAGTTGTAGAATTTTTGGTGGCCACACGTATTCATAGGCTCTATTGTTGTAGAGAATTGACATTCGCTGACTGTTACGATGCATTCATGCATATCATAATGTAAATGTGATCAAGTGGTGTGTATTGGAGCAGTCTATCTCTCTATCCCCTTCCCCACATCTCTGACACAACCGTAGGTATAATCCTGACATTGCCTCTTCCCTTTCACACACGCAGACACACACACACACACGCAGAGACACAGAGACACACACACACACAGAGACACACACACGCAGAGACACACACACACGCAGAGACGCACACACACGCACAGACGCACACACATGCAGAGACGCACACACACGCAGAGACACACACATGCTGAGACACACACATGCTGAGACACACACACTGAGACACACACACACACGCAGAAACACACACACGCAGAAACACACACACGCAGAGACACACACGCAGAAACACACACACGCAGAGACACACACGCAGACACACACACACTGCACGCGCGCCACACGCCAAAAATATCCCCAATAAGAGTTAGCAAGGTAGCTGTTCACAAACTAATAAACTATTAACTTTCATGGCAGAATAACTTACCAATCACTCTCCCGACCAGTTCGTTATGTGCCAGTATCTTCAGAGGTACGACAGGCAGGGGCTCGTGGAACTTGCTGCAAGGGAATTTGAGAGAAGGAGAAAAGAAAAGCAACAATTAATTGAGTCTGCCAGTGTGGACACACATTAGTGCATTTATGTTGGTCAAGCCATTTCCACTTATGCACTCAATCAAACATGGTCGTCATTTGGAAGTCTGGCTAGGAAACCACACCCAGATGAGGCTGGCCATGTTCCATTAGTCGATACTGTGCACATATTATGCATAGGTATTTATAAAATGATTGCTTATGTTATTCACACAGAGGAATATGTCGATTATTATGTTATTTCAGAGAATGCAATTAATAATTGTATTGTCATGTGCTTGGCAACAGGTTAGACATGCCCACATTATTTGTTCAGAAGTTGCCATGCTATACAGAAGGTTGCAGGACAAGACGGTCTCTTTGGTTTGCCATATATACATACTTGGACACTACAGTAATATTGGATGTTACGCCCTGAGGGCGTGCTTGCTAAGCACAAACGTGCAACAGATGAACTGAAAAACTTCATAATTTAAGAATTATACTATTAAATTTTAAGATTTAATCAAACAAGGCTTAATTGTTTGTTCTATAATTGATTTCATATGAAACAAATTCTTAAGTGAAGAGCATCTGGTCCTGGGTACAAGGGTCATGGGAACAGAGAGAGAGATATGGAGACATATTCCTGAAGAGATCAGTAAACTGATCCCAATGAGACTAAGAGGTCATTGCATTAAAGATGCATCAGCAGATCATATCACAGGAAATGGCTCAGTGGATGACCTCATTGGGACATGCACACACTGCCTCCACAGAGACCACATCATGTCTGTAGCAACCCACACATGTGCGTGTGCATGAGTCATGCCTGTAGTAACCCACACGTGCACTTGAGGGAGTGATTAGGACTAGAATTTCCAGTGGCTTCTCCCTTATGTCATTCCCTTGTGCAGTTCCTTGTGAGATATTTCTAAGATACTCTCATGAAAGTGAAGATAAAGTAAACTCCCAATCAATAATCTCTCTCTAATCAGAGTGTAAATGTGTTCTTACCTCCAATATCCCCCCCCCCCCCCTTAACCTCCCTTCTTAATCTAGTGTGGCTTGGACAACTTCAGGAAGTGGTTGATTGCGGCTCTCCTCACTCACTCATTAACTAACTCGTAACTTCCTCTGTTCCCCCACCAGCTCTTACTGAACGAACATTCACTGGAGAATTGCTTCAAGGAGATATGAATTATGTACACAGTACATTACAATATGGATCAAGTATTAAAGGGAGGGGGGGGTTATTTAGGTCCTACGTCCGCCACCACCCTCCCCTCCCCCAGAGATAGTCGAGTGGTATGGATCCATCAGAGGCCAAAGCTATAACTTCATAAAAGGAGGAGAGAGGGAGGGACTCCAAATTACCACTTTAGCTTCATAGATGAAAGGGTAGGAATTGTGTGGTTGTGTTCTCAAGTGAAGCTGCTTTCGGTTGCCAACTGCTGTTGGTCCCACTCATCACATTGAAGAGTAAACACAGAAAGAGCATGTGCACATTTCATCAATAGCACTCGCCGTTTTAATGCCCCCAGGGCAGGCAGTTCTTCCACAATTGCATATATCAGCGTCAGACCCAGTACTGCATGGTGTGAATGTATGATAGAGTGGTTCACATAATCAATCATATGAACTAGTGCTCCAATCAATCTTGTGCTGCTCCTTCGATATTTGAGACTATTTTGGGAACCGTTGCTTCAATCCACACTTCTGCTGCTGTTCATACTTTTGAAATATTTGTGGTGTGTATTGGGATGCTATAGTGCATGTAGTTAGCCTCTGACAGCCACTGCACCGGCGCCATTAGATGATTCTGCACGAGCTACACACCATCTGCCAGTAGTCTCATGAGAAGTCACTCAAGAGATGATGACCACACATGAAATGAATTATGGTCACTTAGCCATTGTCACTGATTTAACAATCAACCATAATCACTGATTTAGCAGCCTAATTAACAGGGAGAGACCTTCGTTGCCCTTGTTTTGTGAAAGACAAAGAGGATTCTCAGTTGGAGTTTATATCTCACTATAGCTCATTCAGGGAAGCATTATAAGAAACAGCCCATACTCCAGCAAACTTCAAGTCTCCCAAGTGTGGGGACACAAAAGATGGGCAGATCATCTCACATTACTACGGCTGCTACTTTATGCCACCATGACACACTGACGTATGTATAAGGAGAAGACAAGCAATGGTGGGTGCATCATTACTAGAATTACACTTACACAGGACATAGTGGACGCACTAGAGCTCAACACACACACACACACACACACACACACACACACACACACACACGCACGCACGCACGCACACCACCTCATGTTGCAAGATAAAATAGAAATGTGCAGAGCATTAGTATTCATGCTCTTACCTGTAGAAGTTAATGAGTAATGCAAGCTGCATATCAAGTTCTCAATTATTCTGGCAATGATTGAATTAGGATATCAAATTTGAACTTGATTCTTTTAGTTTCATAATATCTACTCGCATGATTACTGGAGCTTAAAGATCTGCCTCACCACAGGGGTGAGGCCTGATTGTGGTAAGATTAGGGGTAAGACATCGCAGGGTATCTGAAGAATTATTGGACAATGCTCACTATAAAAATTGATGATATCACAAGTGCCCAATGTTTTAAGTAGAAACAGGCAGGCGTGCCTACAATACTTCAAGGAGCCTTATAGAAGTCCATTAGCTAAATCACAGGTAATGTTTTAAAACACAAAGCTTTATACACACTAACTTATCACTAATTATGGCAACTGGTAACAGTGGAATGTTCCGGATTAGTGAGCCCATTGTTGCACCTGGCCTGAGGCAATCTTTATCTAGTTATGACCTACTCCTGGTCATGTCAGAATATCACGCAAAGTTACGCTAGATTACTAATAGGATATGTGCACAGTGCTGATTGATCATTCTACCTAGGGTTACTAGTTGTGGACACAGGAGCACCTAAAAAGTTTCGCTGGGATCCTCATCCAACCAACCTCCCTCTCTCCCTTCCTCTCAATCGTCCAATGAAAAATTTTGCCAACAATAAATAAACGCTCATAAGGCAATTAAAAAAACGCTCCACACACGTGTATGCTACTGAGCATCTCCTGGAGATTAAGGTTGCGTCTCCAGCATTCTTGGGAAATGTGCCAAAGACTACATTTATACATGCATGGAAGTTTATAGAGGGGGGGAGTGACTCAGAGAACATCATGCCCGCCAAGTTGAGATTGGATTGGACTAATTGTGCAAAACAGCAGGAAAACAAGCTGCACCAGGCCACCACTTCATTATCAAAACATGGAGTATTTCACACTAACACAACAACAACAGACTGTGTCTTGTGGTCTCTTCATGTTAGTACACACATGCATACCCACTCATATGTATATACACAAATACATACATATATTCATATGTATCATACACAATGTTTGGGTGGTGGAGAGGGGGAAAGATAGTTTGTCATAACCACGCAAACATTTAAACACGCCCTTATTATTTTAATCTTCTGGTCATTGCTACTACACAAAAACATTGATCAGACTCATGTAGTTTGATGGTTTACATTAAGTTGCTAAAAAGCCACACTCAGCATCAACAAGCTTCTCAATAAATTGCTTGCATATCTGGTTAGACCTGCAACAGTGGAGGGGTCGGCCCTTCAGTCAAAGGAAGTTGATTAAAACTTGCCTGATAAACAGGACCAGCTATGCTGACTTGCCTACACTAATGCTGATAGAAGTTGAGGGACCTGAACTTATATTAGTGGGCTTGGCAGCAAATACTAGATACTAGACATTTCAAAAGAAACAAAATCAGCTACTGCACACTCACTACTCAATTCATAAAGATACACAATGTTAATATTATCTTGAAAATTCTGGAGGGGGGCACGCACGCACACACACGCACACACACACACACGCACACACACACACACACACACACACACACACACACACACACACACACACACACACACACACACTCACCCAGCATCCATTATGTTGTTGGTCACGACCAGTTCGTTCTGCATGATCTTCATGATCTGATAGCAGGCCTCAGTGCAGCACTCTGGGGGCCCCACCGTGGTGATGGCCTGAGGGAGGGAGGGAGGGAGGGGGCAATGAGGATAGGACTATGGCACATGTGGACCAGACCATATGTACTGTGTCTGAGAAACCTACCATGTGGGCACACTACAGCACTATAGTACAAGTCTACGGACTGTATTATTTATATGTGCACACCACATGCTCATCATGTTATCAGTTAAAATGTAATACTGAGAGAATAAAAATTAAAAAAACTTCAAAAATTTATAGTAAATCTTTTTCCCCTTTATTTTTGTTGCTGACATATGAACTCATCCCTACATGCAGCGGCAGTTCCAATCACAGAATACATGAAGAGAGTGAATGCGTTTTTTTGGTTGCCAACATGGCCAAGTCAGCTCTGGGCTAGACTGAAACCACTTTCAGTGCATGCACCCACTCACCCGCCCACCCACACACATATTATCATGATCTCTTGTCCTCCATGGGAAAGAGGATATTGTGGTCATGTTCTGATAATTGGAAAGTACTTGAGGTCCAGACAAGAAAAGACGAAGTGTGTGTGTGTGTGTGTGTGTGTGTGTGTGTGTGTGTGTGTGTGTGTGTGTGTGTGTGTGTGTGTGTGTGTGTGTGTGTGTGTGTGTGTGTGTGTGTGTGTGTGGATATGGCAGAAAGCACTGGAAGCAGATGTTATGGGTGTAAAAAATCCATACTGGATGATCAATGAACCATAACTCCTGATCTCAGATGTAGTCAGGACAATTAAGTTCACCCCTTGGGAAGCGATGTTAGTGTTATGCTGTAAGCACAGATTATTGCTAAATTAATGAGGATCTAAAGCAAAGGAAATCAGATAAGAGTTGACAGTACTGCTTGGCATTTGGCTTCTCTCATCACTAACCTCTCAGACACAAGTTTTTAACAATTTCTCAGCTAAAGTTTCAACCAAACCATATACTTGAAGGGAGATCTGTGTAGTGTTAATGTAATATGTGATTAACAGTTGCCGTGCAGGGGTTGTGGTCAGCCACATGTGGGCAAAAGACTGTCCACTGTAGCCATAAAGTCTACCCCTTTCCAGTCAGCAGGTGCTTCGTTTACATGCACACAAGACTGCATGTGAGTGCATATGTGTGTTTGTGACAATTCAGGATTGCCAGGTTGGCATTTTTTTAATGCCACTTTTTTTTTTTTTAATATGGTATTTTTTAAAAGCTCTTTGGCATAATTTTTTTTCTTCTCATGGCATATATCTTGAATGTGGCTTCTTTTTGCTGCATTTTGGTTGAAAAAAATGGTTGGTAATGGGAGGAGCCAATGTTTGGGCAACATTTTTATTGGAACAGTGTGGAGCATTAAAAAAACAAAATAATAATAAATAAATAGATTAAAAAAATTATAATAAAATTAATTTTTTAAATCACCCAGTTTTCAAAAATTTCTTTCTTCTATTCGAAAAGAGAAGTGACAACCTAGGGTCTTTTTATGGTTGCTATAATGTGACTTTTAATGACTTAAAACAATTGTTTGGCATTTTTTGGGGTGGCAACTGGCAACCCTGGTGTGAGCATTATATCACCAAGTCACATGACCTACTTTTAAGAATTTTAATTCAACACTTCAAGTCATATGCTGATTATATATCAAAAGCCCCCAGGATGTGCCAACTATAGCTTGCTGTCCGACTGTGCACAAGATCACAGCAGACTCCACCCACTGTGGTGAATACACTGAACTGACACTGATCCTAATTGGTTCCAATTTGGAACCAAGATAACCTAATAAATGGCTGGCAAAATTTGGACAAATTAATTTAAAAAAAACACTCCTGACTTACAATTGAATTAAATTAATTATTATTGACCATGAGAAGTGGTCTCACTTCATTACAACAATTAGTTTAGAGTAGAATATGATGTGAACGCATTTTCTACCCTCTAAACACAGCTGGGAGCAACCACCACTCACACTGTATGTACTTCAAGAGATCTTGGTTATATTTACCAGAACTTTCACATGCCATGAAGACACGTACATTGCACACCAGCTGATTGCCATGATATCACACGTTCTTCATAACATTGGAACTAGTTGCCCCTTCTCTTCGGCCATTACACTATGTATGTATGCACAACTAAGACGTACCTTTTCTGTTGGGAGTACAAAATTTTAAGATATTCCTGGTGTGTGTTTGTGTGTGTGTATTATCTGATTATAAGTGGGACCAAGGACCAATTAAAGATGCCTGCCTGCCTGTTTGTTATGATGGCACAACCTGGGTAGTCAGTCACTTCTACAAAGACACAGTTCATGTTGAGGACACATGTAGCCTCTGGGAATGGCTGAACTCAGTCAATGTAGACATGCACCTGACCATTTACATATCTCAGACTAGATTAATGAATAACCTTTTAACTATTTACTTGTTACCTGCCAATCATTGAATGTCTCTTAATAATTTTAACTGTTTGTCTTTAGTGTGTAATGTGTTTGTACAAGTGTATACAAAAACATTGCCACTTATACATCACATATTCGAATATCTAATGCCCTCTCAATACAGCACACTAATTAAAGAACACCTGGCAAAGCCTAGACCCCGCAATAGCTGTTGAACTTTCCTTCAGTCAATTAAAGGATCGCTCCCCCCCCCCCCCCCCCCCCACCTCAATTTAGCACAACCAAAATTAAGCGATCACCCAAACGTTAATGGTTCAACATGAACAATAATTTTCTGGTCATAATTATACTATTGTTCAAATTCAAACAAAGTTCAATGTTGATACATAAAAAAACAACAACTATATTTAGACCTTTTGTGTTTGGATAAGCATGTTTGAGCAAGTGTAACTGAAAGAGTTAGGGCACATAATTACATATGATCTACATCATTTATTAGCCTAAAGCTGCATAGCTTCATTGTAGTGCAGAGGTCATAATGATATTGCTTGGTCAGGGAGGGTTTCTGGGATGCGTGTGTCTATACATTCAGAGATTAGTAGGGTATCATGGGTTAATGAAATAAAAGTTAGCCCCTCCCTCCTCGAATGAAAACTCTGACCTTACGAGAGCACACCCAATTGTAAAAGGCAACCCAAAATATCACAGTACATTTTCCACTAGCGATATATATTTTCCAAATATTGTATTAGCAATTCTTTTAACAGCAGTACTCTGTTGACCAAATGTTATATTACAATCCAGTGTTTAATTCAATCTGTACAAATTCATTAACCAGCTATTTATTAGTAAACTGGATTCAGTAGACCCTGTAACTAATAATTTTTAAAAAAAGATCATCCAATATTCCAGCCAGGAGCAGTATGCTGCAGTTCCAAATAAACAACACCTCAGGAGAGACATGTAGTGATCTGGTATGTGGCCACATCTATTAGGATACCAGGTGTCAGCAGCTGAGCTCCAGCCTACAGCACTAAAAGTAACTATGGAAACAGGGGGGTATGCAGTTCTCTAAATATTTCCAGTATAGCCCTAGGCTAGCAAGCACATTAGAGGAAGCAAGGTCTTGGAAGAGACGACACAAGTGGAATATGACATGCTAAATAAGAACAGGTAATATTTTATTGCCCTGAAAGTGGAGACTGCTTTGGTGTTGATGGTGTGGGTTCATCTCCGGGGAAACATGTCTTGCAGTTTGACCAACTGGTACAGTCATCAAAATACCAAAGAGGGAAAATTTCCCCATTACTTTGGTTTCGGCTGCAATGCTAATATTAAGGAAGTCACATGCATCCCTCATGCACCGAAAGAGAATTTAAAAATGTACAGATGCAGTTAATATCTTAATTATTTAAACAATGCAGTTAATATTTAAAATATTTAGCTAATTACAAACCTGATGGTCTGATCACTCCATAGAAGGTCTAAGAGGTTCAGTATAAATAAAAGGCACCAATGCAGTTAGCAAACATCTTAAATATTTAATATTGAAACCAGAGGGACAGATAACAAAGATAGTGGACATCTGCACTCCGACCTGGTTGCTTGCCAACCCTAACCACAGAGGGTTGATTAACCAAAAGTAAGGTCAAAAGATAGACTTCAATTAACTTCCAATTATAAGGACAATTTCAGCGCCAATAAAGAGCATTAGCCAAAAAAAAAAAAAAAAAAAAAATACCCACAACTAACCAATTGGCCAGCAGCCACTGCACTTTCAGGAGAGACTAGTCAGTCTCTTGAATCTCAAATATCTAGATGGTGATGGTGACTTTGCCAAGTGCTATTGGAAGAGAGAGAGAGAGAGAGCACTAGTGCCCACCCACTCAACACTGCACAGATAGAGCAAGTGCTGAGCATAATTCAATCAATCAAGGCAGCTGCTTCAAGAACCATCCACTTCTCACACCTACAGTCCATAAGGGTCTGTTTACTGCATGCTGGGCTTGGCTGTTTGCCATGGCAACACTTTCAAGGATCTTGCAGGCATCAGCGTTATGGTAATTAACACACAAAGCTTGCTGGTAATACAATTTATAAGTACAGATACATCTTGAGATCACTATTGTAGGCAAGGCAGTATTATTCCAGAATTGAATATTAACTGCTCAACAAAAAAACAAATGACAATCTTGATTCTAATCACACATTTCACACGGAAAAACACTAATACAACTCTTGTCTAGACACTAAAGCTTTATCAAATCAAATTGAAACAGAAAAAAAAGGGGTCAAAATAACTGTTGGTTTAGACAAGTATGTAACCATGGTAACTGTTTACTCCATTAGTGCTGTGGAAAGCAGCAAGAAATCATAACCAGGATTGTATATGGAAGTTCGGTTTAAAATTGGGTGTGGATGTGTGTGTGTGTGTGTGTGTGTGTGTGTGTTGGTTGTGGCTGTGGGCTACATGCCATGTAGAGCTGCACGGCTGACCTCACTGCCTACAGCGCACCCTGAGTGTGTGGCATGTTGCCATAACAATGTTAGCAAGTTCTTTGGTTGAAATAATGCAACGCAAACACTGAGTTCATGTGTGTGCATGTGTACCAGTGTGAGTGCATGCAAGAAGCTAGAAAATAAAGTATCGTATTGATCAACATCTTTTGATATGCATCCAATCCAAGAAATACATACTTTAGTGGCCAAAAATAACAATTATGTGGATATATATCATGGAGGAGTAAAACACTAAAGGCATAACATATCGCTAGTTTTAAGATGATATTACCTTCTCTGCAGTTCTCTCCCCTGCGATGGACATCCACTTTGGCCTTAGTGATCTGGGTGATCATCCTGATAGTGGCCCCCTCCTTACCAATGATGGCTCCCACCATGTCCCCGGGCACCAGGATCCTGAGAAGGAAATGAAAGTGTGTTTGTATATACAATAAATATCCACCTGGTACCATGGCAACACTTCCCCCACCAAAGAACCCAAGAGTGAGGTACAAGTGGAGGAAACTGTTATTTGACATCTCTTTGACTGTAGAAAGTCTACAAAAGCAATAGGCATGTATTGTAGGGGTGTGGCTTCAACACGTGTACAACAATGCATGCGATAAAATGTATGCAAATGAGGAACAGGTGCCATTTAAAAATTTTTTTAAAGCTTTAGTCTTCTTTAAAAAAAATTAAATCATCAACCTACAT
Organism: Lycopodina hypogea; assembly: GCA_963969325.1. NCBI lineage: Eukaryota > Metazoa > Porifera > Demospongiae > Poecilosclerida > Cladorhizidae > Lycopodina > Lycopodina hypogea. The sequence goes on from OZ017788.1 coordinate 6,099,013, forward strand.
AGTCGTTAAAAAAAGAAGGTTGTGGTCTTATAAATACATCAAGACAATTTTTTCACATATTTCTCTTTGTGGCACTAACCAATAAATTGAACATTAGAAAGCATGATAGACCAAAAGTATGACAGACTGACCTACATCCTCTGGAGGGACTCTCAAGTGAAGTGGATATGGACGACCACTAAAGATTGCTTTCTGTCTTGATGCATTGTTTTGCCCTTAGAATTGTAAATAACACAAGCACTCCGGCCACTCTGAGGATGGCCCTATCAACACATTAGTGGCAGCTGTGTGTCTATCAACACACCAGCCAAATATTGGCTCACCCTAGTCATCACGGATACAGATTATTTCAATATTAAGTGCATAAATTACAAAAAAACTCATTAATATTTCAAGCTCTTCATTGTGTATGCTGTTATTGAAGTATAATTATAAAAAAATTTTTAAAAATTAAAAATTAATAAACAACACTGCAGTGATCAGCAGAAGAGCAGTCTTATTACACATTCCTCAGACAGAGCCATTGAAGGTTAGGGACTACTAGTCACTATGAGCTCCACATCCCAACCAAGCCAACCAGTGCAGATAGAAAGAAACATTGCATCACCCAGAAATGATTGCATCATACATGAAAAGATGGGCAGTTGTCATGTAGGTGCTCTAGGCCAGCTGTTTCATCAGTCTGTTAGGCTGCCTCTCAACACCCCAGAAAGAGGTGTCAAGCTTTCCAAAAAATAGATAAAACTCTCCCATCACTGAGTTCTGCTCTAACCCTTCTTCACTTAGACAGGCAGGGAGTTGAGCTCCTGGTTAGATAACCCTCAGAGCAGGTACTATGCAGCAACTGGAGGGAAGGGAGGACAAGGTAAGCTGGCCACAGCAGCAGAAGTCACTTCTGAACAAGCCATTCCCTATGTTGGGGGTAACCTCATCATTAATAGGGACCACTCCTTCACTTACAGAAACATTCTCAACAACAACACTTAATTAAAAGGGAACATTCAGTTTTATAATTTTATCGCCCATTGGGACAGGTCTTTGCTACTCACCAAGGAGCCTGGATTATTGAAGGAGAAGCTGCAACAGATTGTGCTGACAACCTCTATGGGATGCATTAGAGGGAGGGTATGCATGAGTTTTGTGTTGCCAAAGATGTAATTTTCATGTAAGTGAAAGTTTCATGTAGAGGCAATATCCACAGGCCACACCTAAATGTGCTGCCATAGTAACTCCACCACTGTGAAACATTGGTGACTAAGTTTGTTGTTTAAAAAAATTAAACAAATAACAAATATTGGGAAATGTGAGTGTATGAACCTGTGGTATTCATGTTAGGAATCTATAGAGCCAATCATTCTTGTGCAACAGAATATACACATACAGAGTAGTTCTGCCAGACTATTTGCTGCTGTCCTCAAGGTCCAGATGAGGATAGAAACATGACCACACATGTTCTCTGGCTAATACCATGACTGGGACAGGCTAGGGGCTAGGGACTGCTCATGGCTTCTAGACTTGTGGCTATCTCATCAAGCATTGTGGTCATGGAAGATGTCTTGGTATGATCAGTTGTGATGTGTGTGCTGCACTACCTTAGAGGGAAGTCACTATTCTTGCCAGGAGAGGATGGGATTCCTGGAGATGTCTTTCGAGGAGTCACACCTGCTCGGAGGCCATTCAAGCCCATGTCCACATACACAAGCTGTGGAGATAAGGAGGGAAGGGAGGGGGGGGGGGGGGATGGAAGAATAAAATAGAAGAGAATAGATTTCACACACCTGCCACACCTTCCCTTGTGCTTAGACTATTCAGGACCACCCACCAATCCCATTGCATTGTGTGGTAGCTATCTCATGTATTCCCCTGTCAAACCTAGCCCACCCCAGCTCAGCCCACCCCAGTTGGGGGCACACATCATCCATGAAAGAAAACACACTGACTGTGTTTAGCGTACTAATACAAAGGGGGGGGGGAAAGCGATCAAGCTAGAGTGACAAGGGAAAGTCCCTTTCAAGAGCTGCCAAGAATGCACCTTGCCAGTCAAAACTAACTGATCAATATTTCACTACTAATATTTCTCCCCCCACCTCCCCTGACACACTAAAGCATGCTCAGAAGGGTGGGCAGACATGACAAGGATGATCAAGTACAGAACAGAATCCACATTAGCTGTGTCTATGTCTGAACTAGTGATACACGAAATCATTGGCTAACGTGTTTCTCTCTTACTCGGTCTACACCATGCCCTCTGTCCATACCTTTACTCCCTCCCTCCCACTGCCCACTCAACTCACCCGTGGGAAAAGATCCCCTCGCTCTCCCATTTCAGTGACCACTCGTTGGGCCTGTTCCTGTGTCTCGTATGTAACGATGACCTTATTCATCCCGTACTCAGCTGTGTGGGGTGGACATGAACATATGGAGAGAGAGTGCATGTTACAATTGACAGACCTAAAAAAATAGGATTTACAAACAAAGATAGTTATTGAAGCAAGCAACTCCAGGCAGGATGTTTATAGAGGGTTAAGGCTGTATGCGGCCAACTAAACACACAAACAAAATGATAAATAAATAGTAGAAAATATAAACAAACACATTAACTAAGGATAAGAATAAATAAACCAATGAGGGAAAAGGGAAGGGAGACAGGGAATTCAATAAGTAAAAAAAGCAAATAAAATAAAAACCAATTAAGAAAATACAAAAGTAAACCAAAAAAAACTCCTTTGATCTTCAACCATGATTTTCAGGGGTTTTCTCTCCAACACACACCACACACACAATCTGTTTCAAAACAATTATTTCCCTCAAACCCTAAGCCATAATTTAAGATAAACTATGTGATCAAATGCAAGGGGATTGGTTGTCAGGCAGTAACTAAGGGGAGTCAGTCAAAGAAACACACATAATTTATGAGTAAATTTTTCTGCTTCATTTGTGCAACTGGATGCTAAACAAAAACGTCCCCTTTCATTCCATGGGCAGCCCCAGAGATAAGTCGTTGTTTCTCTACTGTACATGTTTCTTATCAATCATCTGCTCATAGAGAGAGAACTTACCCTCTTCCACCTCCAACTTTAGAATTGGAGTGATCGTGGACATGTACTGCTGCACCATCTGCAAGGAGAGAGGGAGGGAGGAAGAGAGAGAGGGAGGGAGGAAGAGAGGGAGGGAGGGAGGAAGAGAGGGAGGAAGTGAAGGAAGTGAAGGAAATGATAGAAATGAGGGAAGAGGAAGGAATGAAATAGAATGATAATTAAATGTCCTTAAATTCTCAAGCACAATCTAAATAGGAAGACAGATATGGTCTCCACTCCTCAATCACTCAGTACTCACATTAGCAGCACACACACAGGACGACCAATTAAACTACAACATTGCATTAGTTTCTCATAAGTCACAACACACCACATAGGTAACACAGTGAATTGAAGCATTGGAGATAGATTCAATTTCAAATTTTAGATCGGAATAACTTCCCACTTGTCTATGTACACTAAGGACTGACCCCAAACCTCTAGCTAGCAGCATTGATCAACCTCCAGTGCTCATGAGCTCCCAATAGCATGGGATAAAATTCTTTACCAGCTGCGTATAACCAAACCTGTTCTCTAGGGAGCCCCCTCATTAATCACACGGCCAATATCATAATTCTATCCTTCATATACCGACTTTTAACCACATACAGCCTCAGGATGTTTTCTAGTTTTGGAAATTAACTAATTAAGTTATCATTATTTAATTACACATAACAGTAGTTGAAGATGCATGTGTTCATAAGAGACGCTCTCTCACACATGTTGGCACCTGTACTGTCTCTAGAGTCCATGGAACAATGTAGCAGTAGAACAGGAGGGAGGGAGGTTGGGGAGGGTGGGGAAGGTGGCAAATAAAGGCAGAGAGAAAGATTCCCTCTCCTTAAAGGTGCACACTTCACAGCTGTAGTTACGTTGATGACTATAATGGTGGCTGGGCACATCCAGGGTCTACCTACCAACAAGGATAGCATGTCAACACTGCTTGTCCCACCTCCTGCAAGACAAGAGATATACTTTAGTTCCTCTAGCGTTTCCTCTGATAGGCAAAGACATGTTGTCTAGGCAACAAATGATCCAAGTGGAGACACAGGTGCCCTAAATGATCCCAGACGTGATTCAATCAGAGAATAGGCATTGAAAAAGAGCAGCTTTTGATCTTGTGAAATTCAGCTCAGGTTACAAAATGCACAGAAGGTATAAGAAGAGAAAGTTTCAAGTATCCAGGCATTCCCACCCCCTGAATGGTCTTGAAAAACAACAACTAACAGAGGTTGGGACAGTCTGGTCCACATTTGTGTTGGAACCACTTTAAAAGCCAGAGGTCATGTTGTCTTGGCCCAGAGGCCATGTTTTCCTGTGTTGTTTGTCATGTACACTCCTATGTTTGGTGTGCACTTTCTCTAGTTTACAGGCTTTTCAGGCAGCTGCTTCTTTTCCATTTTGTGGTTGTTCTTGTGAAGTTGATCCTGTGATCTGATGGTCAGAAGGTCTTATTTAGTGGCTATTTAGTGGTCCCTATCCCCTCACTTATTATACTCCACAAACCTGTGCTCCAAACAGCTTTGTAACACGCCCATTTCCAAGAAACCAAAAGTTACGTCAGGATTTGATTTTGTATCTTTTGTTCCATTGATAATGTCCACATAATAAAGATGTACATAATAAAGATGTGCAGAGTCACTCAAGCCGTCAACTACACAGGGCTGGCTGGCTGCCAACAATGTCTCCTGCTGAACAGGTCTTGCTCTATGCTCTGGATGACTTGGAGGCAGAAGGTTCTCTACTAAATGTGTGTTTTGCTATGCTGTGTGTCCATTGTAGACAACAGATTTCAACTGTCATTCTTTTCAGTCAGTCAGTAGTAAATGAGGCACAACACACGAGCCTCAACAGACAACTCTCAAACAACGGCAGCACCACAACAATTTTCTTTTAGAAGTTAAGCTCTCCAGAGGTCTCTGTCCATTTTTCTATCCTTATTATCTATATATCTATGGTTCTCACTGCTCAATCACTTATTTCAGCTTCAGCAACAGCAACACTTACTAGCGCCACAGAACTCCTTCCCCCCCCCCCCCCACCCCCTTATCTGTAGATGGTTTTAAGCTTATCACATGTAGCATTACTTTCCATGTGTATCTGGTCTTCTTGTTGTTTTTTGTTGTTGTGTGTGAGTGTGTGAGTGTGTATGTCTACTTTTTTTTTGGTAATTCAAACTACGGGTCAAGTTAGAAGTAGTCCATTACACTTCAAAGAATGTGTTGTCCCAGCATCTTCAGTCTAATTAGCCCCCACTTGGAAGGAGGAGCAGTGGTATTTGTTGACAAAGGAAAGAGAGAAAATACACTCACAACTCTCGGCCTTATTTGAGGAACAGCTTTGAAACTTTTTCCGGTGAACTCACACATGACTCTGTGTAAACCCTGATCGTAACTCCCATTCAGCATGTCCCTTAGTCTTGAGACAATCACTAGGGCTATTGTCCTGACAACACAGGACCAGATTCAATGACAGTCTATACTACACATGCAAGTATTCACAATATTCTGGAGTTGGCCCCTCATGTATACTACTCAATGGAAACACAACACACAGCTTGTACATTTACTAATAAAATTTTTTTTTAAAACATAAAATTAAAAATAATAATAATGATAGTATTAAAAAAAAAGAAGTTTTTAATTAAAAAAAAAAACAATAAACGAACAAAAAACCGAAAGACAAAAAGAGCGATTTTCCTGAAAGTAAATGTGCTCCTGAAGTATTATCGTATTGTGTTTAATATTTTTGTACATTAAAAGGCCAATAACTCAATCCACACACACAAGCTAAACATTTTGAGGTGACTTTTGCGACCCAGGCTGATGTCCTTGGAGATACTTTTTGAAATTTTGGTAAGGAAAAAAAAAGACAAGAACTTCCCTGGTGGACATCTAAGAAAAGCCTCACACTCCCACCCACCCACCCACCCACTGACCATGAGGAAGAAAGAAACTGCATCTGTAACAAATAATCCCAACCTATTCCCCAACAGCTGTTTGTTGAAACTACACGACTCTAGAGGACAGAGCACTTCTGGAAGTGGAACCCTCAGGGAAAAGGAAACACATTGGGGAGGGGAGGGGGGGGGGGGGGGGGGTAGACCAGATCATAGGAAACTAAGTACCCAGCAGGGTTGGTTTGGCAGTTTCTCAGGTGAGTAATGATGTGCACTATGGAGGGAGTGCTTGAACTGAATAAAGATAATCTCTACCAAGAAAATTCAGCAGAGGGATTCTTGAAAATCTGCACATTTTGATACCGGAAAAGACGAGTATTTCTATCAAAACGACAAGTCCTGATAGGGACCATGGCATGGAAAATGAAATGACAATTATTCAATTAATTCCTGAGAAAAAATGAACTGTGAGTAGTTTAGTGCATGTTATAACATGTAACAATTAGCCTATACAAACACACGTCCCCATGACGATGAAATGCCGTCACACTTGGCAAGGGCAACAACAATAATGAAATTAAACCAATTTAAAACAATTGTACAATAATGCTAATGAATGGAAGTGAAGTGCTCTGATTAGGATTTCACGGAAAGGGATTGCAACCATGGCAACCATCCAAAAGAGGATATCAATTAGAGTGGCTCCACCCATACACAGCTAGTTTTCCCACAATTAGCCATGGGGTTATCTACACCACTGATCGATGCCCCCCCCCCCCCCAACCCACCTCCACTAATATAACCACGAATGAATACTAACCATTCTGCCAAGGAACAATTACTTGCATATTTGTTTCAATACTCATGTACAAACATGCATCAGACCAGTAGCTGCCGACATTGCCATCCATCCAGGATATGAGTTGGAACAGAACACAACATTTGGCAATAACCAATAAGAGACAAGGCCTCTTAGAGATGATGTGGTGTGTGGTGTGGTGTGCCCACATAGCTCACACACGGGGAGGAGCAGTGAAGCTACTGTGACAGTCACAGTCAGCATTACTCGGACAAGCTTGAGGAAGGAAGTGCACCAGGTCAGAGTACAACTAGTTCAGCACTGCATTCTGCTGCAGAATAGTTGCAGTTGAGTTGCCACTTGCAGTCAAAAGTAATTCAGCCTTTGGTTGTTAGTGGGTGTTATATTTTTCTGATCAGAAGGTTTAGTAAAGTCTATCAGAAGGTTTAGTAAGGTCTATCAGAAGGTTTAGTAAGAGGTTTAAGTCCTCCATATCTCTAACTTGTCCAACCCAGAAAATGTATCTCTTGTCACTCAAAGCAAGTATATATAACTATACCATGTATATGCATAGAAAGTGTTTCCAAACTAAAAATAGTATAATAAATGAGATGTTATTACATTTTCTTCATATAATAATTATATATAAAACATAACAAAAATTTCCTCCATAATATCATAATTTCTATTCCCACGATTAGACGCTCACCTGGAATGTGTACGATGGAGGAATATCGTTCACTTCCACTTTGCCATGTTGAACCTTACGCCTAGATTAAAAAAATAATAATAATAAAAAAAAAGGCATCACATGATCACAACGAATAATAATTTCAACAATCATCAATTATTTCACTTCCACTTTCTCGTGTTGAACCACACGCCTAGATAAAAAAAAGGCATCACATGATCACAATGAATAATGATTTCAATAATCATCAATTAGTTCAATCTATCTAACTAGCTGGCCTTGAGAATAGACGCCACCATTTACAGGACAAACATGTTGTGTAAACTCCAGGTGTGGATACACGTAGCTCAACAATAACTTTCACCACAGCTCCAAAATTTATTCTTTTCACTCCAGTCCTGGCTCCTTATAGACTGACTGGACTATTGCATTAGTCATTACTGAATGATTAGCTAATGAGTCATGACAACAAAATAATTCAATTACAGAGTAACCTTCAAACTAAGTGGAGAATTGTTTTGATGCTATTTGTTCCCTCATTCAATCCACAGTCACTTGGGCCACTGTCTGTTGCATGCAGAGACCTCAGACGCTACACCTCACTTGTAGAGATTCCTAAATTAACTAACCTACATATCTCTTGCCCTTTGCTTCTTTCTACATTACACATTTCTCTCTACATAACTTATTTCTCTCTGGTGGTATCACAGTCATCTTGCTATGCATATTGCGCTCATGGTGTCGCTAGGTAGCCAGGAGTAGGTGGTCCACTCCACTAGCACGTGTCATGATTTCATTCACTCTTATTTACTGTGATGTTTCCAATTAAACTCATGATGGTGTTGCTTTGGTTTTAGTAAGTGCACACCCAGACATTTGTTGAAGTATAAACAATCAGAACATTGCGTTTCTAATCTACAAGCCAAGGCAGGCCAAGGCAGGCCAAGCCAAGGCAGGCCAAGCCAAGGCAGGCAAACTAAAAATCCAATCAAGTTTCCTATCCAAACTGGACCAGGTTCATTTTGCACTATAAGCAATCATGAGGTACTGCCCCTAAAAGTGGCACCAACCACAGAGTAGCAACAGCTCCCTCAGTCTGAAGGAGTGGGTGGGTTGAGGCAATAGCCTGCAGCTATTACATTGAGACTCAAATATCTCCAATCAAGCACTAGATTTCTGTAAACATCCATAAAGCACATCATGGGTGTTTACAAGCAGTAAAAACCACTAAAACTTTGTTGTTGCCCCCAAGGTGATCTAGGATTTGGGAAGGGGGACAACATCAAACAAAAAATTACAATATCTCGTACATAGATGGATGTTATGACCGTATTAAAAGGGAATGATCCGAGTGATGAGGTGGCATTAGCAGACTCAGGAATCCAAACATGACAACTTGGAATTTTTAAATTTTCTTTGGGAACAATAGCTGAACAACTCCAAGCAAAATAGTACCTTCCCTTTGAAAAAAAATATACCAAGTCAGCACCTTGTGTGATCTTGGTTTGATTGGAATGCTTGACTTGGTGGACACTTTCCAGTAATAACCAACCACACTGAACCAGCAACTCATCTCACCAGTGACAATACTTTACTACTGAAGTTTACAATGCAACTATAATTAGTTTTCCCAATCGAATACCACTATACCATTGCACATATAAAAAAACAAAACAAACTAGGGTGCCTATATCTGACATCTTGCCACAACTAACTTCCTAATCTGACTGGCATCCATCCAGACTTCCATCTACTTACAGGACAAGAAACATTTATAGTTTGCTCAGCAAATAACACCAACAAACATAATTTTTTCTCCTGCAGGAATAATTGTTAAAAATAGATATACAGATTTGCAGACTTTTAAATTCTTGTACAGGATGATCAGGCACTGCAAATGAAAGACAAAGTCAAGACTTTCTACGGTGCCATAGCCAGACTTGCAAACTGAAGGTATTGAATTTTTTCCTTTACCCGGTGTGACAGGACATCTCTGCCCTGCAAAATCTGTACCCTTTTTTTTCTGTACGCATGCCCATAATGGTTATTTCTTGTGCGAAATCTGGGCCTCCCTTCTGGAACCTTTGATTTTTTTCAGTGTGGCATGGCCAGAGATACCTTAAAATAAATTTTCATTTTGGTTAGTGAGGCACAGCTATAGTTTGCTATAAATAGGTTAAACAATACCACATTAAATTAAACGTCAGTTCCAGAAGGTAGGCATCAATTTCATACAAGGCAGAAGTGGCCCACCAGTGTATAGGTATCTAAAGATATGACACACCAAATTTAAAAAATATATTTATAGATATTTAAAGCTATGCCACTAATCCAAAAAATTATTTATAGCTGCCTAAGTCTATGCTACACTAACAAAAAACGTGAGTTCCCAAAAGTGGGCACAAATCTTGCAGATGGCACAGATTTAGCGTGATAATTGTTTCATACTGCTTCACTAAGAAATATATTATCAATTAGTAAGGAGAAAAAAAGGCACAATAGGCAATACATTTTTTGGCACCCTAATTAGCATCTGCCCAGTATATAAGGGTGGTACTCACAAAGTAGTACTCAAAACTAATTAAGAGAGTTCAACTTTCTGTACCCTGTTTCACACTGCTTCACTAAGTAATACATGTTCAATTAGTAAGAAGAAAAAAATTTTTTGGCAACCTAATTAACATCTGTCAAGTACATTAAGGTGTAATCCAGGTGGTACTCAGAACTAATTAAGAGAGTCAAAGGAGCAAAAAAAATTTTTTCTTCTTCTTCGGGAGACTATCCTTAAAGACTGCAAGAATCAGCCAAAATGAATCTAATTGAAAGTTGAGGTTCATATTGAACTTAGCTACTTGTTCTAATTCAAGCACAGTGGAGGACAGCATACTTATTGCACATGACCAGTTGCAGAGATATTAAGTGATCATTCATGGTCGACTGTAAATCCTAACCAAACTTTTAACTAGCCCCACTATCCTTTTCTGAATTCATCTGAGCAATGACATTACACTGACATTATTGTACCTGCAGCTTCCATTCCATACATACAGACATACATACATATACTGCACTTAGAATGGATTGGAACCAAATAAAATTTGCAAAACAAAAAATTATAAAGTTGAAATATGCAAAGCAATTGAGTTTAGAAACGTACCTGGAGCTTAACCTTTGCTGGTGGGAAGGTTCCACAATCATTGGGTGCCCAAGAAGATCAGAGCCTGCAACAAATGTAATCACAAACATAGAACAGATTAAGTTCACTTAATTACTTTTGGTAGCCTGAATCAGGTATTACTTGGATGAATTATTACTTTTCTTGCACCACTAAGCAATAGCTGGCAGCATAAAACACATGAAAAAGATTTATATTTGTGAAGCTAACATTGCAGAGTGCATATTTACGCCACCCCTCCCCCTTTATCATAGCTAACTGGCTGTCAAGCTGTTCATGTCAAGATCTAAGAATCATTTGAACTATATCTTGTCTATTTGTAGTATAACAATCATCTTGCTCAAGCACCACTATTTACTAGCTAACTACAACTAGTCAACGCTTACCATTCAATTCCCGCATAGCTTCATCAGCGGATAATGGAGACTCGTACTCAACGAAAGCGTAGCCATTCTTCATTAGAACTTCACGAACAGGACCGTGCTTGCAGAAAAGCGTCCGTATAGCCTTCTCGTCTCCCTCGGCTGAAAGATTTCCCACATAGAGTTGCGTCATGGCTGATCTTCACTGTATCCTTCAGGAGAATATGAATTCTGCAACACTTTCGTTTCTGCTAGCTGAACGATCTGCAAGCTGAGTAGAAATGCCGGAGTGATCTATAGCGGTAGCCGCAACATCAATACAGGACAAACAAAAAACTTTTAAGCTAGCTGCAGAGCTACGAAACTGCAACCGCCTGGTAAAAGTGATGTATCTTGCTAGAGTTCTATCTATGAACAAGGGGCGTTGACCGCGCTCTAAACCAAAACCACACCAAAAGTGAGCACTATTCCGGATGCAACAGGTAATCGGGAGGCAATGAGGTCATAGCGTGACTTAAAAACCACCAACTCGTAGACTTCCTGTATTAACCTGAGGTTGTGTCTCCCCCCTCTTTTTTTTTCTTCTACAGATATTCAGCTAGAGATTGTGAAGCTTGTGGGGTCAAGAGATTGTGTTCATATTGGGACCAGAAGGGTTACAATGCTCTCTTTCTATTGCACTTCTGTTGGATGGCACTGCTAGAGTGAACTGGTCCCAGTTCAACCTCTTTCTTACCATTAAATGATATGCATATATTTGTACTCAGTAAAATTATCAAATGTTACTGACATGATTCTAAAGAGTTGTGTGGTATGGATGTGCCTGGGGCCAAGGTTCAGAGGTTGGAATAGACTAGTGTCAAGGGATCATTTTATATCAACTATAAATGCTGAAAATTTCATATGATCATGATTTCCCTTGAATAGATTTAACTACTCATAAATCAGCAGGAGTGTTGAACTTAAACTAAAGGATCATCATTTAGTTTTGGGTGTAAATACACCAGTTGGTTTCTCTCTTAGAGATGAGAAATGCAGTTGGTTTCAGTGAACTTTAATGTAACCTGCTGGACCTGTGTGTCGGCCAGTGATGCCATAGGATGTAGCTATGTAGGTGCAATACTTCCTCTCCTCCTGACTTCAAAACTGAAATCCCAAAAAACCTTTCCTGTATAACTGTGAGAGAGAAATGTTCTGGGTCAGTGAATAAGTGAGAGGTTATCTCAGGCCAGAAATGTCAGTTGGTATGCTTATGTCTTCTAAGCTTGCTACACTGAGAGCGTCTTTCCCATTTATGTAAACCCTAGTCTTGACCACACCCTTTTTTATTATTTGGTTGCATTCATTAAGAGGAAATAGAGTTTGTGCTAAAATCATAATAGCTGATATCTTGTTGAATTTTTCTGATCATCAAAAATTTGAATACTCTTGTCAGTAAATTAGAAGATCTAAAAAATAAAAAATAAAAAATAAAAGAACAAAGGGTTAAATGTATCCTCAATATCATAAAACATGCTTTAAAAAAAAAAAGAGGAAAAAAGACACAAGTGTAACGGTGGGTTTTCTGCCATGGGTACACTCATGCATTAGGATTAGTACACAACATGCATTAGGATTGATTGGGGGGGGGGGGGGGGGTGGGTGGGTGGTCTTACCTATAAACTAAACAGAGTGTCCTTTAGTAGGGTGTTTGTTGCTGGTGAACTAATCACTGTGAATGGAGTTGGTTGAAACAGAAGCTTGGACAGGTCTCGCATGCCTACACTGAGTGCCTGTCTAGATGATGTGGTGTGAAATCTCCAAGCCTCAGGTTTGTTTAATAGGAAGGAAAGGTGTTGTGGTTCTGGTTTTAAAGGCTCCCATGGCTTCTCTGTGCTACACCACATGACTATAATTTTAATTGAATCGGATAACCACACCAAATCAACATGAAAGTGACTCAAGTTTCCTTGGTAGACTGCTTGCCGCATTTTTGACCTTGACAGATGCTTCAGTTGGTGATGTAATAATACAATGGGTACTGGGGCTCTTTCCAAATACAATTACTGTGTGCGTGTGTGTGTCAGGATTCTCTATTAGGGTCTGAGGTAGCTGTGGTAATTCAATAATTGTGTGGATATCAAGGGACTCAGCACCTGCTCCAGTGAAGTGGTCAATCACTTCTCTGGTTTCAAACTCCAATTCTGACAAGCTCTTAGAATTTGAGGTATATGGGCCACTTCATTCTAATGGCAAATGCATTAGCTTTAGTTAATTAAGCATGGAAGTAGTCAAGTGGCTCCATGACCTGGCTGCACAAGAATTTGGCATGGTTTCCCTCCCAATTTTTAAGAGCAGCACTAATGAGTAATGTACATTTAATAGTACATAGTAATTGTTTACTGAGTTATTGACTATAAATCTCCACAGTTCTAGTTACAATACTAATCGCAGCAATTAATCAATAGTTAATTACGTGAGTTGTAGTTTAGATTTTAGCCTTTATTATTTGTTACCTTTTAGGTTTCTTCCTGTCTTTGTTAGACTTGCAGCACTCCTACCTACACAGGGACAATTACCTTCGACCTGCAGATAATCATGGGGGGGGGGGGGGGGGGGGGCGAAAATGTTGGAAGAAAAGGTATGCTCAACTGTATTTAATAAGAGAACACAGCCAGGATAATAAAAATTTTTTTAAAAATTGATAATTATCAGTTATGAGCTTGTGAATAATAAGTAGTAATTTATGTATTTATTCTGTTCTTCTTTTTGGTTTTTGTTGTTGTTGCTGATTTGATAGACCCAGAGTTCAATTTACTTTTCTAACAAACAAATATATTTCCAACTGGTTTAACCTGGCATGCCACCTACAAGGGGAAGTACCAAAGTTTCCATTGTGGTCTGTAGCCCACAACTTTTTCAGACATACCACAGCACTGGTGGTCAAAGTTTGCCCAGACAGCCACACACTGTCCCATACTGCCCTCATAGGTTTGACCCTTGACCCTCACAACATACAGGAGGAGCAGAGGGGTATGCGCAAGAGCTGCTCAATCCTTTCAAGCACAGGGAGGGTTGCACATGTGCACCAGAATCAACAGTAACTAACATAATGGGATGAGGTCAGAGAGCAAGGAACATTATAAGCAAGTGTGGGACAGACAACAGCAGTAGTAGTAGTAGCAACTCTCAATCATTAGGATGTGGTTTCTATTGCACTTAAATGTCCTACCCTTCCCTCTCTTGCACCAATAATAAAACCAACTAATTGCTCTCAAAAGTGTGATTTTGCTTAAAACATTGCTCAAGAAGTGTGTGTGTGCACTGCCCGGTTGAATCCCTCTCTCTCCCCTCCCTGTGTGTCCCACCACATCCCTACTGCAGTGGTGTGTGTGAGGGAGTGTATCAGGTGAATAATGCCTGTCCTGCTAGGGGATGTCACCACCTGCACAGACACAACTGCCCACCACTAGCCCTGGCCCTAGCATGTCTCCCACTCTGTGTCTGTGCCCACAGTCAGACGTGACAGGATGAGCATGTGTGAGTGACATGTTGACTGAGGAATCCATGTGGGGAGAGTGTTATTTTGACTACATTCATAAATATAATTATATGTACCAGACTAACAACTTCATCTGTACTGTTTTCTTATGTGCTAATCACATGGGCATCCACTTTCCCGCAAGTGAACTTTCAATTATTTCATCAAGTGATGGCAGAGAAGGCATTCTTTAGTGGATGTATCTGTCTGGACTCTTTATTTCACCAGTCACAAATATATATGGTAGCTTTCACCTGCACTGCCGAAGCATAATCAAGTGCTCTCTAGTTCCTTATGATTTGAACATGCAGAAGGCAGTATTAATTATTGAGAAAATGAATTCCAGTTCACGTTATATCATAAAGGCACAAGGGAAGAAATGGTCCCAAGTAAGAGTATGAGGAGTAACAGAAGAAAGAGCCATTATCTGCTGGAAAACAGAATATTAACGCATAATAAGTGTAATATTGAAATAAATGGTGTATCGCCTGGTGCCAAACATCCACTTTGAAATATAATTGTTAGGACGGCACTCACTCAAACAAACGACACACATATTATACCTCAGAAAGTATTGCATCGCTATGAAATATATAGATAGTAATGAGGGGGTTTATTGTGCGAGTTAAAAAGATTTTTTTAAATTTTTAAAAATTCTACAGAAAAAATTGATCAAGTTTCAGTTTGACATTAAATATGCTATGTATGCAGTATGTAACACCACAAGGACCAACCATCTAATACATTTTTTTTTTGTATTTCTTTCAGATTTTCCTTATATATTATTAAGGATTTAATCCTATAAATAGCACTACTTTAACTTGTCATAGAAACTTCTATTTCTGGTTTGTCCAATATCATCTCGTGTTACGACAGAGTCAACTGGTCTTATTGCCAATACTAACCACAATCACTTCCATCTATAACATCTGATCCACCACCATCCAAGTTAAGCTTTTATCTTTTCTTTTTTTGTGTGCATGCTTCTTTTTTTTTTTGTCATTTTTTGGGGGGAGGGAAGAGGCGAGATTAGGTAATCAACTAAACTATGCTATTTTTGGTTTTCATCCTCATTCTCATTCTGTAAATTTTATACATTGTATTTTCATCATTTATGCGTTTATTGGTTGAGTTGCCCATTAGTTATCCTTATTGTTGTCATTAATTATATTATTGTAAGTGTTTCATTATCATTTTCATGTGTACATAGTGCTTTATCTGATGTGTTGCCATTGTTACTGTGAAGTGACTATTTTCAATATGCAAACGTCAAGTGATCTTTGGTTTCTGTGCATTTAGTAGACTTTATATGGAAGTAATTAAGTTTTAATCTTCATTTTTGTCTGTTCCTACTATCCTACTAGTAAAGTTTGTGTGTTCTGCTAACTTTAAGAAGTTGTTTGTTATTTTTAATTAAACAGGGTGGGTGAGGGAAGGGGGGGGATTTATTTTTAAAGAAATGGCTTATTGATAGACCTATGTAAAGAAAATTTTAAATAAAAATTTTATTATTTTTTTTAAAACAGCAAAATCATATTATCCATGCAGCCCACAATTTTGTAAAACATTAACTAATTTAAAATAAATACATCATCGAGTGAGTGGCAATTTGGCACATCTAATTTGAATTGGTAAAGGGTCATTTAACTTGTGGCCAGCACGGGTATGGTCTTACTTTCTCTCTACATATTTTCAGGCTAATTCAATGTAGTAATTTCATTTAAAAGAATTTTTCTTGTTGTTGGTGGAGCATTGTTGCATATATTCACTCAGTGAAACTATCCATTGTCTTCAGTCTTTTTCTTTCTTTCTTTTTACTTTTTATTTGTTTAGTTGATTTATTTATCTCTATTACACAGAGTAGTGATGAATCTGACTGCACACTCTGCACTGAGAAATTGGCTGCAGACTAACAAAGAGATATATTTAATGTTGTTTCCACAGAATGACATTTTCATATTACTGTAAATATATTTCGGGTAATTATTTCAGCTTATAACAATACTAGAAGGAATACCCAGCATTCCTTGCCAATGGTAATATTAAACATGATTGAAAGTACTCAAAACACCAGTAGTAGACCTAGTGGTTTTATTAAAATTATAGCAGCAAATAAATAGGCATACAACCAGCATTGCCTTTAGAAGCAGAGGTTCTTCTCCCCAGGCTTAATGCTCTTTTTTTGTTTATTTACAGGCCTAGAACTTTTATTTTATCCTGATTGAAATAATTCCAACTGAGCAGTGTTTCCAAAGTCTTATTCAAGTGTGGTAAGGCTTGTAGTGAGGTCTTTGGACTGAAGTTTCACCCCACCAGACTTTGTTTATGTAAAGGCTGGAACTTGCAAACCACAGAATAACATATGGATTCATGACTTCAACTACTATGCAAGTTTCATGTTGATTTCTTTCAAATCAAAGCTAAGCTGAGTGGGTGAGGAGGGAGGGAAAGAAGAATAAAAAAAAAAAAGGGGGGGGGGGGGGGGGGGAGGAAATTGAAGAAGAAAAGAGAATAAAGAACAAGATTGGATATTTCCAGCCAAAACCCACTCACTTATAATTTAATGTTTTGACTTGATAGTAACTTAAAATTTGACTTCCAAATACATTGAATTTCTATTGGAAGAAAGTAAAGAGAGAAATAAAAGGGGGGGGGGGGGGGGGGGGGAAACCCAACCATGACCAGGAATTGAACCAGAGACCTTAGCACTGGTATTCCTGAGGAAGTTTCCTAAGAAGAAGAAGACCAACAAGAAAGTAACACTTAGATTCTGCTAAAACAAGTTCACTGAAAAAAATAGGGGCAAAGGAGAAAGGGAAAAAAAAGGGTGATGGAAAAAAGAAAAGAAGGAAGGGGAAAAAAGAAAAGAAGAAAGGAGGGGCAAAATGCAACAATCCAGACTAGAGCCCAGGAGTTCCAGCTAAATTGATCTGTGCCTTAATCATTAGGCCATTGTGTATTTTTGTAGGCTTTTTTTCTTTTTTTTTTTTTTTTTTTTTTCCTGTGGAAAATTTGAATTTCTTTTTCCCTACCAGGAGTGCCACTTTCAGAATTCTTTGGGATGAAGAACTTAACTGGACACCCAAGGATCATGCATGCAAAGTTTCAAGTCTATTCAATGATTGGACAAGATTCAAGGACAGATAGATGGATGGACACAAACAGACAGACAGACAGAGACAGATTTTTTGCTTGTATAGATCAATGAATTTATATATACAGCTAGCTACATAAGAGAAAGATGGACATGTGTGTCTGTTTGTGTGTCTGTAATGGTATCATAAAAACACTGCTGGAAATGACCATAAAACTCCTGCTTGCTTTTTTACTTAATGTTTGGACTTAATATTGACTTCTAAATCTGCAGAATTTCACTGGGGGGGGGGGGGGGGGGGGGTGTAGGGGGTTGTTGTTGATAATAATTTTAAAAAAGGAAAAAGTTTAAATGGGTGGAAAAAAAACAGCTGCCATGACCAAAAATCTGACCAGAGACCTTCCCATTGGAAACAGGAAGTTTCATCTACCCATCAACAACAGCAAAGTAGTTTGAGGATTCCTTGAAAGAAATAGCTCTTTGTGGATAAAAAAAAAAAAACCAACAAAACATATGGTGTCTTTCTTCTCCTTTTTTTTCCCTTCTTTTTTGTTATCTCTTTTTTTCCTATGCTGGAGTCAGTCATGTTGGCACATAGTCATACAAGGACGGCACATCTACTTCAAGGACAGCCGGACATGCAATGTTCCTCTACTGCAGGGCAGGCAGGCAGGCAGACATGCACTGGGTGTACAGACAGGTCCTCACTCCAAGACAGGTCCTTATTCCAAGACAATAATAAAGTTTTCAGGAGAGTAGTCATACTGCAATTGTGGGCAGCCCCTAAAGAAAGATATCAAGTGTAGTAGAGTGAGAGAGCAGATTGCACTACTCAGTGCACTGTGCCCACCATGTGAACCTTTCCACCAAATTCCTCATGGATATAAAAAAAAATTTGTGTATTTTTGCAAATTATTTGTGTTTTTAAACAAGAAAGAAAGTTTCAACATTTAAAATAGTAGCTCAGTTTTGTAAATTTTTTCCATCTAAGAATATAATTTTTCTATTGCCTAATCTCAATGAAATCAAACCTTCAAATTTGAAAAACCTGGATAGGGCTTTTATTACAGCAAAGAGCGTGAATTTAGCATTTATTTTCTCATACTAAGTGAAACTTGATCAAGGAATAAAATGCAATTTGGGTGCTTCAATCATAAATTGAATGGTTTTAATTCTTATACATTTTTTTTCTACCTTGTTGATTAGGTTCAGCTATAATGTCTCCCCAAGCAATAATACATTTTGAATCTATATATATATATATATATATATATTAGAAGACCTATGTAACTACCTATGTAACTACCTATGTAACTACCTATGTAACTATGTTCGTCCATTTCTCAAAATCCCTCTGTTAGATTTGACCAAACTTTTAGGGATGGAGGAGACCCACCCTGAGATGGTTTTAAGCCAGGTGGCATGTCTGGGAAAATAGAGAATTTGTCTGTCTGTCTGTCTGTCTGTCTGTCTGTCTGTCTGTCTGTCTGTCTGTCTGTCTGTCTGTCTGTCTGTCTGTCTGTCTGTCTGTCTGTCTGTACCATCATTCCAGCCAAACCGGTAGGTAAATTTCTCTGAAACTTGGCATGATGATAGGTTTTGACCAAACTTAAAACATGGGCTAAAAATTTCGCAAAATAGTTACCATGGTAATGAGAAAAAGCCAAAAATGGTATTTTTTGCCAGAAAAACCATTGGAGCTAGAGAACTAAAACTTGGTATGAATATACAACTTCAGTCTGGGAGTAACATGGGTTGTGTCCCACCTGGCCACACCTCTTCCTTTCTCTGCGTAAGGCTATTAATGCCAAAAATTGTATTTCAGCAAAATCACTTGAACCTAGGGAGTTAAACCAATGAACCCATATATATATATTTAGAATCAATATAATCCGAGGAATGTTTTAAGTACATTTATATGAACACACCCACTTCTGTTTTCGTGTCAGTCTCAAAAGAGGACAAAAATGGTTCTTTGGCCAAACAAACCCTTGGAGCGACAGATTCGATATATGGTTTGTATTCTCAACTTTGACTATAATGTTTGATGTTGAAATTGGCCGGGCAACACTGGGTCTATGCTGCTAGTAGTATTATAAGAGAGGGAGAGAACAAAGGGTGGGTAGGTAGGTAGGTAGGTAGGTAGGCCTATATTTATAAATATGCTATGAATCTCATTATAAAATTCTATGAATATCATTTAAAACCACCAAGTGTGTAACATAAACAGAGACCACAAAACCACATTCCAACTCGGCCATTTTCACAGCTAACCATTGACACGTGGCCTAATATGACATCATAATCTAGGATGTAAGGCTAATTATGATGCCATTTTTCATGATGTAATCTTTATATTTATAAACTAAATCCTGCAAAAACAGGGTCCGATTATTTATGAAACAAAGTTATAGGATGGAGTGGCCTAAGCACAAGACACCACACTGGTAACAAGTGCAGTTTTTCTGGATGTAGTCACACACAGAATAAGCAATACCAATGTTCACACTAGTAGATCTAGACATCTACAGATTAATGGTGTGTATGTGAGCGAGTGCGTGCATGCATGCATGCATATATTGGCAGTGATATACCCATATTAAGGTGTGGCCAAATAGGATTCAGACCCTGTCCAAAAGTTTGGCCAAGTACCATTTTTGGCCTTTTTATAGCCTGACATGAACACAGGGAGGGATATGGTCATATAGATGTACTTAAAATGTTCTCCAGATAAAAATGGTTCTGAATATATGTAGAGGGTCCAACTCCCAAGATCAAAGTATTAGTCTCAAAATACCATTTTTGGAAATTTTAGCCTGACACGCCCAGAGAAAGAGGTATGGCTAGGTAGGATCTAGCCCATGTTATTCCACGAGTCCAGTTGTGTATATAGATATCAAGTTTTAGGTCTGTAAGTAAAAGGGTTTTTATGGCCAAAGCACCAGTTTAGCCTTTCTTGTTACCATGGTAACCATTTTCCAGATTTTTTTTAGCCCATGATTTTAGTTGGATCAAAACCTATCATCATGCCAAGTTCCAGAGAAATCCACCCACAAGTTATTTTCCAGAATGATGGTACAATAATGCAGACAGACACAAAAGTGTCTGATTTGAAACTAAAGTGAATATGTGATCAGGTCAAATTGTTTTATTAAGGTACCATTTTTGGCATTTTTTTGCCTTACGAAAAAAGAGGAAAATGTGTGACCCGATGGGACCCACCCCATGTTATTCAAAGAATCAAGTTGTGTCTGCATGCCAAGTTTTAGGTCTATAGCTCCATCCTTTTTCCCTGGCTGAATACAGAAAGGGGTGTGGCCATATAGATATGCTGATAATGTTCCCCTGGTGATACTGACTCTAAATATATATGGGATTATGGATCTAGCTCTATTCTTTTTTCTGACAGAAGTGCCATTATTGGCTTTTTTTTGAATACAGAAAGGGGTGTGGTCATATAGACTTGCTTGTGACGTTCCCCTGGTCACACTGATTCTAAATATATATGGATCCATGGGTCTAACTTCAACCATTCAAGTGTGAATCGAGGACATACACACAGACACACAAACTAACTTACAGACAAACTATTCGAACTTTATAGTATAAATAGAAGATATATACATAATTAAAGCTTCACCGCTACCAATCGCTTACTGTTATTTTTTCTTTCTCCCACTCTGAATGACTGCTTGCTGCTTGCTTCTCAGTCTAAGGCCAAACCGCAATGATAGCGCCTACAGATGAAAAGTATCAAGACCGTTACTAAAAAAATGAAAGGTGTCAAGCTTCCCGCTACCAATTGCTTACTGTTATTTTTCTTTTTTCCACTCAGAATGACTACTTGCTGCTTGCTTTTCTGTCTAGGGCCAAACCGCAATGATAGCGCCTATGATGAAAGGGGAAAGATATCAAGCTTCACCGCTACCAATCACTTACTGTTATTTTTTTTCCTTTTCCCACTCAGAATGACTACTTACTGCTTGCTTCTCTGTCTATGGCCAAACCGCAATGATTTCGCCAAAGATGAAGGATATCAAGACCGTTTCTAAACAGATGAAAGAATCAAGACCCGAACTAAACAGACGAATGAAAAACAAAGGGTGTGTTCAAATTGGGTGTGGTCATAATAACCCCCATTGACCACACCCACATGTTCAAACTTGTGAATATGGCATCATAAAAATGGTAACTAAACTATACCTAAACTAGACCTGAGGTGTTGGATGTATAAAAATGTAGGTTGACTTCAAAATGCAATTGATACCAACTTGGGTAACTTCGAAGGGTAAAAAAACTGTAAATGCTATTTAATTCATACCAGGTAAATTTTCCTGAAAGTCAAATATTTTCTAACAATCTAGTGCAGCTGTGTGGTGTCTTTGTAACATTTGTTTTTGCCCTAAAGACACCACTACACAGCTGCACCCGCTTTAGTCTACCCACAAAGTGTGTAAGTCAACCTCAAACCTTGAAACTTTTAGGTTTACAGCTGTTGGAGTTGAAGCTGTTATGAAGGAAAGTGACCAATTGGTACTGTAAGGTAATGTAGCTGGTCAGGCTACAAATTTAGAGATGCAGAATTATTATTCGTCAGTGCACTGATAGAAAAATATAGCAGCAGTAGCTATAAATATATAACCCAGGCCATTCCCAAGCAAGCAATTTATGAACAATTTTATTGTGAAACCACAAATATTCAGAAGTGCCTCCAACCCTGGAATTGTCATTTGAATATGCAAAATATATGTGGCTAGCTACTATCAAGATGGTGGAGATTGTCAAGTGTATAGCTATGAACACAGGCTACTTTCAGTGGCTGGATGAAAACATTGAATGGTTGGCTCAGAAGCAGCACCATAGAATTCTTGTGATTTCTTGTGAACTAACTTGAAATATAATTCTTAAAAAAATTGTTGGCACAAAAATCATTTTCTGCATTCTTGGTTTCAAAAAAAAATTATTAAGATAAAAATCTTTATAGTAAAGTTTTTGAGCAAATCATTAGCTTTCAAGACCTGTCATATTATCTGGAATTACAGTAAATAGCTTATAATAGTAAACCATGATCAGGAATTGAACCAGAGATCTTAGCACTGGTGTTCCTGAGGAAGTTTCCTAAGAAGAAGACCAACAAGAAAGTAACACTTAGACTCTGCGAAAACAAGTTCACTGAAAAAATAGGGGCAAAGGAGAAAGGGGAAAAAAAGGGTGATGGAAAAAAGAAAAGAAGGAAGGGGAAAAAAGAAAAGAAGAAAGGAGGGGCAAAATGCAACAATCCAGACTAGAGCCCAGGAGTTCCAGCTAAATTGATCTGTGCCTTAATCATTAGGCCATTGTGTATTTTGTAGGCTTTTTTTCTTTTTTTTTTTTTTTTTTTTTTTCCTGTGGAAAATTTGAATTTCTTTTTCCCTACCAGGAGTGCCACTTTCAGAATTCTTTGGGATGAAGAACTTAACTGGACACCCAAGGATCATGCATGCAAAGTTTCAAGTCTATTCAATGATTGGACAAGATTCAAGGACAGATAGATGGATGACACAAACAGACAGACAGACAGAGACAGATTTTTTGCTTGTATAGATCAATGAATTTATATATACAGCTAGCTACTAAGTGAAACTTGACCAAGGAATAAAATGCAATTTGGGTGCTTCAATCATAAATTGAATGGTTTTAATTCATATACATTTTTCTTTCTACCTTATTAATAAGGTTCAGCTATAATGCCTCCCCAAGCAATAATACATTTTGAATCTATATATATATACATATATATATTAGAAGACCTATGTAACTACCTATGTAACTACCTATGTAACTACCTATGTAACTACCTATGTAACTATGTTCGTCCGTTTCTCAAAATCCCTCTGTTAGATTTTGACCAAACTTTTAGGGATGGAGGAGACCCACCCTGAGATGGTTTTAAGCCAGGTGGCATGTCTGGGAAAATAGAGAATCTCTCTGTCTGTCTGTCTGTCTGTCTGTCTGTCTGTCTGTCTGTCTGTCTGTCTGTCTGTCTGTCTGTCTGTCTGTCTGTCTGTCTGTCTGTCTGTCTGTCTGTCTGTCTGTCTGTCTGTCTGTCTGTCTGTCTGTCTGTCTGTCTGTCTGTCTGTCTGTCTGTCCATCATTCCAGCCAAACCGGTAGGTAAATTTCTCTGAAACTTGGCATGATGATAGGTTTTGACCAAACTTAAAACATGGGCTAAAAATTTCGCAAAATAGTTACCATGGTAATGAGAAAAAGCCAAAAATGGTATTTTTTGCCAGAAAAACCATTGGAGCTAGAGAACTAAAACTTGGTATGAATATACAACTTCAGTCTGGGAGTAACATGGGTTGTGTCCCACCTGGCCACACCTCTTCCTTTCTCTGCGTAAGGCTATTAATGCCAAAAATTGTATTTCAGCAAAATCACTTGAACCTAGGGAGTTAAACCAATGAACCCATATATATATATTTAGAATCAATATAATCCGAGGAATGTTTTAAGTACATTTATATGAACACACCCACTTCTGTT
Source organism: Lycopodina hypogea (assembly GCA_963969325.1). Classification (NCBI taxonomy): domain Eukaryota; kingdom Metazoa; phylum Porifera; class Demospongiae; order Poecilosclerida; family Cladorhizidae; genus Lycopodina; species Lycopodina hypogea. The sequence goes on from OZ017788.1 coordinate 6,123,156, forward strand.
TTCGTGTCAGTCTCAAAAGAGGACAAAAATGGTTCTTTGGCCAAACAAACCCTTGGAGCGACAGATTCGATATATGGTTTGTATTCTCAACTGTGACTATAATGTTTGATGTTGAAATTGGCCGGGCAACACTGGGTCTATGCTGCTAGTAGTATTATAAGAGAGGGAGAGAACAAAGGGTAGGTAGGTAGGCCTATATTTATAAATATGCTATGAATATCATTATAAAATTCTATGAATATCATTTAAAACCACCAAGTGTGTAACATAAACAGAAACCACAAAACCACATTCCAACTCGGCCATTTTCACAGCTAGCCATTGACACGTGGCCTAATATGACATCATAATCTAGGATGTAAGGCTAATTATGATGCCATTTTTTTTTTATGTAATCTTTATATTTATAAACCATGATTTTAGTTGGATCAAAACCAATCATCATGCCAAGTTCCAGAGAAATCCACCCACAGGTTTGGCCAGAATGATGGTACAATAATGAAGATAGACACAAAAGTGTATGATTTGAAACTAAAGTGAATATGTGATCAGGTCAAATTGTTTTATTAAGGTACCATTTTTGGCATTTTTTTGCCTTACGAACAAAGAGGAAAATGTGTGGCCCGATGGGACCCACCCCATGTTATTCAAAGAATCAAGTTGTGTCTGCATGCCAAGTTTTAGGTTTATAGCTCCATCCTTTTTCCCTGGCTGAATACAGAAAGGGGTGTGGCCATATAGATATGCTGATAATGTTCCCCTGGTGATACTGACTCTAAATATATATGGGATTATGGATCTAGCTCTATTCTTTTTTCTGACAGAAGTGCCATTATTGGCTTTTTTTTGAATACAGAAAGGGGTGTGGTCATATAGACTTGCTTGTGACGTTCCCCTGGTCACACTGATTCTAAATATATATGGATCCATGGGTCTAACTTCAACCATTCAAGTGTGAATCGAGGACATACACACAGACACACAAACTAACTTACAGACAAACTATTCGAACTTTATAGTATAAATAGAAGATATATACATAATTAAAGCTTCACCGCTACCAATCGCTTACTGTTATTTTTTCTTTCTCCCACTCTGAATGACTGCTTGCTGCTTGCTGCTTGCTTCTCAGTCTAAGGCCAAACCGCAATGATAGCGCCTACAGATGAAAAGTATCAAGACCGTTACTAAAAAAATGAAAGGTGTCAAGCTTCCCGCTACCAATTGCTTACTGTTATTTTTCTTTTTTCCACTCAGAATGACTACTTGCTGCTTGCTTTTCTGTCTAGGGCCAAACCGCAATGATAGCGCCTATGATGAAAGGGGAAAGATATCAAGCTTCACCGCTACCAATCACTTACTGTTATTTTTTTTCCTTTTCCCACTCAGAATGACTACTTACTGCTTGCTTCTCTGTCTATGGCCAAACCGCAATGATTTCGCCAAAGATGAAGGATATCAAGACCGTTTCTAAACAGATGAAAGAATCAAGACCCGAACTAAACAGACGAATGAAAAACAAAGGGTGTGTTCAAATTGGGTGTGGTCATAATAACCCCCATTGACCACACCCACATGTTCAAACTTGTGAATATGGCATCATAAAAATGGTAACTAAACTATACCTAAACTAGACCTGAGGTGTTGGATGTATAAAAATGTAGGTTGACTTCAAAATGCAATTGATACCAACTTGGGTAACTTCGAAGGGTAAAAAAACTGTAAATGCTATTTAATTCATACCAGGTAAATTTTCCTGAAAGTCAAATATTTTCTAACAATCTAGTGCAGCTGTGTGGTGTCTTTGTAACATTTGTTTTTGCCCTAAAGACACCACTACACAGCTGCACCTGCTTTAGTCTACCCACAAAGTGTGTAAGTCAACCTCAAACCTTGAAACTTTTAGGTTTACAGCTGTTGGAGTTGAAGCTGTTTTGAAGGAAAGTGACCAATTGGTACTGTAAGGTAATGTAGCTGGTCAGGCTACAAATTTAGAGATGCAGAATTATTATTCGTCAGTGCACTGATAGAAAAATATAGCAGCAGTAGCTATAAATATATAACCCAGGCCATTCCCAAGCAAGCAATTTATGAACAATTTTATTGTGAAACCACAAATATTCAGAAGTGCCTCCAACCCTGGAATTGTCATTTGAATATGCAAAATATATGTGGCTAGCTACTATCAAGATGGTGGAGATTGTCAAGTGTATAGCTATGAACACAGGCTACTTTCAGTGGCTGGATGAAAACATTGAATGGTTGGCTCAGAAGCAGCACCATAGAATTCTTGTGATTTCTTGTGAACTAACTTGAAATATAATTCTTAAAAAAATTGTTGGCACAAAAATCATTTTCTGCATTCATTCTTGGTTTCAAAAAAAAATTATTAAGATAAAAATCTTTATAGTAAAGTTTTTGAGCAAATCATTAGCTTTCAAGACCTGTCATATTATCTGGAATTACAGTAAATAGCTTATAATAGTAAACCATGATCAGGAATTGAACCAGAGATCTTAGCACTGGTGTTCCTGAGGAAGTTTCCTAAGAAGAAGACCAACAAGAAAGTAACACTTAGACTCTGCGAAAACAAGTTCACTGAAAAAATAGGGGCAAAGGAGAAAGGGGAAAAAAAGGGTGATGGAAAAAAGAAAAGAAGGAAGGGGAAAAAAGAAAAGAAGAAAGGATGGGCAAAATGCAACAATCCAGACTAGAGCCCAGGAGTTCCAGCTAAATTGATCTGTGCCTTAATCATTAGGCCATTGTGTATTTTTGTAGGCTTTTTTTCTTTTTTTTTTTTTTTTTTTTTTTCCTGTGGAAAATTTGAATTTCTTTTTCCCTACCAGGAGTGCCACTTTCAGAATTCTTTGGGATGAAGAACTTAACTGGACACCCAAGGATCATGCATGCAAAGTTTCAAGTCTATTCAATGATTGGACAAGATTCAAGGACAGATAGATGGATGACACAAACAGACAGACAGACAGAGACAGATTTTTTGCTTGTATAGATCAATGAATTTATATATACAGCTAGCTACTAAGTGAAACTTGACCAAGGAATAAAATGCAATTTGGGTGCTTCAATCATAAATTGAATGGTTTTAATTCATATACATTTTTCTTTCTACCTTATTAATAAGGTTCAGCTATAATGCCTCCCCAAGCAATAATACATTTTGAATCTATATATATATACATATATATATTAGAAGACCTATGTAACTACCTATGTAACTACCTATGTAACTACCTATGTAACTACCTATGTAACTATGTTCGTCCGTTTCTCAAAATCCCTCTGTTAGATTTTGACCAAACTTTTAGGGATGGAGGAGACCCACCCTGAGATGGTTTTAAGCCAGGTGGCATGTCTGGGAAAATAGAGAATCTCTCTGTCTGTCTGTCTGTCTGTCTGTCTGTCTGTCTGTCTGTCTGTCTGTCTGTCTGTCTGTCTGTCTGTCTGTCTGTCTGTCTGTCTGTCTGTCTGTCTGTCTGTCTGTCTGTCTGTCTGTCTGTCCATCATTCCAGCCAAACCGGTAGGTAAATTTCTCTGAAACTTGGCATGATGATAGGTTTTGACCAAACTTAAAACATGGGCTAAAAATTTCGCAAAATAGTTACCATGGTAATGAGAAAAAGCCAAAAATGGTATTTTTTGCCAGAAAAACCATTGGAGCTAGAGAACTAAAACTTGGTATGAATATACAACTTCAGTCTGGGAGTAACATGGGTTGTGTCCCACCTGGCCACACCTCTTCCTTTCTCTGCGTAAGGCTATTAATGCCAAAAATTGTATTTCAGCAAAATCACTTGAACCTAGGGAGTTAAACCAATGAACCCATATATATATATTTAGAATCAATATAATCCGAGGAATGTTTTAAGTACATTTATATGAACACACCCACTTCTGTTTTCGTGTCAGTCTCAAAAGAGGACAAAAATGGTTCTTTGGCCAAACAAACCCTTGGAGCGACAGATTCGATATATGGTTTGTATTCTCAACTGTGACTATAATGTTTGATGTTGAAATTGGCCGGGCAACACTGGGTCTATGCTGCTAGTAGTATTATAAGAGAGGGAGAGAACAAAGGGTAGGTAGGTAGGCCTATATTTATAAATATGCTATGAATATCATTATAAAATTCTATGAATATCATTTAAAACCACCAAGTGTGTAACATAAACAGAAACCACAAAACCACATTCCAACTCGGCCATTTTCACAGCTAGCCATTGACACGTGGCCTAATATGACATCATAATCTAGGATGTAAGGCTAATTATGATGCCATTTTTTTTTTATGTAATCTTTATATTTATAAACCATGATTTTAGTTGGATCAAAACCAATCATCATGCCAAGTTCCAGAGAAATCCACCCACAGGTTTGGCCAGAATGATGGTACAATAATGAAGATAGACACAAAAGTGTATGATTTGAAACTAAAGTGAATATGTGATCAGGTCAAATTGTTTTATTAAGGTACCATTTTTGGCATTTTTTTGCCTTACGAACAAAGAGGAAAATGTGTGGCCCGATGGGACCCACCCCATGTTATTCAAAGAATCAAGTTGTGTCTGCATGCCAAGTTTTAGGTTTATAGCTCCATCCTTTTTCCCTGGCTGAATACAGAAAGGGGTGTGGCCATATAGATATGCTGATAATGTTCCCCTGGTGATACTGACTCTAAATATATATGGGATTATGGATCTAGCTCTATTCTTTTTTCTGACAGAAGTGCCATTATTGGCTTTTTTTTGAATACAGAAAGGGGTGTGGTCATATAGACTTGCTTGTGACGTTCCCCTGGTCACACTGATTCTAAATATATATGGATCCATGGGTCTAACTTCAACCATTCAAGTGTGAATCGAGGACATACACACAGACACACAAACTAACTTACAGACAAACTATTCGAACTTTATAGTATAAATAGAAGATATATACATAATTAAAGCTTCACCGCTACCAATCGCTTACTGTTATTTTTTCTTTCTCCCACTCTGAATGACTGCTTGCTGCTTGCTGCTTGCTTCTCAGTCTAAGGCCAAACCGCAATGATAGCGCCTACAGATGAAAAGTATCAAGACCGTTACTAAAAAAATGAAAGGTGTCAAGCTTCCCGCTACCAATTGCTTACTGTTATTTTTCTTTTTTCCACTCAGAATGACTACTTGCTGCTTGCTTTTCTGTCTAGGGCCAAACCGCAATGATAGCGCCTATGATGAAAGGGGAAAGATATCAAGCTTCACCGCTACCAATCACTTACTGTTATTTTTTTTCCTTTTCCCACTCAGAATGACTACTTACTGCTTGCTTCTCTGTCTATGGCCAAACCGCAATGATTTCGCCAAAGATGAAGGATATCAAGACCGTTTCTAAACAGATGAAAGAATCAAGACCCGAACTAAACAGACGAATGAAAAACAAAGGGTGTGTTCAAATTGGGTGTGGTCATAATAACCCCCATTGACCACACCCACATGTTCAAACTTGTGAATATGGCATCATAAAAATGGTAACTAAACTATACCTAAACTAGACCTGAGGTGTTGGATGTATAAAAATGTAGGTTGACTTCAAAATGCAATTGATACCAACTTGGGTAACTTCGAAGGGTAAAAAAACTGTAAATGCTATTTAATTCATACCAGGTAAATTTTCCTGAAAGTCAAATATTTTCTAACAATCTAGTGCAGCTGTGTGGTGTCTTTGTAACATTTGTTTTTGCCCTAAAGACACCACTACACAGCTGCACCTGCTTTAGTCTACCCACAAAGTGTGTAAGTCAACCTCAAACCTTGAAACTTTTAGGTTTACAGCTGTTGGAGTTGAAGCTGTTTTGAAGGAAAGTGACCAATTGGTACTGTAAGGTAATGTAGCTGGTCAGGCTACAAATTTAGAGATGCAGAATTATTATTCGTCAGTGCACTGATAGAAAAATATAGCAGCAGTAGCTATAAATATATAACCCAGGCCATTCCCAAGCAAGCAATTTATGAACAATTTTATTGTGAAACCACAAATATTCAGAAGTGCCTCCAACCCTGGAATTGTCATTTGAATATGCAAAATATATGTGGCTAGCTACTATCAAGATGGTGGAGATTGTCAAGTGTATAGCTATGAACACAGGCTACTTTCAGTGGCTGGATGAAAACATTGAATGGTTGGCTCAGAAGCAGCACCATAGAATTCTTGTGATTTCTTGTGAACTAACTTGAAATATAATTCTTAAAAAAATTGTTGGCACAAAAATCATTTTCTGCATTCTTGGTTTCAAAAAAAAATTATTAAGATAAAAATCTTTATAGTAAAGTTTTTGAGCAAATCATTAGCTTTCAAGACCTGTCATATTATCTGGAATTACAGTAAATAGCTTATAATAGTAAACCATGATCAGGAATTGAACCAGAGATCTTAGCACTGGTGTTCCTGAGGAAGTTTCCTAAGAAGAAGACCAACAAGAAAGTAACACTTAGACTCTGCGAAAACAAGTTCACTGAAAAAATAGGGGCAAAGGAGAAAGGGGAAAAAAAGGGTGATGGAAAAAAGAAAAGAAGGAAGGGGAAAAAAGAAAAGAAGAAAGGATGGGCAAAATGCAACAATCCAGACTAGAGCCCAGGAGTTCCAGCTAAATTGATCTGTGCCTTAATCATTAGGCCATTGTGTATTTTTGTAGGCTTTTTTTCTTTTTTTTTTTTTTTTTTTTTTCCTGTGGAAAATTTGAATTTCTTTTTCCCTACCAGGAGTGCCACTTTCAGAATTCTTTGGGATGAAGAACTTAACTGGACACCCAAGGATCATGCATGCAAAGTTTCAAGTCTATTCAATGATTGGACAAGATTCAAGGACAGATAGATGGATGACACAAACAGACAGACAGACAGAGACAGATTTTTTGCTTGTATAGATCAATGAATTTATATATACAGCTAGCTACTAAGTGAAACTTGACCAAGGAATAAAATGCAATTTGGGTGCTTCAATCATAAATTGAATGGTTTTAATTCATATACATTTTTCTTTCTACCTTATTAATAAGGTTCAGCTATAATGCCTCCCCAAGCAATAATACATTTTGAATCTATATATATATACATATATATATTAGAAGACCTATGTAACTACCTATGTAACTACCTATGTAACTACCTATGTAACTACCTATGTAACTATGTTCGTCCGTTTCTCAAAATCCCTCTGTTAGATTTTGACCAAACTTTTAGGGATGGAGGAGACCCACCCTGAGATGGTTTTAAGCCAGGTGGCATGTCTGGGAAAATAGAGAATCTCTCTGTCTGTCTGTCTGTCTGTCTGTCTGTCTGTCTGTCTGTCTGTCTGTCTGTCTGTCTGTCTGTCTGTCTGTCTGTCTGTCTGTCTGTCTGTCTGTCTGTCTGTCTGTCTGTCTGTCTGTCTGTCTGTCTGTCTGTCCATCATTCCAGCCAAACCGGTAGGTAAATTTCTCTGAAACTTGGCATGATGATAGGTTTTGACCAAACTTAAAACATGGGCTAAAAATTTCGCAAAATAGTTACCATGGTAATGAGAAAAAGCCAAAAATGGTATTTTTTGCCAGAAAAACCATTGGAGCTAGAGAACTAAAACTTGGTATGAATATACAACTTCAGTCTGGGAGTAACATGGGTTGTGTCCCACCTGGCCACACCTCTTCCTTTCTCTGCGTAAGGCTATTAATGCCAAAAATTGTATTTCAGCAAAATCACTTGAACCTAGGGAGTTAAACCAATGAACCCATATATATATATTTAGAATCAATATAATCCGAGGAATGTTTTAAGTACATTTATATGAACACACCCACTTCTGTTTTCGTGTCAGTCTCAAAAGAGGACAAAAATGGTTCTTTGGCCAAACAAACCCTTGGAGCGACAGATTCGATATATGGTTTGTATTCTCAACTGTGACTATAATGTTTGATGTTGAAATTGGCCGGGCAACACTGGGTCTATGCTGCTAGTAGTATTATAAGAGAGGGAGAGAACAAAGGGTAGGTAGGTAGGCCTATATTTATAAATATGCTATGAATATCATTATAAAATTCTATGAATATCATTTAAAACCACCAAGTGTGTAACATAAACAGAAACCACAAAACCACATTCCAACTCGGCCATTTTCACAGCTAGCCATTGACACGTGGCCTAATATGACATCATAATCTAGGATGTAAGGCTAATTATGATGCCATTTTTTTTTTATGTAATCTTTATATTTATAAACCATGATTTTAGTTGGATCAAAACCAATCATCATGCCAAGTTCCAGAGAAATCCACCCACAGGTTTGGCCAGAATGATGGTACAATAATGAAGATAGACACAAAAGTGTATGATTTGAAACTAAAGTGAATATGTGATCAGGTCAAATTGTTTTATTAAGGTACCATTTTTGGCATTTTTTTGCCTTACGAACAAAGAGGAAAATGTGTGGCCCGATGGGACCCACCCCATGTTATTCAAAGAATCAAGTTGTGTCTGCATGCCAAGTTTTAGGTTTATAGCTCCATCCTTTTTCCCTGGCTGAATACAGAAAGGGGTGTGGCCATATAGATATGCTGATAATGTTCCCCTGGTGATACTGACTCTAAATATATATGGGATTATGGATCTAGCTCTATTCTTTTTTCTGACAGAAGTGCCATTATTGGCTTTTTTTTGAATACAGAAAGGGGTGTGGTCATATAGACTTGCTTGTGACGTTCCCCTGGTCACACTGATTCTAAATATATATGGATCCATGGGTCTAACTTCAACCATTCAAGTGTGAATCGAGGACATACACACAGACACACAAACTAACTTACAGACAAACTATTCGAACTTTATAGTATAAATAGAAGATATATACATAATTAAAGCTTCACCGCTACCAATCGCTTACTGTTATTTTTTCTTTCTCCCACTCTGAATGACTGCTTGCTGCTTGCTGCTTGCTTCTCAGTCTAAGGCCAAACCGCAATGATAGCGCCTACAGATGAAAAGTATCAAGACCGTTACTAAAAAAATGAAAGGTGTCAAGCTTCCCGCTACCAATTGCTTACTGTTATTTTTCTTTTTTCCACTCAGAATGACTACTTGCTGCTTGCTTTTCTGTCTAGGGCCAAACCGCAATGATAGCGCCTATGATGAAAGGGGAAAGATATCAAGCTTCACCGCTACCAATCACTTACTGTTATTTTTTTTCCTTTTCCCACTCAGAATGACTACTTACTGCTTGCTTCTCTGTCTATGGCCAAACCGCAATGATTTCGCCAAAGATGAAGGATATCAAGACCGTTTCTAAACAGATGAAAGAATCAAGACCCGAACTAAACAGACGAATGAAAAACAAAGGGTGTGTTCAAATTGGGTGTGGTCATAATAACCCCCATTGACCACACCCACATGTTCAAACTTGTGAATATGGCATCATAAAAATGGTAACTAAACTATACCTAAACTAGACCTGAGGTGTTGGATGTATAAAAATGTAGGTTGACTTCAAAATGCAATTGATACCAACTTGGGTAACTTCGAAGGGTAAAAAAACTGTAAATGCTATTTAATTCATACCAGGTAAATTTTCCTGAAAGTCAAATATTTTCTAACAATCTAGTGCAGCTGTGTGGTGTCTTTGTAACATTTGTTTTTGCCCTAAAGACACCACTACACAGCTGCACCTGCTTTAGTCTACCCACAAAGTGTGTAAGTCAACCTCAAACCTTGAAACTTTTAGGTTTACAGCTGTTGGAGTTGAAGCTGTTTTGAAGGAAAGTGACCAATTGGTACTGTAAGGTAATGTAGCTGGTCAGGCTACAAATTTAGAGATGCAGAATTATTATTCGTCAGTGCACTGATAGAAAAATATAGCAGCAGTAGCTATAAATATATAACCCAGGCCATTCCCAAGCAAGCAATTTATGAACAATTTTATTGTGAAACCACAAATATTCAGAAGTGCCTCCAACCCTGGAATTGTCATTTGAATATGCAAAATATATGTGGCTAGCTACTATCAAGATGGTGGAGATTGTCAAGTGTATAGCTATGAACACAGGCTACTTTCAGTGGCTGGATGAAAACATTGAATGGTTGGCTCAGAAGCAGCACCATAGAATTCTTGTGATTTCTTGTGAACTAACTTGAAATATAATTCTTAAAAAAATTGTTGGCACAAAAATCATTTTCTGCATTCTTGGTTTCAAAAAAAAATTATTAAGATAAAAATCTTTATAGTAAAGTTTTTGAGCAAATCATTAGCTTTCAAGACCTGTCATATTATCTGGAATTACAGTAAATAGCTTATAATAGTAAACCATGATCAGGAATTGAACCAGAGATCTTAGCACTGGTGTTCCTGAGGAAGTTTCCTAAGAAGAAGACCAACAAGAAAGTAACACTTAGACTCTGCGAAAACAAGTTCACTGAAAAAATAGGGGCAAAGGAGAAAGGGGAAAAAAAGGGTGATGGAAAAAAGAAAAGAAGGAAGGGGAAAAAAGAAAAGAAGAAAGGAGGGGCAAAATGCAACAATCCAGACTAGAGCCCAGGAGTTCCAGCTAAATCGATCTGTGCCTTAATCATTAGGCCATTGTGTATTTTTGTAGGCTTTTTTTTTTTTTTTTTTTTTTTTTTTTTTCCTGTGGAAAATTTGAATTTCTTTTTCCCTACCAGGAGTGCCACTTTCAGAATTCTTTGGGATGAAGAACTTAACTGGACACCCAAGGATCATGCATGCAAAGTTTCAAGTCTATTCAATGATTGGACAAGATTCAAGGACAGATAGATGGATGACACAAACAGACAGACAGACAGAGACAGATTTTTTGCTTGTATAGATCAATGAATTTATATATACAGCTAGTTACTAAGTGAAACTTGACCAAGGAATAAAATGCAATTTGGGTGCTTCAATCATAAATTGAATGGTTTTAATTCATATACATTTTTCTTTCTACCTTATTAATAAGGTTCAGCTATAATGCCTCCCCAAACAATAATACATTTTGAATCTATATATATATACATATATATATTAGAAGACCTATGTAACTACCTATGTAACTACCTATGTAACTACCTATGTAACTACCTATGTAACTATGTTCGTCCGTTTCTCAAAATCCCTCTGTTAGATTTTGACCAAACTTTTAGGGATGGAGGAGACCCACCCTGAGATGGTTTTAAGCCAGGTGGCATGTCTGGGAAAATAGAGAATCTGTCTGTCTGTCTGTCTGTCTGTCTGTCTGTCTGTCTGTCTGTCTGTCTGTCTGTCTGTCTGTCTGTCTGTCTGTCTGTCTGTCTGTCTGTCTGTCTGTCTGTCTGTCTGTCTGTCTGTCTGTCTGTCTGTCTGTCTGTACCATCATTCCAGCCAAACCGGTAGGTAAATTTCTCTGAAACTTGGCATGATGATAGGTTTTGACCAAACTTAAAACATGGGCTAAAAATTTCGCAAAATAGTTACCATGGTAATGAGAAAAAGCCAAAAATGGTATTTTTTGCCAGAAAACCATTGGAGCTAGAGAACTAAAACTTGGTATGAATATACAACTTCAGTCTGGGAGTAACATGGGTTGTGTCCCACCTGGCCACACCTCTTCCTTTCTCTGCGTAAGGCTATTAATGCCAAAAATTGTATTTCAGCAAAATCACTTGAACCTAGGGAGTTAAACCAATGAACCCATATATATATATTTAGAATCAATATAATCCGAGGAATGTTTTAAGTACATTTATATGAACACACCCACTTCTGTTTTCGTGTCAGTCTCAAAAGAGGACAAAAATGGTTCTTTGGCCAAACAAACCCTTGGAGCGACAGATTCGATATATGGTTTGTATTCTCAACTGTGACTATAATGTTTGATGTTGAAATTGGCCGGGCAACACTGGGTCTATGCTGCTAGTAGTATTATAAGAGAGGGAGAGAACAAAGGGTAGGTAGGTAGGCCTATATTTATAAATATGCTATGAATATCATTATAAAATTCTATGAATATCATTTAAAACCACCAAGTGTGTAACATAAACAGAAACCACAAAACCACATTCCAACTCGGCCATTTTCACAGCTAGCCATTGACACGTGGCCTAATATGACATCATAATCTAGGATGTAAGGCTAATTATGATGCCATTTTTTTTTTATGTAATCTTTATATTTATAAACCATGATTTTAGTTGGATCAAAACCAATCATCATGCCAAGTTCCAGAGAAATCCACCCACAGGTTTGGCCAGAATGATGGTACAATAATGAAGATAGACACAAAAGTGTATGATTTGAAACTAAAGTGAATATGTGATCAGGTCAAATTGTTTTATTAAGGTACCATTTTTGGCATTTTTTTGCCTTACGAACAAAGAGGAAAATGTGTGGCCCGATGGGACCCACCCCATGTTATTCAAAGAATCAAGTTGTGTCTGCATGCCAAGTTTTAGGTTTATAGCTCCATCCTTTTTCCCTGGCTGAATACAGAAAGGGGTGTGGCCATATAGATATGCTGATAATGTTCCCCTGGTGATACTGACTCTAAATATATATGGGATTATGGATCTAGCTCTATTCTTTTTTCTGACAGAAGTGCCATTATTGGCTTTTTTTTGAATACAGAAAGGGGTGTGGTCATATAGACTTGCTTGTGACGTTCCCCTGGTCACACTGATTCTAAATATATATGGATCCATGGGTCTAACTTCAACCATTCAAGTGTGAATCGAGGACATACACACAGACACACAAACTAACTTACAGACAAACTATTCGAACTTTATAGTATAAATAGAAGATATATACATAATTAAAGCTTCACCGCTACCAATCGCTTACTGTTATTTTTTCTTTCTCCCACTCTGAATGACTGCTTGCTGCTTGCTTCTCAGTCTAAGGCCAAACCGCAATGATAGCGCCTACAGATGAAAAGTATCAAGACCGTTACTAAAAAAATGAAAGGTGTCAAGCTTCCCACTACCAATTGCTTACTGTTATTTTTCTTTTTTCCACTCAGAATGACTACTTGCTGCTTGCTTTTCTGTCTAGGGCCAAACCGCAATGATAGCGCCTATGATGAAAGGGGAAAGATATCAAGCTTCACCGCTACCAATCACTTACTGTTATTTTTTTTCCTTTTCCCACTCAGAATGACTACTTACTGCTTGCTTCTCTGTCTATGGCCAAACCGCAATGATTTCGCCAAAGATGAAGGATATCAAGACCGTTTCTAAACAGATGAAAGAATCAAGACCCGAACTAAACAGACGAATGAAAAACAAAGGGTGTGTTCAAATTGGGTGTGGTCATAATAACCCCCATTGACCACACCCACATGTTCAAACTTGTGAATATGGCATCATAAAAATGGTAACTAAACTATACCTAAACTAGACCTGAGGTGTTGGATGTATAAAAATGTAGGTTGACTTCAAAATGCAATTGATACCAACTTGGGTAACTTCGAAGGGTAAAAAAACTGTAAATGCTATTTAATTCATACCAGGTAAATTTTCCTGAAAGTCAAATATTTTCTAACAATCTAGTGCAGCTGTGTGGTGTCTTTGTAACATTTGTTTTTGCCCTAAAGACACCACTACACAGCTGCACCCGCTTTAGTCTACCCACAAAGTGTGTAAGTCAACCTCAAACCTTGAAACTTTTAGGTTTACAGCTGTTGGAGTTGAAGCTGTTTTGAAGGAAAGTGACCAATTGGTACTGTAAGGTAATGTAGCTGGTCAGGCTACAAATTTAGAGATGCAGAATTATTATTCGTCAGTGCACTGATAGAAAAATATAGCAGCAGTAGCTATAAATATATAACCCAGGCCATTCCCAAGCAAGCAATTTATGAACAATTTTATTGTGAAACCACAAATATTCAGAAGTGCCTCCAACCCTGGAATTGTCATTTGAATATGCAAAATATATGTGGCTAGCTACTATCAAGATGGTGGAGATTGTCAAGTGTATAGCTATGAACACAGGCTACTTTCAGTGGCTGGATGAAAACATTGAATGGTTGGCTCAGAAGCAGCACCATAGAATTCTTGTGATTTCTTGTGAACTAACTTGAAATATAATTCTTAAAAAAATTGTTGGCACAAAAATCATTTTCTGCATTCTTGGTTTCAAAAAAAAATTATTAAGATAAAAATCTTTATAGTAAAGTTTTTGAGCAAATCATTAGCTTTCAAGACCTGTCATATTATCTGGAATTACAGTAAATAGCTTATAATAGTAAACCATGATCAGGAATTGAACCAGAGATCTTAGCACTGGTGTTCCTGAGGAAGTTTCCTAGGAAGAAGACCAACAAGAAAGTAACACTTAGACTCTGCGAAAACAAGTTCACTGAAAAAATAGGGGCAAAGGAGAAAGGGGAAAAAAAGGGTGATGGAAAAAAGAAAAGAAGGAAGGGGAAAAAAGAAAAGAAGAAAGGAGGGGCAAAATGCAACAATCCAGACTAGAGCCCAGGAGTTCCAGCTAAATCGATCTGTGCCTTAATCATTAGGCCATTGTGTATTTTTGTAGGCTTTTTTTTTTTTTTTTTTTTTTTTTTTTTTCCTGTGGAAAATTTGAATTTCTTTTTCCCTACCAGGAGTGCCACTTTCAGAATTCTTTGGGATGAAGAACTTAACTGGACACCCAAGGATCATGCATGCAAAGTTTCAAGTCTATTCAATGATTGGACAAGATTCAAGGACAGATAGATGGATGACACAAACAGACAGACAGACAGAGACAGATTTTTTGCTTGTATAGATCAATGAATTTATATATACAGCTAGTTACTAAGTGAAACTTGACCAAGGAATAAAATGCAATTTGGGTGCTTCAATCATAAATTGAATGGTTTTAATTCATATACATTTTTCTTTCTACCTTATTAATAAGGTTCAGCTATAATGCCTCCCCAAACAATAATACATTTTGAATCTATATATATATACATATATATATTAGAAGACCTATGTAACTACCTATGTAACTACCTATGTAACTACCTATGTAACTACCTATGTAACTATGTTCGTCCGTTTCTCAAAATCCCTCTGTTAGATTTTGACCAAACTTTTAGGGATGGAGGAGACCCACCCTGAGATGGTTTTAAGCCAGGTGGCATGTCTGGGAAAATAGAGAATCTGTCTGTCTGTCTGTCTGTCTGTCTGTCTGTCTGTCTGTCTGTCTGTCTGTCTGTCTGTCTGTCTGTCTGTCTGTCTGTCTGTCTGTCTGTCTGTCTGTCTGTCTGTCTGTCTGTCTGTCTGTCTGTCTGTCTGTCTGTCTGTCTGTCTGTACCATCATTCCAGCCAAACCGGTAGGTAAATTTCTCTGAAACTTGGCATGATGATAGGTTTTGACCAAACTTAAAACATGGGCTAAAAATTTCGCAAAATAGTTACCATGGTAATGAGAAAAAGCCAAAAATGGTATTTTTTGCCAGAAAACCATTGGAGCTAGAGAACTAAAACTTGGTATGAATATACAACTTCAGTCTGGGAGTAACATGGGTTGTGTCCCACCTGGCCACACCTCTTCCTTTCTCTGCGTAAGGCTATTAATGCCAAAAATTGTATTTCAGCAAAATCACTTGAACCTAGGGAGTTAAACCAATGAACCCATATATATATATTTAGAATCAATATAATCCGAGGAATGTTTTAAGTACATTTATATGAACACACCCACTTCTGTTTTCGTGTCAGTCTCAAAAGAGGACAAAAATGGTTCTTTGGCCAAACAAACCCTTGGAGCGACAGATTCGATATATGGTTTGTATTCTCAACTGTGACTATAATGTTTGATGTTGAAATTGGCCGGGCAACACTGGGTCTATGCTGCTAGTAGTATTATAAGAGAGGGAGAGAACAAAGGGTAGGTAGGTAGGCCTATATTTATAAATATGCTATGAATATCATTATAAAATTCTATGAATATCATTTAAAACCACCAAGTGTGTAACATAAACAGAAACCACAAAACCACATTCCAACTCGGCCATTTTCACAGCTAGCCATTGACACGTGGCCTAATATGACATCATAATCTAGGATGTAAGGCTAATTATGATGCCATTTTTTTTTTATGTAATCTTTATATTTATAAACCATGATTTTAGTTGGATCAAAACCAATCATCATGCCAAGTTCCAGAGAAATCCACCCACAGGTTTGGCCAGAATGATGGTACAATAATGAAGATAGACACAAAAGTGTATGATTTGAAACTAAAGTGAATATGTGATCAGGTCAAATTGTTTTATTAAGGTACCATTTTTGGCATTTTTTTGCCTTACGAACAAAGAGGAAAATGTGTGGCCCGATGGGACCCACCCCATGTTATTCAAAGAATCAAGTTGTGTCTGCATGCCAAGTTTTAGGTTTATAGCTCCATCCTTTTTCCCTGGCTGAATACAGAAAGGGGTGTGGCCATATAGATATGCTGATAATGTTCCCCTGGTGATACTGACTCTAAATATATATGGGATTATGGATCTAGCTCTATTCTTTTTTCTGACAGAAGTGCCATTATTGGCTTTTTTTTGAATACAGAAAGGGGTGTGGTCATATAGACTTGCTTGTGACGTTCCCCTGGTCACACTGATTCTAAATATATATGGATCCATGGGTCTAACTTCAACCATTCAAGTGTGAATCGAGGACATACACACAGACACACAAACTAACTTACAGACAAACTATTCGAACTTTATAGTATAAATAGAAGATATATACATAATTAAAGCTTCACCGCTACCAATCGCTTACTGTTATTTTTTCTTTCTCCCACTCTGAATGACTGCTTGCTGCTTGCTTCTCAGTCTAAGGCCAAACCGCAATGATAGCGCCTACAGATGAAAAGTATCAAGACCGTTACTAAAAAAATGAAAGGTGTCAAGCTTCCCGCTACCAATTGCTTACTGTTATTTTTCTTTTTTCCACTCAGAATGACTACTTGCTGCTTGCTTTTCTGTCTAGGGCCAAACCGCAATGATAGCGCCTATGATGAAAGGGGAAAGATATCAAGCTTCACCGCTACCAATCACTTACTGTTATTTTTTTCCTTTTCCCACTCAGAATGACTACTTACTGCTTGCTTCTCTGTCTATGGCCAAACCGCAATGATTTCGCCAAAGATGAAGGATATCAAGACCGTTTCTAAACAGATGAAAGAATCAAGACCCGAACTGAACTAAACAGACGAATGAAAAACAAAGGGTGTGTTCAAATTGGGTGTGGTCATAATAACCCCCATTGACCACACCCACATGTTCAAACTTGTGAATATGGCATCATAAAAATGGTAACTAAACTATACCTAAACTAGACCTGAGGTGTTGGATGTATAAAAATGTAGGTTGACTTCAAAATGCAATTGATACCAACTTGGGTAACTTCGAAGGGTAAAAAAACTGTAAATGCTATTTAATTCATACCAGGTAAATTTTCCTGAAAGTCAAATATTTTCTAACAATCTAGTGCAGCTGTGTGGTGTCTTTGTAACATTTGTTTTTGCCCTAAAGACACCACTACACAGCTGCACCCGCTTTAGTCTACCCACAAAGTGTGTAAGTCAACCTCAAACCTTGAAACTTTTAGGTTTACAGCTGTTGGAGTTGAAGCTGTTTTGAAGGAAAGTGACCAATTGGTACTGTAAGGTAATGTAGCTGGTCAGGCTACAAATTTAGAGATGCAGAATTATTATTCGTCAGTGCACTGATAGAAAAATATAGCAGCAGTAGCTATAAATATATAACCCAGGCCATTCCCAAGCAAGCAATTTATGAACAATTTTATTGTGAAACCACAAATATTCAGAAGTGCCTCCAACCCTGGAATTGTCATTTGAATATGCAAAATATATGTGGCTAGCTACTATCAAGATGGTGGAGATTGTCAAGTGTATAGCTATGAACACAGGCTACTTTCAGTGGCTGGATAAAAAACATTGAATGGTTGGCTCAGCAACATCCACCACTTACTGCAGGATGGAACCACTCTGAGGTTTTGGAGTCCAATGAAGAAGTAGCACCATAGAAATCTTGTGATTTCTTGTGAACTAACTTGAAATATAATTATTAAAAAAATTGTTGGCACAAAAATCATTTTCTGCATTCTTGGTTTCAAAAAAAAATTATTAAGATAAAAATCTTTATAGTAAAGTTTTTGAGCAAATCATTAGCTTTCAAGACCTGTCATATTATCTGGAATTACAGTAAATAGCTTATAATAGTAAACAATAGGAAATAATGAATGTGCAGGCACAGCTAGTGGGATTCCATCCTTTGATGGATTCTAATATATGTGTGTCTATCCATCCACACCTCAAGGTCTTTACTGTATCTAGTAAAATGAAGAGCTCCTTGTGCTTTCGTGTTTGTGTATTTATGAGTTTTCATGGCCATTGACCTTGCAAACAGCCAGATTAGTCCAGCAGAGTAATTGAGTGGAGCCAGATATAATGAACAGGGTTCGTTTTCAGGGGGGTGGGAGGAGGGCATCACCCCCTTGAGGGATTTCTGGCCTCCCTGCATTTTTTTTTTTGTAAAAGCAAATGAAGTACATTTATGCAGCCGTATGTCAAGGTTGTTAAAAACATCAACTACACTCTCTACAATGTCATGTGGAATTTTTTCAGGTGTTTCTAATATTTACATGCATATACAATTTTTCTAAAAAATCACCTGATGAGCACACAAACTCTACACATAGCCGCACCCACAGGATGATATTAACACTCCCAATCACATGGCAACCACATGCTTTCACTCCAGTGAACTACTGAACTAATCAGGCAGAAATTTGATGAGGGGGTGGGGGGGAATGTTTCCCACCTGTGAGTGTCAGAGACCTCAAGAATGTAAGCAATGCAGGTGCAACACTTGCACACTACTGCTAAACAGCTGGTCACTATGTGATACTTCATGTAGCAGAAAGCAGATGGACTCAGAACATCAACACCAGTGTATAATATATAGCCAGCTAGAATTATCTCACCTTTCCTTTCATGCATATTATTGGAGTCCATTACTATCAGTCACTTTGACAAGCTTTACATCATGTTTAGAAAAGTAGAAGCCAACATCAGCACTTCTCCAATGCACCAGTGTATAAAAAAAAAACTTGAGTCCATTCTTCAGTTATGCTGATCAAACTTGGACACCAGAAAATAGTTAGTCTTGCTGATGAATAGAATAAAGAATAGAATTCAAAAAAAAAAAAAAAAAAAAAAAAAAAAAAAAAAAAAAAAAAAAAAAAAGGGAAGGAAAAAAAATTTTTTTTAAAATTAAATAGGGAAAGAAAAAAAGAACAATTACCAAAAATATTAATAATTGTTGTTCTTTGGTCCCTGAAGGATGCCTAGTTGATGCTGAAGTCCAGATGAAGCACAAGCTATCACTGAATCCTTTGTGCTTAATCCCAGTAATTTTAAGCATATTAACTAGCAAATGGTTTATAGTACAAAAATCCCAAGTCTATAGCTGATCAACTATGAACCTGCACTTGACATGTACAGTAGGCACAATAAAATGAATTGTTGGATTAGATACTTTTGAAGTGAAGGTTGTGTAATAGTGTACACTAAAATGATACAATTACCATAATTGGGTTATATATCTATTATGAGAATTTTGAAAATCATGGGCATAAGATTAGTTATGGAATTTATTATCATGTCACTCCATATAGAGTGTGCAATGTGAAGAATTTATTCCAATTGATTAAATTTTATAATAAATACAATAACTTGAGCACTGGTTATGGAGGGGCTTATATGCCTTCTGTGTGGTAGGGCAGGATTCCCTCCACCCCATCTGTGTGGTAGAGCAGGATTCCCTCCACCCCATCTGTGTGGTAGGGCAGGATTCCCTCCACCCCTTCTGTGTGGTAGAGCAGGATTCCCTCCACCCCTTCTGTGTGGTAGAGCAGGATTCCCTCCACCCCATCTGTGTGCTAGAGCAGGATTCCCTCCACCCCACCTGTGTGCTAGAGCAGGATTCCCTCCACCCCTTCTGTGTGGTAGAGCAGGATTCCCTCCACCCCATCTGTGTGCTAGAGCAGGATTCCCTCCACCCCATCTGTGTGGTAGAGCAGGATTCCTTCCACCCCATCTGTGTGGTAGAGCAGGATTCCCTCCACCCCATCTGTGTGGTAGAGCAGGATTCCTTCCACCCCATCTGTGTGGTAGAGCAGGATTTCCTCCACCCCATCCCATTCTTTAAATCATTTCTTGTTAAATTACAGCCACAGGAAAATCTTGAAAGAAACCTTATAAATTTTTTGTGGTGAACTTTCAGACCAGCAATACCTCCACTTCTGCCCCAAGGAGTCCTTGACAACTCATTATCAGATTATTCTTATCAGGAGAGCATCTCTGCTCCTGATGGCAACAGCTTCTCACTGACCAACTTTCTCTAGGCAACCACCTCACTCAACAAGCTTATTAAATAACTATAGCAATGGTTGTATTAATCAGAAATTCCACTCCAACTCCCATCAGTTCCATATCTGCTTTTGAAATCTAGAACTAATTTTTAGAAATGCAGAACATCACTACATTAACTAACAAAAGAATGAGAGGAAGGAATTCAAAACGAACCCAGACAAGTACTGTGATCATGATGTAATTTTTTTCAGAGTTTTGTTCATTGAACTTGATTAGAGGAATACAGCTTATTGGTAAGTTATGTGAAAGCAATACTTACAGGTTAGAAATTAAAAATAGAACAGCTTTTGATCTTTGATCAGCACTAATGAAATCATTTATGTTTATGTCCATCAACTAAATGCATTTTTGATTGTTTTCTTCCACTGAGACTCAACCACCAAAATGGAACAGTTTACTGTTAGTCACTCAGTAAATGTATTTGGGTGTGATAAACTAAATACTTTTGCAAATTTGACATATTTTTTAATTAATAATTCTGTTTACTGTTTCACTACATATAGTTTGGATCTTTGTGCAGAGAATAAATGTGTGAAGAGAGAGAGGCAGAGTGGGGCACCAGTGGTGGCCATAGTTAGAAAAACTTGTTATTTTTCTGATGCAAAAATTCTCCCTCCAATTATATATATATATATATAGATAGATAGATAGATAGATACGAATGTATTTATGTTAGTATTTTTCTTGTTAATAATAGAATAAACATTAAAAAAAAAAAAAGAAAACAAGGAAAATAATTCAAAAGAGCAAAATAACTTATAAATCAATCAAGTATAAAAAAATCATATAAAAACATGATTTGCTGAGCATTTACTACAGCTCAATTAAAGATATTTGATTAAAAGCCAACACAACTAAAATTTAATTAATAAATTAATAAATTAATAAATTATAAGTGCATATTACAACAGAAAAAATTAGCTTCAGTTCAATTGCATGCACCTTGAACCATGTAAGTGTAAATATGAATACACAGACCACCATATGTGAATAAGCCTCGGTGAATTTGTGTGTGCATGCTAGTGCATGTGCATGTGTGTAAACCAATAATGAACATCAACTGCTTTTTTGCTGGTAGCTTCCTTAGTAACAGTTGATGAATGAACTTGCTGATAGAGGAATTGGGTGCATCCCCATATTTTAATCTTAGAAGATTGGAGCTCATAGAAAAACATAATACCTAGTTATATACCAGATCCCTTTTACCACTTAACTTTAAATAATGAAACCCCAAGTTGCCTAACAAGCAGAACTATTAATGAGTACGTTGGCATGCACTATTTTAGATATCATGGAGCAAGTTCGAGTTTTTCAGGGATGTTATTTCCATTGAATTTCTTTACTTTCCATCAGCCATACACAAAGCTGTAAGGATTATTATTTTTCACTTAAGAGTGTGTACTGTTATTTTCTTATACTGTAAATAATGAGTATTATCTCCTCCCTTAGATATTCTAGCAGTTTTATTTTATAAAAATGCAATTTTTCATTTCTTGGTTGGAAATTTTGGAACAATACTTTTTTCTTCTCTCCTTTCCTCTCCTCATTTTAAAATAGGGCCGTTAAATTGTTGATCAATTACCAATTTAATACCAAATATTTTCCAAGAGTACCATTTCTTTTATGGTCCCTTAAAATTTTGTCCGTACAAAAAAAAAGAAATCGTAAGTGAAAATCCAGACCATTTTCAGCCATGGCATTATAGGATGTCCAAATGAAATTCAAATGGAAGTTGTTTAACAGTGTTCAAAGATATTTTCTGACATGATGGCTGGTAGGCATACAGCACAAATAAAATATTTAAATATTCAACAAAGAAAGATAGAAATTTTAGAATAAAAAAATGAAAACAAAAAAAACAAAAAAAAAACAATAACAACAAAACAATTTTTGAATCAATTTAGTGTTTCAAAAAAAGCATAAAAATATATGCCAAGAGATCCTGGAGAAAAAAAAAGATTTTAGTGAATTTTACATATATGTATGCTAAATATTATAAACAGCATCTCCCTCTCATGTTCTGCACAGTCCAGTGCCACGACCATGCAGACCATGCAGGGCAAAATTACAACAACCTCTGTCAGTGGGAGGGATGAAAGCAGATCATTTGTGGGGCTTTAGGTTCAATTAGTACATTAGATGGATAAAGATCTTGCCTAAAGTTTAAAAACTATAAGAATATGAAACTGGTGACTTTCAAATTGAAGTAATGTAAGGGAAAATTGAGGGGGAAATCTCCAATCACAATTATGCAGTAATCTGTGAATTAATACCCTGATGGAAGATGAGAAATGGAGAGGAAAAAAAACTTGTAAGAAACAATTTAAAGTATGT